>OY728135.1:1131263157-1131863157 GCA_963277665.1 Viscum album | reverse complement strand
TTGATTTGTTAAGAATATCTTAGTATTATCTTTGTTTCAGGTGTTAACTTACTCATTTTATTTTATATCTTTTGTTATGTAAGACATGTTTTTCATTGATAGGTTGTATCTTATTCATATACAAAATGATATCTAGTCCTTAAACATTATTTTTAAATAATAAAATTATAATTATACTTTAATGGATACGACAGAAAATGAATCTCATCGCGTTCGTGGAGACGGTAGTCCGTACGTACGCACAAGCGACAATATCATTAATTTGATATTAAAATAATACATAATTGGATGGTATATCATATATAAAGAATAATTATCATGTTATATTTATTATTTGCATGAATTAAACATCATTATTATACCCTTACCAATAATAATTTATTGAATAACAATTACACCACGACGTGGAGACGGTAAGCCATACGTACACACGTATGGTGACATGTTATTAAAAGGGTGAAAAGAATACTGAATATGGTTGGACCATATTTATAATAATATTAATGTATATAGGAGATACTGGATTCATTATTTTATAATAGAAATTACAATGAAAGAATAAGTGGAAGAAGAAAGGAACTTGAAAAAGGGTGGTAAAAACATTACCTCTTCTACGGGTTCTTCCTTTTGATTTAATCAAAAGGGCTCCTTAGGTTGGCTTTCTGATCAAACTAAGGACTCTAGGTTGTATTTAGGGAATTTGAGAGAGTAATTGGGTAGGTTTTGGCCAAACCAAAAGGCTTTGAAGGTGTGAAGTAATGAGAAGGTGGAGTTCCCTTTTATAAGAGGGGTGAGGGGCACCTTTGGAAAAGCTAGAAATATTTTTTATAATAAATTCATATTTGATTTCTAATGGATTAAAAGTTTATTAATTAAAGATTAAGGTGAGGAGGGGTAGAAAACCACTCAAACAATAGAATTTATACAGGTTTGAGTTACTATATTAACCTTATCTCTAAGTATTAACTCTAAGTTAATTAGTTTCACTTTTACAATGTCTCTTTGCATTTTTATATTATATGGTTAATAAAATTACTATATACATCCAAGAGACCCAAAAGTGGTCCATTAATGATACAACTATCAAGATATAAGTCTCTTGGCTGAACCGTAGATTTTTATGAATTTAATATCAATTAATAATATAATATTTGTTTTAAAAACTCTTTTATGTCAATTTTGACACTATTCAAAAATTGATTTTTTTTGAAACTCATAACAGAATGAGTACTTCGGAAAAAGACAATTAAATCAATACTAATATGTCATATTAACCAATAAAATTACTGTAATTCAATAAAAGTCTCAAATTATATTTATTTGGGTATTTATATTATCAATTATTTTAATTTTTCACTATTATGGTAATTAATGCATCATCATTGTGTCATCAATAAATTAAATTATTTAATATCTAAAAATTATAAATAAATTATAATTATGTAGGAAATATTTTTATCTTTCTAAGGAATATTTATAGTAAAAAATCCAACATATATAACCCTATGTAAAAATTTTTTTTCTAAAAGATATATGCTTGTGTCATTTTTGTATTCATTTTAACTTAATTAAAATAAATTGTCCCTATCACTTACAAGTGGATCCATGGGGTCCCAAAATCGACGAAAAGATTCCCAAGGTCGGAAATTTATCAACCAATAAGTTTAAGACACGTTTTAGGGTAATTTAGTATTATTATATTATTATTTTATAACCCTTATTTACCAGATTTACACTTTAACCATGGTAAATATAATATTTACCGAAATAATTATTCAGAATGTCTAAAAATAAAAGTTACCTATTTAAATAATTTAAACATACTGATTCTAAATATGGAAAACAATTTTTTAAATTCAAAACACAGAAGTGGCAGAAATTAATTTAAAATTAATTCCTGTTGTTAAAACAAAAAGCGTGTTTTTAAGAGATAATAACTATCAAAAGATTGGCACTTGTTTATGTGTTGTTTAATTGTGAAATTATGTAAAATTACAAACATTGAATTAATAGGTAAAAATATATTCTAAATATACATTAAAACCACTCAAATTCATAATTTATCAATATTAATTATTTCGATTAAAAAAGTTGTTTTTAATTAAAATTTAGTAATTTTCACTATTCATCAAAATATGAATGTTATCCGAAAAGTACCAAAATTTCAACCTAGTCTAATTTAGATATTCTGAATCCAAAAATGATGCCCATTTTGAGAGATAGAATTTATAAAATTTCAAAAAGTAGGTATTACTATTAATAACGGCTAGTTTGATTGGTTGTGGTGTGTTAGAATCTCGAAGTTGCGTACAATGCACGCCATTGCATTATTCAAAGGGAAACATACTGTGGAATCTTGGGGTGTTACATTCTCCCCTCCATCAATAAATTGCATCCTCTCAATTTTAAAAATTGTGCTTGGGAATATAATGGAAAGTCCCACATCAGATAAAGAGTCAATAAAACTATCACTTTAAAAGAAAGGAAGAGAGGTACAAAGGTCACCAAAGATAACCCATACTAGGATTCCATTTAGGAAAACATGGATATGGATGATAAACTAAGTGTTCAGTTCTGATGGAGAGGGATAGAAAACATTATGAGGAGAAGGTTAACAATAAGAAAATTACAAACTTGTGTTGGGACAAACGGTCATTAGTCTCCTAGTAGGAAAGTAAACGGACAACATTTTTGTTTTAAGTTACATTACATAAGGATAAGGAATTCATTTCTGATATTGACTAATAATATAAAGATATATACTTAATTTTTAATTAGAGTTTCATTCTTTAATAAATTTCAACCACTAAATCATTTTTTTAAACGATGAGTATTCAAGAAGACTTGGTCACACTGGAAGAGCAAGAATAAACTTCTATAGAATCACATGATCCATGCAGGATGAACTATATATTTACATTGTCTTTAGAGATTAATCACAACCAAAATGGTTAGTACAAGATCTAATGATCCCTCAAAAGGATATTCCTTCAGAGAAATAAACACTCATCTTAATTTCTAAAATTAAACCAACAATACCCAAAAGTTAAATAAATACCTTTCAATAATCAATTGTGCTTAAAATCCTTCAATATAATACAAACTAATATTGAAACCCAAAACTTATTAAGAATGTAGCCTTCCACATTAAATTGTATCTCCAAATTACATTAATTACTCTTAAAATCACATACTTAAAAGTAATTAACCTAATCATTTTCATAAATAAACCAAATCATTATAAATCCACAATAAAAATGTAGATAAAAATCCACCATTACTCCTCAAATGAAATCCCATACTATTCTATTTTCCTTGGGCATATAGTGTTCACACCAAAGGGAACAACTTCCAAAATAACATTTATCACTTAATCACTAAATCATTTTCCTATACTAAGGGTATTCATTTGATAAGACATAAGATCCCAAATCAAGTTATTATTGAATAATAAAATCATTTAACTAAAAATAATAGTCACTCTAACCAGGGAATTCACGTAGTCCAGTGGTAGGAGATAAATCCCAATCGCACTTTGGTTGTGGGTTCGATTCCCATATCTTTGTCCGACACGACGGGTTGTCACGCGGTCTGCGTGTTGTCCTTTTTCAAAAACTATGTCTTATAACATTACCAAAATGAGATAAATTCCTCAAAATAACCATAACATAATTTAACCACAAATCTCATCTCATATCTTGAATTTTCATCCCAAATTATGATAACTTATAATTGCCTCAATCCCAATGATCATATAAAACCAAATGGTTATTTATAACTATATCCACAAGAGCAAAGATAATTCTTCCTCAAATATCATTCTCACATGGAAAACTGCGAGGTTACAAATACAAGAGAAACTTATTCCAAAGTAAACCCATCAACAAGGAGCGCTAATACTTTTTAAACATTTTCCAACCATTTAATTCCACATAGCTTCTTCTTTGACCAAGAAAATATCCTATAGAATAGGGCATTCACTCGGGTAATGGTCAGGTCCACTACATTTACGGCAAATGACTGTAAATGGATTCTTGGGACCATTTTTATCTTCTTATATAATACTCTTCATTTTGGTTCGGAAATTCTTGACTTTATGTCCTTCCTTCCCACACGTAAAGCATTTCTTCTTCTCCATTGAGACACATTCATGGGTGTCTCCTACCACATTTCTTGCATGATGGAAATTGAGGGTTATTTTCTCCATGGTCTCCATTGCTGGAGCTCTTATCATTCATCACCTTTCTCTTCCTTGTTGAGTCCGGGAGTTGGTTAATATATATGTTTTTGATCATATTTTTGGAAAACTGATTTGGCATAAAGATGATATATTTTACGCCTATCAACATTCCATTTTGTGGCTCATTGACACCACCGTTCCCACCTTGTACATCATTCTCAAATTCACTATGGCTTCCTTGGAATCCAGCCATTGACTAAAACTAGAAAGCATTGTGTGAGTAACAATAGTCATAAAATCATATAAGGATTAACATGTCACCATATTCTCAATTTGAAACATATTAGGAATAAACAACGTCATTTACCCTCATCTAATATTTATAATACTTCAAATTGGTTTGTAAAGAAAATGTAAATTATCCTAAGCATATCCCCCGGAACTATCGTAACCAAGAGTGCAACAAGGCCCGTTGTCGTGCACCAGTTCCCGTTCGACTCTAGCTCAAAGCGGTGTTTTCGGGTTTTACCCCTAGGTACATTTGTGCCAGAGCCTCCTCTACCTACTCGTATCTAGACAGGGATGTATTGCTCAGAAAACTCAAAAAATCTCTACAATACCAAAATTCTAGGAAGTTCTTCTTTACTAATCCTCAAAGTTCATCTTAGGTCTACGTGCTCTAATCAGAGTTTATCTAAATCTAGCTTCCAAGGTTTGTACTAAACATCCTCTGATACCAACTATAACGCCCTGAAACCAGTTACCCAGAGTCGGTGCATTATTACATAACATTGGCATGATCACAAGAAAGATCATGTCTCGAAAGACCGATTAGTTTAGTAGAATTGGAAACACTAGATACAATCATAAATTTTTACATTACATCATAAAAAAACATCTTTTCTTCATATCCCCTCATACTATCCCTGCAGGAAATTCATAAATTACTTCTTCATAATCCTGGGAAAAATAAAACATTGAAAGGGGTGAGCTCAGATGCTCAGTAAGGATAACATTATAGCAGAAGCTTTCATAGATATTAATAAACACTTAAGGAAATTTATAATTATACCAAAAGCCTTTTAAACGTGAACTTCAACACAGTATGGAAAAAATAAAATGAAATAATGCCATTTACTTATTCACATGGATATTCTACTAATAGAATAATCACATGAAATATCAATTACCGCTTTCATAATGATGGAATGCATGATGTCGAACTTTAATTTCTATGTCAAGGCCTCGTGCCAAGACCTAAGAGATAACTGTAACCGGAACCCAACCTGGAGATCCTCTGTAACCGGACTCCATCCCGGAGTGCCTCTAATAACCAGACACCAACTCGGAGTGCCTCTAATAACCAGACACCAACCCGGAGTGCCTCTAAGAACCAGACACCAACCCAGAGGGCTTACTTTTACCGGTCCCCAATACGGAACATACTAGTCCAACACATTCATCTTAAGAAGAGGATGAAATATAACATAAACATTCATATTAAAACTAACATACAAAATGTCAAAACTTTATTCATAAACCATTAATGGCATAAAAATAACTAATCCATAGTAAAAAATATCACAAAACCTTAAATACAATATGGATGATTTGTATCATAATAAATCACTTGAAACAAGTTTAAAATGTATCAAAGGATGTTGACATAGATGAAATAAATTCTATTTGAGAGAAATATCTCTATTTTTGAAATCATTTAAAAGTTTCATAATTATAGAGAAAACCATTATTTTGAAAATATCTTTTTAAGCTTTTGAAGGAAGATTTAAAGGTGTAATAATGGCGGAGAATAACCGCACTCGCCATATAAGTTAAAAAACATTCTTACCTTAATTTTGTCAAAAGGTTAAAAAGGACCTTGTTTGGAAAACGACAAAAAGATTCCTTTATAAAACTCTTATAAAAAGTCAAACAAGGGTATAAATGTCTTCAACCCGTATTCTTGTAAACAGTTAAAATGTTTTGAAATACATTTTTAAGAAACATGGATGTGGATGGTAAAGAGATCCCAGTAGATTATTATGTATATACAACCTCGGATAATGAAGAGATTGTGAAATAACCCTTACCAATTTGGTAACATACGAAACGTACAACCCATGAAAGAGGTATCATACAATGAATATGTAGATAATCCTAAATTAAAGTTTATTACACAAAGAATATAATTATGGGTAGCACATACACCACAAAAAAGGTAATGGTGGCAATATGGCAAGAATCTCATGGGAATAAGGAGTGAGATAAAAACACCTTACTTTGTAATTTTTCCTAGGTCAACAGTAGGTTAAACTCCTGTATAATGGTGAAATAATTGTTATTTAATTATACAAGAATCATTTACATTAATATGATATCATATATGATCTTTTAATATTGATTTGTTAATAATATCTTAGTATTATCGTTGTTTCAGGTGTTAACTTAATTGTTTTGTTTTATATCTTTTGTTACGTAAGGCATGTTTTTCATTGATAGGTTGTATCTTATTCATATAAAAAATTATATGAAGTCCTTAAACAATACTTTTAATTAATCAAATGATAATTATACTTGAATGGATACGATAGAGAATGAAT
This sequence comes from Viscum album, assembly GCA_963277665.1. Classification (NCBI taxonomy): domain Eukaryota; kingdom Viridiplantae; phylum Streptophyta; class Magnoliopsida; order Santalales; family Viscaceae; genus Viscum; species Viscum album. The sequence goes on along the minus strand of OY728135.1, from coordinate 1,131,856,377 downwards.
CTCATCGCGTTCGTGGAGACGGTAGTCCGTACGTACGCACGATCGACAATATCATTCTTTTGATGTTAAAATAATATATAATTGGATGGTATATCATATTTACAGAATAATTATCATGTTATATTTATTATTTACATTAATTAAACATCATTATTATAACCATCCAAATAATAATTTATTGAATAACAATTACACCACGACTTGGAGACGGTAAGTCGTACGTACACACGTATGGTGACATGTTATTCAAAGGGTGGATAGAATACTGAATATGGTTGTACCATATTTATAATAATATTACAGTATATAGGAGATAATGGATCCATTATTTTATAATAGAAATAACAAAGAAAGAATAAGTGGAAGAAGAAAGGAATTTGAAAAATAGTGGTAAAAACATTACCTCTTCTTCAGGTTCTTCCTTTTGATTTAATCAAAAGGGCTCCATAGGTTGGCATTAGGATCACACTAAGGGCTCTAGGTTGTATTGTTCGATGTTGAGAGAGTATTTGGGAAGGGTATGGCCGAACCAAAAAGCTTTGAAGGTGTGAAGTGATGAGAAGGGGGAGTGCCCTTCAATAAGAGGGGTGAAGGGCACCTTTGGAAAAGCTAGAAATATTAATTTATAATAAATTCATATTCAGTTTCTAATGGCTCTAAAGTTGATTATTTAAATATTAAGGTGATTATGGGTCGAAAACCACTCAACCAAAATAATTTAGACAGGTTTGGGTCACTATATTAACCTTATCTCTAAGTATTAAATCTACGTTAATTAGTTTCACTTTTACAATGTCTCTTTGCATTTTTATATTATATGGTTTATAAACATACTATATATATCCAAGAGACCCCCAAGTGGTCCATAAATGATACACAAATCATTATTTAAATCTCTTGGACGAACCTTAGATTTTTAGTAATTTAATATCAATTAATAATATAATATTTGTTTTAAAAACACTTTTATGTTAATTTTGACACTATTCAAAAAATGATTTTTTTGAAACTCATAACAGAATGATTACTTCGAAAAAAGACAATTAAATAAACCCTAATATGTCATATTAACCTATAAAATTATTTTAATTCAATAAAATTCTCAAATTATATTTATTTGGGTATTTATAATATCAATTATTTTAATTTTTCACTATTATGGTAATTACTGCTTCATCATTGTGTCCTAGATAAATTAAGTTATTTAATGTCTAAAAATTATAAATAAATTATCATTATGTAAGAAATAGTTTTATATTTCTAATGAATATTTATATTCAAAAATCCAACATAAATAACCCTATGTAAAAATTGTTTTTCTAAAAGATATATGCTTGTGTCATTTTTGTATTCATTTTAACTTAATTAAAATAAAGTGTCCCTATCACCTACAAGTGGATCCATGGGGTCCCAAAATCGACCCAAAGAAGCCCATGGTCGGAAATGTATCAACCAATAGGGTTAAGATATGTTTTAGGGTAATTTAGTATTATTATAATATTATTTGTTAACCCTTATTTACCAGATTTACCCTTTAACCATGGTAAATTAAATATTTACCGATTTAATTATTCAAAATGTCTAAAAATAAAAGTTACCTATTTACACAATTTAAACATCCTGATTCTAAATATGGAATCCAATTTTCTAAATTCAAAACATAGAAGTGTCAGAAATTAATTTAAAATTTATTCCCGTTGTTAAAACAAAAAGCTTGTTTTTAAGAGATAATAACTATCAAAAGATTGACACTTGTTTATGTCTGGTTTAATTGTGAAATTATGTCCAATTAAAATTATTGAATTAAATGGTAAAAATATATTCTAAATATACTTTAAAACCACTGCAATTAATAATTTATCAATATTACTTATTTCGATTAAAAAGTTTTTTTTATTAAAATTTAGTAATTTTCATTATTCATCAAAATATGAATGTTATCCAAAAAGTACCAAAATTTCACCCTAGGCTAATTTCGATATTACTAATCGCAAAATGAAGTCCATTCTGAGAGATAGAATTTATAGAATTTCAAAAATTAGGTATTACTATTCATAACGGCTAGTTTGATTGGTTATGGTATGTTAGAATCTCGAAGTTGCGTACAATGCACGCCATTGCATTATTCAAAGGGAAATGTACTGTGGAATCATGGGGTGTTACACATTATTATAGTGAATTTAGACTAGGTATTGTGTGTATCGTATTTTATAGAAGGGAGTGATTTGATGAAATATATATCTTATGTTGTTTAAGCTCAGTTTTGTGTGTAACATATTCTATGAAATAAAATGTAATTATTTTTTAATTCTACGGTGTTAAAATTTCCACTCTTATAAATGTAATAATAGAAATTAAAGAACGACATCGATCAACCACTAGCGGAGAGCTGCTTCTAGGGTTCTAACACAGGTTTGTCCACTATAGTTAGGTCTCTCTGTTTTTCTTTCATATTTTATGAAATTAATAATGAAATTTTATGATATTTATTTAAATTAAAAAAGTTATTCTTAATTATATATTTTTTTTCTTATTCATCTAATATATAAACTATGGGATTTGGATTATTCATCACTGATGATCACTAGATGATGATTGGATAACCTAAAGGGGAGAGCAGAATCTATAGAATTGGGCACATGAAAAATTTCACTATTTATTCATTAATTTTCATAATAATTTTATTCATTTATTATTATACTGTGATTCATTATAAACCTATTTTTTATAAAATAATTGAACTAGTGATTTGGGTAGAAGATGAAACCCAACTTGATAATGGTTATTAATTCGAAACCATTAAATTGGATTATTATTCCGAAAATTAAAACATGATCATATTGCATATTAGTTATTCTAATTCATATATCAATGTGAAATTTACATTACATGATATTTTTATTGTGTTTTACCATTTCTTATATTGATAAAATTTATTGATTTCACAACCAATGGATATTATTACTTTCTAAGAATATATTGAATTCAATTTTTTTAAACCACTGATGGAAACTAATTTATATCTCTCATGATTTTAGAGGTGAATTTATTCATTTAATTTTAGTTAGTAATTTATTTTAAATAATTAATTAAAATTTGGCGAACAAAACCATTGGTTGATAGTGTCACTATGTTCCTAACCCTTCTTGTTATCAACCCCGTACTACCATTGTGCTATGCCTTTGGGGTTCATGGAGTTAAAAAAATTCAATTTTATCACATGTATGTAATTAATGATGTCTAATAGGTGCGTCATATTTTAGACCACAACACTAAAATATCTTATCATCCTTAAGAAAAATCTGAATATGTTAACACAATGGATCCATGTATTTAACAAGAGGATTTTAAAATTATGATAATAATTAAAAAATTATTATTGATGATTCTAAAATAAAAAGAATATAAAATAAAGAATTAATAATTGATGATTTATTTATAATTTTCACTTCAATACACTTCACCTTTTAACTTACATATTTCTACCTCTCAATAATAACCATTCATTTTAAGATTTATCTCACCATGAATTTTTCTCCTCATCACATCAAGGTAAAAAATTAAATAGAGTTATTCTCATACATCAGGTACATGTTCATAACCATAGTAATGTTTTTAATTTACATTATCCACCCTATAAAGACAAAAATCAAAATCAATATTTGGGGATTTTTCATATTTATTAAATATATTTGAGGCTAAGGGTAGGTTTGTATTAATATTAAAGATCTTGTAAGGATAAAAAATGAGGCTAAAGTACAAAGTATAATAAACTATGTTCAAAAGAAAAGATCAATTAAATAATACTCACCAAATATAATGTTATAACATGTCCCATCAAAGAAAAAAGTATGGTCATGATGCATATAATTATAATCAAATAAGATCCTATATTTCCATGTGTGGTCTTTTTCAAATATTTTTTTCAAAATACATCGTTAGGATAGTCTCACACCAACCACCTAACCTAATATAATTTTGAAATCATCGGTTGAGTAATGTTGTTTTTTGGCCTACCTGAGAGACAACCTATTGTTTCTTATAATTTTTAGTTTTTATTTCTTTTTCTACAAAAAGGGGGATAAAAAATAAAATATTATAAATTTAATCATTAAACATACCAAATAACATTAAACAAAATCATCTTTATCCAATCAATATAAAATATTCTATCTCCACCAATAATAAACTCCTCCACCACACTCATTAAATTTAATATCTTGAGAAATAAAAAGGGATACATATGAAGGGATAAAAAAATACTTGTAATGTAGCTCCATCCTAACACAGATATCCAAGAATTCTATAGGCTATGAAGGATGAATATAAACGTGGCTCTCAAGGATGAAGGTTTTATAAAAAAAGATCCCAATCATTACAAAATTAGTTTTTTTATTCCGTGATTTGATAATATATAAAGGAATGTTCTAGTAGGATAACATTCTCAAAGTATCATAGAATAAATATGCAAAAAATATAGAAAATTTTTTTGTTGAAAACCCTCTTAAGAATGGGAATATGATATTATTAATCTAGGTCATGGAATAAACACCTATAATATGTTTACTCAAAACAAGATTCTATGAATAAATATTAAAAAAATAAATCAAATCAATAATAATTTTTAAGAAACTCTAAAATCGAGTGAGAAAGTGACTTTAAAAATGCTCATTTACATCTCTAACATTTATGGGAATGATAATTAAAATTTAAAAAATTCTAACATATTTCTCATAAACACTAATGTATCCCATATTAGTATGTTCAATGAAAAAATTCAAGCATTTATAGGAAATATAACTCGTTATGTTCATAAATCCATTCAATTCAGTTTCTTTAAAATCATATATTAGTAAACAGTTTTGATGTAAAAATACAATAAAATAAAAAAAATTACTCCATTTAAACAAAATATGACTACTATATTTTTTAAAATTTCTATTCATTATTCAATCCTATAAAATCAATAATAAAACACATGAAATTACATGATCCAAAAACATTTACGCTCAAAAAAATAAAAATATAGACCATGGGGAGGTTTATTAAACTAATATTATAAAATAAACCAGGTTCTAAGAAATAAATTTTAAAATTAAATGACTCATCCTAATAGTTTTTCTTTTAAGGTCTATAGCTAGACCATTTACATTTGATACATTATATTATTGTGGTACATTATTACCCGATATGGTGGTAAAAATGAGTTTAAATTAGGCTCATTATGTCTAAATATACTCTTACTCCTCCATTTTTTATTTTTGAACACTATTTGTGTTATTCTAAAACTTGAAGAAATATGTGAACAAAATACCAGGAAAAAAAATAAGACCAAATTTTTTAGGTCACATGACCCACCACCACCTTTTTATTTTTTGATTCAACTATAAGAGGTTATTTTTCCCTTTACTTATTCAAATATTATTTCCATAATAACATAATACTTCTTCTCCCTCACTTGAATTTTATTTATGAAAACATCCATATACCACAATTTGTATTCATGTATATTCAACATGTAATCCCATTAATTTTTCTTTCCTAGAACATGAGTGAGGTTAGAATACTTCTATGTGTTTTTCTCATCATTTACCTTTTCTTCAATGTTATTCAATTTTACAACTTATACTATAAAAACCACCTTCACCACATTCTCCTTTACTATCCAATAAATAATTTCAATTATATTATTTTCATTTTATTTATGAAGTGTAAAAATTGTATTTGTGTGTTATTAGTTTTAATATTGTAAGATTATAAGGCATGGCTGAGAATATGCTTCTTCTTATAAATAATCTTAAGGGTCATATATTTCAAAAAAATTATCCTTGTATTATTATCACTTATCATATATATTACTATCAATTTTTTCTTCAATTTTTTCATAATAAGTATTAAAATCCACAATAAAATCTTCATTATCTTGTTCTTCAAATTAGTCTATCCCTATATTGGAAATTAAATGTCAACTACTTACATGAGAATTTAAATTTGAAATAATTTGAGAAAGGTTACTAGTAAATTCTCCATGTTATTGGATATGGGATTAATTTATATACTTACTATTATATGACACATGAATTTACTTGATGAGAAATGTTTTTATTATATATTTCCAATGTTTCTCCTGATGCTATTGGACATAAGGATCTTGTTGATTTCATTTATCAGCTTGTGATTCTAATTGGTAGTTCTCATAATTAGGGTCTCCTCTTTTAGAATTATTATAGGTATCATTCATCATATTCATAATAATATTAATCATTTTAACCCATTTATTAATTTTACCACCATTCTGAATTAAATTTTTCCCATGTTATTAGGGACTCCTTATATTTAATGTATTCTGATAGTGGAATGATATAAGACTGATATGACATGTATTATATCATATAAAACATCAACTACCTGGCAAGTGATTTATAAAAATTAAAATTAAAATGAGATTAAAAAATAAAATTAACAAACAATAATGGTATATATTTAGTCATTAATAAATGTAATTAGTCTTACATCATTATCTACACTCTGTTAATCCCCAAAAATGGCACCGACAATTTGATTGCCCATAGGGTGTCATTAATTACCTATAGGGGTGATTTTTTTATAAAAAAATTAAAACTGAAACAACCAAAACCTACAACATAATAATTAGTAATTATGCATATAGAATTCATAATGATGGACATTATGCTCAATATAAATTAATAAAGTAATGAAATGGAATTTTTAGAAGAGATAAATATAATAAATGAAACCATGTTTTAATTTTTTTTCAAGTGAGAAAAATTAACGATTTAGTCAGATTCATGTTTATAGGATAGGGATTAAAATAAATATGTTTACATTTATATTTTTTGTAAAAATTTAATCTTAGGGATACTTGATCAAGGTACCATTTTATAACCCAAAAATCTCACCATCCATATGTTCAATTACTTTTTATTATTACAATACTAGGTAATCCAAAACCCAATTTAAACATAAAAACTATAGATTGAATATTTGTCATATTCAATGTTTTTAAATTAGTTGATGTATAAAATGGAACCCCTCAAATTATATAGTAATTATCATACAAAAAAAATAAAGAGATTAAGAATTGATAAATAAGTGTTTACCAACCCAAATATGATTTTTAAATAGAAAATAATCCCTTTGAAACACTCCCCTTAAAATCTATTCACCCATCACAATGTAAATACCTTCTCCTTATAATTGTGAGGAGGAATGAAGAATTCATATACCAAATATGAATAGATGACTAATGGATGATGTAAACACATGAACAAGGGCTATTCTCCCACCATAATTATTCACGTTCTGGTAACCATGTATTCATTCCTCCTCATGATTAGCACGAGGGGGTGGTTCCTTTATGCTATGTGAAGTAACTAAAGATGGATAATTTTGTAGGGATTATATTATATATTGAATTCATGTTTGGGTTGTTTCACATTTATTTATCATTTATTAATATCTTTTTTTGTGTTGTGTGATCATTATTATGTAATTTGAGGAGTTGAACTTTTTTCATTGATTAGTATCCCTTCTTTACATATGAGTATTATAAAATCTAGCATTATTATGTTTAAATAAGTTTTTTTGGTAAACTGGTCTTGTTATTAAGAAAAGTAATTGACCATATAAATGATGTTATTATTGTATTAGGAAAGAGTACCAAGAGTAAGGACCCCTAAGATCTAATCTCAAAAGTATATATGAATGAACATGTATTTATTTAAATCCTTAGAACAAAAACATAAAAATCAATACATCTGGAATGCTTATCACTTGATTCCAAAATAAAATTATATTCTATTTTTTGTCTCTTTTCAATTCACAAATTATTAAATAACTTTCTTTATCTAACATCATCATACTAACATCTTCTGTGGGTTAAACACTCAAACAACCCAATTACTATATTTTTTAGTTATCCTACTTGAGTTTTATAAATTATTAAATTTGTTTAGACCCCTAGTAGATTATTTATGATATGTGGGATATCAATATGTTAAATTTAAAAACTATATTGATTTTAAAAATTCAAAATTCTAAAATTTATAAATCTATATTTTATATTAAAATATAATATTTAGTAAAAATTAATTTTATTAAAACAACACTTTTATTACATTCGGTGTTCTCAATTCCATTTTGAATGAATTTCAAATTGATCATAACATTATTATTTACTAATTGTATTATTATTTTTTAATTTTCTTTATAATATACAAATAATATTCCATAGATCATTTTACTTTGTAATTGCATGAGAAACCTACAATCAAACACAATATTTATCTATAGAAAGTACGTATTGACTTATCTGGTCGTTGCATTATATACTATTTAAATAAATGGAAACCTTGAAATTTTAATCATTAATCAATGATTAATGTATGTGATGGTATTCATAAAATATTAATTATTTGGGATATAACTTATACTATAAAATCTAATTGAATCAGTTTATCTACATCAGGTGACTTGTCATTCCTTAAAAAAATTAATATTTTATATAATCTTATAAACAAGTATGTATATAAACTAATCATATTTTTTTCATAATATAACTATCCCAAAACAATTTTCATCTCTGTTTCATTAAAACATAGTGAAATCATATATTCCACAAAAAAAGATCTATATTTAATCCTCAAGAATTATTTACCGCTAGATCATAATGTCATATGTCAGTAAATATATATATCATAACCATAAAATGATGAAGACATCACCAAAAATATAATTTATCAGTTTTTTATAAAATCAATAACAAATTCGGTGGTTATCAATACTCTCTATCTCAATTTTCTACAAATTGATTAATATTTTAAACCTAAGATTTATCCATCACTCATTTATGTGTTTTTTAATTGTTATCCCCCAAAACATAAACTTTTCATAAAATAAATTTTCATGTTTACTAATTCCATTTAATATATGTTTCCAAACCATTAATATAGAACCACTAAATAAAAATCATCATATGTATCACATAATACTTTTAACAATGTAAATATTTTAGAATACCATTAACAAATGTCACCTGATAATGAAAAAATATAAAAATATCAATAATTAATTTCTATTAAGATATCATACTCACAAACATAAGTAAAACTAGTATGCTCACCTTTTCAATCACGAAAAGAATATAATACCATTTATGTACACTATTTGGTTATAATTTATAGTTTTTTCTTAATACATACCTTTATCAACTTCATTTTTTGATTGTATTTTAAAAAATTTCTTAAAACAAAATGATTATAATAATATCCAATAGAATCAATGTAAATGATCAAAAAAATATTGAAGCTTATTCATAATATTTTTTTTCTTTCCAATGACACATTCATTTTATCCAATGATTCTTTTTTCAACTATTTAAAACTTGATTCAACATATAACACTGATAATTATTTTTAGGTTATTTATGTTGTGTTATCTCATACATATTATCCCAATCCATTAAATTTATTGGGAAATAAAAACTTTATATAGCATTGTAATGAAAAAGTGATTAAAGAATGCATATAAATCGGGAATACCTAGCCCAGTGTGCAATATTAGGACCACTCATCATGTATTAATGTAATGATTATGTCAACACCCAAGAATCCTTTTTGGAGGTGACTGCCCCCAGGTGTATCTATATCAAAATCGTATCCACATTCCTATATACATAAATGTTTGTAATTTCTAGGAGAATGACATAATATATACTTTATAAATACATTGGGATGTTATAATATACTTATACCTATCCCATAGAATTATCCCTACGATATTCACTAGTGTTCTATTTTCATAGTCCACAAAACATTCACTATTACCTCAACTAACCTTAAGGGTTTGCTACACATTTTAAATTAGAAAAAAACATATCTTATCAATCTTTGATTACATTTATTACTCCGAAATTATCCTTAATAGAATACATTATAATCTCCATAGTAATCTATACCCTTCTATGAAACTATCTATAGTGAAACATAGACATGACCATTAAGTTAAATGACATAATAAAAATATTTCATTAAAAAACATTCAAAATATATTTTATTTTTATGGTTTTATAGAATTAGGAGAATACATTAACTATCAAAACTCAGTTCTTTTTCAATTAATATGCATTTCTTCTACTATATGAGAAACAACATAACCCATAATAAGCCTTTGATATCTCCCACTAATTCTATACATATGGTAAGATTCAAGAAATTTAATACTTTTCTTATCATCATAAATTAGGTAAATAAAAACATAATAAATGGTTGAGCTCATATGCTCGGTAAGGGTAAACATAAATAAAAGTAAAATATCATAAATAAGTGCAAGATATATATATAGTTATAGTCAAAACACATAAAAATGTTTTACCCAACCTATAATAGATTATAAATCATGACTTTATATAATAATACATCCTGAAAATTACACATATCATTGATGAATGGAATACATGAGAATTGTGGCACACCCAAAAGCATAGAATTCATAACATAGTGGATCAGGAATCACACCATTTTTCCATTATAGATACTACATCACTACTCCTTTCAACATTATATCTTGAGATGAAAATATTTAACAAATTAATTGAAGGGATATAAAGGGCCCACCTATTACATACATATTGACAATATATATGTGTGAAATAACAAATCATATAACCTTTGCATTATTAAAACATAAAAATATAAATGGAATTCATAAAACTCTTTAATGAAATCCATTAACTTTTTATAAAAAAAGAACCCATGAAAAGAAAATAGAGTTCAATCAAAACATCATAAAGAGGACACGAAAGTAAAATGGGGTTTTATTCATTTCAAATGGATTCAAATAATGATATATTTAATAATTCCTCCAATAATCATAACATAATAAACCCCTATAAATTAAATGTGTATCTAATGAAATCAAGTAACATTATAGGTAGACACCATTCATTCAAGATGATAAAGCATATAGTATATGAACTCTTCGGATAAATGGTATATAGGTAAGATAATAATTTTCCCTAATCAATCGAAGTATATAATTATAGTGAACACCTCTTAGTAAAATAAAATAAAATATAGTATTCATAGAGGAAAGTCATTGGATGAAATATTACAGTTATACATAGAAAAAAATAGGGATCTTAAATGAAGTGCTATATCTTATATTTGTGGTGTTAGAAAAATAAATAATCTCTATATATAGAAAAGGTGTATGGTTTCAAAAGAATATAACCAAAATGTAACAAAAAAAACTCCAATGGATATTGAAATTGATGGAAAAACCCTTCGAGAGTAATATATTGAATTGTATCACTCAACAAGGGATCAAGAATTGAATTTATTGATATGGTTGGTTAAATCCATCAAATTATAAATATAATAATTTATCATAGGTTTAATCATGTAATATAAATCTCATGAGTGTAAATATATTTAAATATTAAATGTAAAATGTAGGTGAAAACATTAATGATATTTTAGAAAAAATTTATATCATTGAAGTAAAATAAATACATACATGTCACATTGAAAAGTAACTTTTAAAAAAGTGGTGATTTTTAAATATCATTATTTTAAGAATACATTCCTATAATAGAGCCTTGAAAATGGAATAAACTTCTCTATTGGAAATTTATAGCCAATGAGAAAAAACTTTGTTATGAATGAACCTTTTTAATAATTTTTTATTAACAATTTTTGAAAACCCACAATGTAAAAGTGTAATAAAACCTTTTTTTTACAAAAACATAACTTAAAAAAAGAGGATTATAAAATAGTATATAATAAAATATTAGGTATGGGGAAAAATTCATGGAAAATAGAATTATAAGATGAAATATTATAAGTTAAAAAAATTTGATTTGAGTTATCAATATCCCTTACAGACAACATGCATAATGAAGAATGACATTTTTGAAAGAGTGATTATGTGGAAACAATATAACAATTTATATAATACCAAATAATACAATAAAAGGTAAGAATTTACCAAACTTATAAGAAATAAGTATAATATAATCATCGCAACTCAATGAAATGAAATTGAGTAACTATATACTTTACGACATGGATAACACATTACTCGAATTAAATATGGAGAAAAGAACGTTATTTGGACTAGTATTTAACAATAATTATATGGAAATAATGTATTCTACATTAAAGGTACATTAAAACAATAGAACACCATATAAGAAAACATAGTTCATAACATGTAACATGTCTCATTGAAAAAAATTGAGACCAAGAAAACCCTTACAACCTTCGAAACATTCAATTCAAAACTGTTGAATGACAAGATTTCATGTGAAAAATTAAATAAATTGAACAATTATAGGATAGTTATATAAAATAATAAAGGTGAAGTATATATTCCATTATTAATAAAACATAGTTCAAAATAAAAAGTATGTCTCAAATAATTTAATATTGAGACTCGAAACCCTTTCCTGGTTTCCACACGTAGTCAAATTCACTCTATGATTACATACAAAAAACATAAATATAATAATAAAATATTTCATAACTAGTTTTATATACATAAAAATTTATAAATTTTATTTATAATTGTTCTCTAAATTTATATTATATAGTTATTTTCCTGTTATCCTCATTAGGGGAAATTAATCTTGATCATTTTGAACTAGTTTCATAATTTTGATGTTTTTTTCATTTTTATCCCAATGATCATCATTAATAGATTAAAAAAGGTGATGGAATAAATGAATTATAATTATTTATATTGTTTTAATTTCATTTCATCAGTATTTTAGTTATTGTTTTTGATGGTGATGTTGGTGGCAAGTCTCTTTCAGTAATTGAAAATGAATGGTTGATGTTGTCTTAATTTATATATTAAATAATTATATAACCATTAAAAAATAAAAATAATAATTATTTAATAATTATTATAATATATTAATTTCCCAAATAAATCATTGATATAAATTTATAGTATTTCTCATGTATATAGTTAAAATGAACCAACGATAACACAATCAAACATGTGGGTGAGTATGGTCACAAAGTTGATTATTTTGATATAATATCATTATGAAAAATTATAATGAAATTATTTATATTTTTATAAGGTGTATAATAATAATTGGGATGATATATAAGAATATGTTAATTAAATAATAAGTTCTTACTTATAAATAAATCACTTTCCCACTTGATATGTTTGTTTTAGGCAATTAGGTTTACAATGAAGGATTTTTTCTAATAATAAATCAATAATTATTTAATTATATTTAAAAATACATATCATGTAATAAATAAATAAAAATTCACTAAAATTATTTCTATAAATAATTTTTAATGGTTGGGATGAACAAATAAAATGTGTCACTCACTGAGGCGATAGTCTACACCCTGGCATGGGCAACGATTTAATTTTTCGATTGAACCTAATAGGAATAGATAATAGTTATATCATAAATATAATAACATTTAAGTATATTATTTATACTGATTTAGTTATATAAATATGGTTAGAATGTTTTGGAGGAGTATGGATGAGAAGAATAAAGAAATAAAAGAAAAGGGTATGTAATGCTTACATTGAGAATTTTGTTATTCAATATAAATATACATTAAAAATGAAAGAATAAAGGAAATTTACTGATGATATTGGTTTAAAAAGTGTATAAAAACGCTAGAATAAATAAAATTTTAAGAGGTTTATGGGAATTTTGAACTACTGGTGTTACTCTAAGTGCATGGAAGTTATATCCTTTTTGTTGTTGGAAAAGAGGGATGAATATTTGAAAAAGGATGTTAGGTATGAGGTTAAAATGGAATTTAATGAGTGTTAAAAACCTATAATAGGTATTCTATAATGTCTATATTTTAATATGATTTATTAAAACTCAATCCACATTAGATTACCCATTTAAAAACATATTAATATTGATTAAAAAATAATCCAGATTATGATATTGACACTAAAAATATAATATAACAGTTCCCAAAAAATTTTACCATGAAGAATCCAAATTGATACAATAATTAATATTATTGGATTAATAAAAATGAGGAAATTATTTTTTTAATTTAAAATATATCATTTTCAGGAAAACAATTTGTAGAAAAATATTGTTTTAGTCATTAAGTGTTCTTAATATTATTAAATTAAATTACCAATTAAATTAGTTTTTAATTTATTTTTAAAAATTATTTAAATTTAAATTATATTCTTAATTTTAAATAGATTTATATTATTTTTAAAAAAATATAAAAACTATTTATATAATTATCATTCTTCGAAAAATAGTTTTCTTACCGTGGTAACTAATATTTACATTGATAAATTAATTTTATTCAAAAAAATGAAATTGAAAATATTATATAATATGAAAATTTTGATATAATATATAATATCAATTTTATTAAATAAAATTTAGATAGGATATAAAAGTTAAATTTAAAATTACTACACATAATTCATAATTCAATGTTTATTGGAAAAGTTTATTTTTAAGAATAATATTATGTGTAGTATAAATTCATCAAATATGATTTTCATTTATGAAATAAATTATTATGTTATCAAACAAACAAATTTTATGTGGCTTATAAAGCAATAAAAAATATAACTTTAACATTAAAATGTTTAATTAAAATAAAAGAATGAAAATAATTTTTTAAATGAGAATAAAATGTTACTTATGTTCTAAAATGTTGAACATAGGTTTTTTAAGATTAAAGATAGATTTTTAAATATATATTTTCACTCCTTAAATAAAAAATTAATCAAATAAAATGTTTTATAAAATTTTGTTTTTTCTTATATATTGATAATTTGGTGAAATTTATAATTTTGGTAAAAACTATATCTTTTGTTATTCACATAAAAATTAATCATTAAAAAAAGGAAAACAAATTATTATGATAAATATGATAAATGAATAAATGAATTCAACTTGCAAATTTAAAATTATATACTTTTTTAAATTAATATTTTAGATTAAAATAAAATATATAAATAAAAATCTATTTTATTTAAAGCACACTTTTAAATCTTTAAGTGTAAATAATACCATATTTTATGAATTTATAATTGATTAAAATATTTTTCTTCACCTAATATTTTATTATTCATAAGGTTTCATTTTAAAAATTATCTAATATGTTTTGAATCATTTTAATTTAATGTTGTGTGTGAAGAAAGTTAAAAAACATAATATTTATTTAAAGAAAATACATAGTGAAATATGATGTCGTTACAAAACGGTTTTGAAATATTTTTTTCTGAAATTCTTTAATAGGTATATAGTATGTTTAACTTGTGGGGTGATATTTTAACCTTCCCTTTAATGAAATTACATCCTAATAAAGTCAAACATCTCTATAATACCCGATGTATAAAATTATAAATGCTTAATAGTGTTAAGATCATTAACAAAAAACTTTTTTTCTCATAAAAGATGATATCATCCACATACACTATCCCCAAGAACTACATCTCATTTGATACTATCAGACACATTTTGTGATCAAACCTCCTCGATTGAGAAAACAATTTCTCAGAGAAGTATCCAGATGTTCATTTCATGACCGAGCTTCTTTCTTCTTTCCATTTAAATTAATTCTCAACATGAAAAATACATAAATAGTAAACTATAAAAATAAATCCAACTGGTTTTTCTCAGTAGGATTCCTCTTTCAATACTCTATTTAGAAATATCATCTGCACATATAATTAAAACAATCTAAATTTCATTTGAACAACCCCTTCTAGAAAATAATATTGACTCCGTCATTGCTAATAGAATTTTTTTTACACAATATCAACTCGTTAATCCTAAGAATATCCTTCACAAACATTCATATATTTATTTTTCCCCACTATTCTACATTCACCAAACATATTTTAAGGACCCTTTCTATATCGATCACATTGTGATGTCTATATCTATCCAAAATTTGATACTTTATAATTCACTGAAACTCTTCATTCATAGATATCACCCATGAATTATCCTTTTCTACATCATTGAATGAAGTTGGATATACCGCAAAAAATATATCATTGTGCTCTATAATTTTCCTTCTCTGGATCTTCTTTCGAGAGGTTTTGTCTCCAATAATCTTTATTGGAAAAACTACAATTCTATATATTCATTTTTATGTCATAGGTTAAATCCATTTATCAAAATGTAATTACTCTAATTTTAAAATCATAATGATCATCAATTAGAGAGTTTCAGATTTTCCTAATCCATAATTATATATTATTCTTCACTCAATTATTCATTGAAAATTTTGAATAATTTTCTTCATATTCATAATTAATAACTTTAACACAACTGATTTCCACAATTTTTTAATCCTTTTTTGAAAAAAAATTATAGGATTTTATATTTTTTTAGTAGACTAACAATATTCCTTTATCTACTATTTTATAATATATCCCATTAATTACCTATTTATTTTCAATGAAACATATAAATCTATGTAATATTAGAAGTTTCAATGAAGGTTTCTTACCATGACTGTTTCCTCTGGTAATGGGAATGATCTTATTGATTTAAGGTTCCAAAATTCCAAGCGGTTTATAATGGGGTTGTTCGTAGAACTGGAAACATCCAATGATTCCATATCAATTTGGACCTACTTTCCAAAGGTAGGTACTAATTAGTTATGAACCAATGAGACTTAATAATTTGCATTGGTCGAGAGGATGGGAGGTCGAACTCATCACACCTTTTTAATGGGTATTATTGAATACTCTGGGACTCTCTTTATACATTTAAGTTATGTTCGTGAATCCTTATTAAATTACCAAGTATGAAAATGAGCTTTCCTTTAGATCTGATAATCAATAATTTAGTATGAATGAAATTTAGAGAATCTTTTATATGTATTAGATGTTCTTCATCGTTAGAGAATCATCTGTATTTGTTATAGGTTCTTAGTCAATGGTAACCTTTGACACATTATATAGAAATCTCTTGGTCATTATGATAACCATACTTGTTTTAATGCCACTCAGCCGAGAACTTGATGTTTCTTGTCACTCATAAGGACATAGATTATTTTAGAGTTGGGATCGTACCCACAGATGGGCTACCTACGTATCCATTGTTTTAAAAAAGGAATCATAACCCACGTAGTTCTAGTAAAGAAGTATGAGGTTTATGCATGATTGATGGATCAAAGAAAGATGTCATAATTACTTTTACACTCTAAGCTCACGTCAGTTATGCTCGGAGTGAGAAAAATAAGTATTGGTAAAACCAGACAACTGTGCCATGAAAGATGCAATTATAAGAAATGATGTGGGGTTATTAATGTATGACTACCCAGATAGATGAAGATTAGGATTACTTCAGGGATGAAACCTAGGAACAGGGTCCATAAAGGTATATGTGCTTTATGGATATTTTGATACTCTAACATGGGACATATTTTTGAGGAGGATGCCCAAATTAAGAGGGTACTTATGATTGGGTTTTTCTCTTGAGAAGGAAGCCCACGTCAATAGTAAATTAAGACCGGTTAAGACAAATTATGACTGGGGCGTATTCTTAAAGAATAGGCCTAGGTAAAAGGGAATTATGGCTGGGGCTTAGTCCATAAAAGGAAGCCCAGGTTAAGGAAATTTGGATTTTGGGAACTTAGGGCTTAGTCCTAGGGAGGATGCCCATATTAAATGAATTATGGTTGGGGCTTAATCCTGAGGAGGATGCCCAAAATTAAGGTAACATAAAGACTAGGGATTACTCCTGAAAAGGAGGCCCAGGAATAGGAGACTTGGGGCTTACACCTAAGGAGGATGCCCATATTAGAGATCTTCTCATCATAAAGTATGAGGTTAAATGATTGAAATCTCTAACCTTAATGACATAAAGATATGTAAATCACTAGGTTTTGAGAGGTGTTCCACAGAATTCCTTTCAGATAAGGAAGCCAACCAAGGAATCATCCCATAAATGGCTTTGAAGAGGATTCTGAAGGCTAAATCTTGAAGAGGAGAGGTGGATTTGAAGAAATCAAGTGAATAGGTAGGAGGGGAACCTAAAAAGAGAGAGGCGCACAAGTCCTGCATGGGCATGCAAGTCCTGGTCGCACAAGTATACTTTCACGACACATGGGTACTTGCGTGACGGTCAAACCTTGGGGTAATTCTTGGGCGAGACTTGGTTCAAGTCTTTACTATTATCTTAAAGGCTTCCAAAAGAGTGGTGTGCAAGTGTTTTTTAAGGGATAAGGCGGCGCGCAAGTGTGGCCATTACCCTTAAGGGCTGGCCACCTAGGCGCGCAAGTGTTGATGAGTTTCAACACTTAGGCCTTGTTTCCCCTATTTAGAGCTCCCATTCTAGTCAATAAATTACTTTAGAAGTGTTTAGAAGACTTCCAGAAGAGACTAGGGCGCTGGGAGCTCAAATATGAGTTATGGAATTCTTTCGTCATCAAATCGGGGGGGGGGGCACAAGGGGTATTTATATGCCAGGGATGACCCTGGGAAAAAATCAAAGATGGCGCGCAAGTCACCTGTGCGACCACTATTTGGTGTGTAAGTATACTTGTACGACCATGATGAAACTTGCGTGACCAAAGTGGGCAGAAATCCTTCTTCATGCATTTTTTCGATTTTTGATGTTTCTTCAAAGGATGAATCACTTTGGACTAAGGTATTTCCCATTTTTCAGTCGTTATAATTTGTGACGGAAAGGTGCACCAACAAAAGTCCACCTCAGAGTTGGATCCGGAGTGAAAAGAGGATTTGACTCTGAGGAAAAAAGAGAAACCAGGGGTCTTGGTGGTTATTGGCAGTTTAAAGTCATGAATGTCAGATATAAAAATGCTAATATTTATGGTCAAATAGCATTGACCAAATGGATTGACATTGACTCAATTCCTTGATAATTTATATGAAAATATATTACCATGTTCATGTGTGAGGAAAAATATGTAAACAATTAGTTAAGAAAATTTTAATACGAGGAATGATATGAAAAATGGCTAAAATGAATTAGAAGAAGTAGTTCCCAAGAATGAAGTTACCACTATTTAACAAACCCGTTAGGGGGTTGAATTATCCAGGTCCACCTAAGGGAATTGGTTGAATAGTCAAATAATAGAATCTTTTGGATGACAAGTCTGTTATGTAGACTATTTATGCAAGGCCGCCTGACGGCATGCGCTTCATTGTCAGGCAAAAGAACTCTCAGAAATTTACTTTTCTACTGCTAAAAAACTAGTGGAATTTTATGTGGATTCAAATTTTCCAAAGCATAGAGATTTCTGTATAGAGAGAGGTACCTGAATATGGAGAAGATATTTCCAAACTAGATCGTCTAAGAACTGGATGAATGTCACTCCTACAAAGGTCTGACCCAAACATAGGAGAACACATCACTACTCCAACCAATGCCAGATTTCTGACGAAATATTTTGTATAATAAAAATATCCATGGTCTATGGATATGACATTAAACTATTTTCACCCTTTTCGTCCAACATGACGCTAAACTGTGACGGCCTAACTACATGAATCTAAACTATACAGAAGTCCCTTACATTCAGCAAGATTTTAAACTACATAATCTCTGGTCCATGCATATGACCTTAAACTGTTCGTACCATCATCTAACATGACACTAAACTAGGAAAAAAGTACCTAATACATCCAACAAGACATTAAACGGTGTCTCTTTTGTCCTTACTGTGTGAATTTAAACTGCACAGTCCCCCTTTCATCTGACATGATGTTAAACTATATTTTCCTCATCATCTTAGCTATGGGACACTAAACTGTACATCACCCTTACATCCAACATGATGTTAAATGGTGTCCCTATATATTTTTTACATGACATTAAACTCTACTTTGTCCCTGGTTCATGACATTGAACTGTGCAGCACCAATAGTCCTCACTACAATACTTTAAACTACATAGTCCCTTCATACATCCTTCATGACCTTAAATTGTGAATCGTCAAGGTTGTTTCTACCTCTTGTTTCTCACACTTAGTATGACTCACGTTAGATTAGAGTAAACATCAACCATAACACCCTCTCTGGGCTACTAACCATGTGTATGTCCTGACACCATTTTTAGGTCGTTTTCCTCAAGCACAACTTGATCACCAATTCATTCTTTAATTGAACTACGCGGACATTGGTCCTTGCCTTCTATGATGGGTATGTTGGAAATCTTCTGAGGTTCGAGCCAAAAAAAAATCTCTTCACACCGGTTATCCTCCATATCATATGATGTTGATATGTGAAGCAGCCCCATAACCAGTACTTTTTACATTTGTTCACCAACGGTCTATTAATATGACCTTAAACTACTCCCACTTTTTTCCTGTACGATAATAAACAACAACATTCTATGAAATCCTCGCCTGAGAGGTAATCATTATTTACATTGATCTCCGATCATGTTATATTCCGAAGACTATGTGCATACGTGGAAATTCCCGAACATTTTATCTTGGCTCAAACCATCATTACACAAAAGTCCCCTTCCACCCTTCATATGTACGAACCAAATATGTACAGAGGGTATATCAAGAACTACATGTGGCTTGATTCCCATCCTTATGGGATATGTAGGAACGTTCAAGTATCCCTTGAATCTATCCCCAAGTCTTTGGGCCTAACCCCAAGTTTTACTTTCAGTCCCCTGGCTGAAAATTCCCTATGAAAACACACACTGTGTATTCATTATAATGGTTCGAGTTATATGACCCTAAATTGATATTTTACATCCTTTTGTCCCGCATGGCGTTAAAATTTATTTCAAGAACTACCTATGGCTTGATTCTCATCCTTATGGGATACGTAGTGAAGTCCAACATTTCAATTCAGGACCCAGCCACAACATGATTATGGTTAACATTGATCTATGTATCTCTTTCATGCATTGGACAATACCCATTTTCACGTGTCATACTCCTAACCTTAAATACTTCTAGATCAAGTTGTTCTTGAGGATAACGACCTAAAAAATGGTGTCGAGACATACACATGGTTACCAACCCAGAGAGTGTGTTATGGTTGATGTTTACTCTAATATCACGTGATTCATACTCATTTTGAGAAACAACAGGTAGAAACAACCTTAACGATTCACAATTTAAGGTCACACAGGATGTATGAAGGAACTATGAAGTTTAAAGTCTTACAGTGAGGACTATTAGTGCTGCATAGTTCAGTGTCATGTAGCAGGGACAAAGTAGAGTTTAATTTCATGTAGGAAAAATAAAGGGACACCATTTAACGTCATGTTAGACGTAAGGGTGATGTACAGTTTAGCATCCCGTAGCTAAGACGATGAGGACAATATATTTTAACATCATGTCAGATGAAAGGGGGACTGTGTGGTTTAAATTCATGCAGTAAGGACAAAAGAGACATATTTTAACGTCTTGTTGGATGTATTAGGGACTTTTTTCATAGTTTAACGTCATGTTGGATGATGGTACGAATATTTTAAGGTCATAAGCATGGACCAGAGATTATTTATATTAACATCTTGTTGGATGTAAGGGACTTTTTTATAGTTTAGAGTTATGTAGTTAGGACGTCACAGTTTAACGTCATGTTGGACGACAAGGGTGCAAATAGTTTAAGGTCATATGCATGGACCATGGATATTTGTATTATACAAAATATTTCTTCCGAAATATAGAATTGGTTGGAGATGTGATGAGTTCTCCATCCATTCAGATTAACGAATAAGCTCCATTTGAGTAGACCTTATGTATTTAATAAGGTCCTTCCCATTTTGGCTCCAGCTTGGGAGGTTTCTTTCCTGGTATCATTGGAGTTCTAAGAACCAATACCAATTCTCCCTGAACGAATGAACAAAGATGAACATTTTTGTTGAAAGCTTGTGCTATTCGATTCTGATAGACTTCCAAGTGGTGTAGGGTGCACAATCTTTTCTCATCTAACCATTCCAATTCATCTAACCGCTTTTGAGATTGTTCATCTATAGATGATTGATCACAAGTGGCTACTCTGAGCGAGGGAAACTGAACCTCAATGGGCAAGACTTCTTCTATTCCATATACTAATGAATATGGAGTTGACCTTGTTGCAGTGCTGGTGGTGGCCCGATAAGCCCATAATGCATGAAAGATTTTATCAGGCCATGATTTCTTATCCTTATCCACTGTCTTTTGCAGTATATTTGAAAGAGTCTAGTTGAAAGCTTCTATCTGGCCATTGGCCACTGCATGATAACGAGATGAATGATTGGATTTGATGTTGTATTCTTGATAGAACTTCCTCACCTCGGATGAATAGAAGTTGGTTCCATTTGTCTGTCAATATGGTATGAGGGACACCAAATCTGATAATTATGTTAGACTTGATGAAGCTAACAAGGATTTTATAACTAAATTCTTTGAGTGGTATTTCCTATGACCATTTGGTAAAGATGACAGTAGCAGTAAGAATTTACTTAAACTGCTTTGATGTAGCTGAAGGAGAAGGTCCTACTACATCCATTCCCCATGTGGCAATTAGACATGAGTATTTAGCTGTACGAAGCAACTATGGGGGTTGATGAATGAAGTTGGCATGTACTTGGAATGACTGAAATTTCTTTGTGAAATCAACACAATCTTGTATCATTTAAGGCCAAAAGTATCCAACCCTTTGAATCTGATTGGATGGTCTATGTCCAGACTGGTGGGCACCAACGAATCCTGCATGCACTTCTTTCATGAAAACCATTGTCTCTTCACCATCAATGCATCAGAAGATAATTCCATCAAAACCTCTTTTGTAGATAATTTTCTCTAGGTGATATGGGCTATCATAAAGACTAAAATTGACCACACGTCACCGAATTTGTTCTTTCCCGACTCTATAGGGTGGAAGTGTTCTATTTTAAAGGTATTCCTTGATAGTTGTCATCCATCCCGTAGTATGACCATATGGTTCAGGAATGGGACTAATTTCATTGATTTCCACTGTTCGATTTGAACAAAATGTGAAATTGTACGATGATGGGCAATACTGATGCTTGTCTCGTCCCGATTTGGATCTGCCAGAGCTGTGGCTATTTTAGCCAGTGCATCAGCTTGAGCATTTTGTGATCTCGGGACATAAGAAAATTTTGGTTCCAAAGGAAATTCCACCGTTAACTCTCTGACGTAATCATAAAAAGGGATTAGTTCTTCTTTTTCGATTGCATAATCCCCATTGACTTGTTTGATTACCGGGTCTGAATCACCTTTCACCTTTAAGTGATTCACTTGTGCTTGAAGCACCAACTACAATCCTACAATAAGAGCTTGGTATTCTGCTTCATTATTTGTACCGCCTCCCAACAATGAGAAGGAATAAGGTAGCACTACCTTTTCCGGGGAAATGAGTACAATTCCAAACCCAACATTGTTGAATTTAGGATCTTCCATTTTCTTCCCAGTTGGACTTCTGGAAACACCATCAACATACATTTATCATGTTTGAAGACTATATTGAATAGAAAAGACTTATTCATCAAGAAGTTCAATATCTAGAGATGTATATTCTACTGAAGTATGTTCAGCAAGGAAATCAGCCAGAGCTTGGCCCTTTATTTCCTTTTGAGACACATACTGAAAATCATATTGCTGCAAAATAACTGCCCACCTTGCCAGACGTCCTGTAAACATTGGACGACTAAGGATGAATTTGAGCGGGTTATTGCGAGATACCAATTGGACCATGTGATGTTGTAAGTAGTGTCTCAATTTCTGAACTGCAAAGATTAATGTCAGGCAGCACTTCTCAATATTTGAATATCGAGTTTCTGCTTCAAGCATAGTCTGACTGAGATAGTAGAGGCTGTTCTCATTCCCAACAACATTCTTCTGAGCAAGAAAGGCACCCAATGATCGCTCTGAAGTTGTCATATAGAGTATATGTAATCTTCCTCAAACAAGTGGCATTAACACTGGTGGACTCAAGAGATATTTCTTGAAAATGTTGAATGCTTCTTGACATTATTTAGTCCAATGGTAAGTGACTCCCTTCTTCATCAATTTGTTGTAGGGTAAACTTTTTTCTTCCAAATTGGCGATGAAACGCCGAATATAGGCCAAGTGTCCTTGAAGTCCTCTCAATTATTTCAAATTCCGAGGAGGTGACATACCAAGGATCAACGTTTTCTTCTCAGGATCAACTTCGATACCACGATGGCGTACAAAAAATCCGTGAAATTTTCCTGAGGTTACCCCAAAATCACATTTTAAGGGTTTTATATTCAAATAATTTGCCAAAGTTTGTGGAATATGACTTCCAAGTCAGCCAAGTGATTAGAATGTTGTTTGGATTTAACCACCAAATCGTCCACATAAAATTCAACAAACTTCCCTAAAAAGGGCTTGAAGATACGATGCATGGCATGCTGATATGTTGCGCCTATATTTTTAGGCCAAAGGGCATTATCCGATAGCAAAACACACCCTGAGGGGCTCTTAATGCTTTATATTCTTCATCTTATGGAGCCATTCAGATTTGATTATATCCTGCATATCCATCCATGAAGGAAAGTGCTTCATAGCCAGCTGTTCCATCAATTACGAGTTATGTACTCGGAACTGGAAAATCATCCTTAGGACAATGTCGATTAAGATCTATGAAATCAATGCAAACTCTAATTTGTCCGTTATTATTTTTCACAGGGACAATATTAGCCAGCCACATGGGGTATTGAAATTCTCTGATGAAGTTAGATTTGATAAGAATATCCACTTCAGCTTCAATTTTGGAAGCATAGGTTGGGTGTGGTGTTCTTGCGACTTACATAAATCCTTGATGTTCTTCTGCCAAACCCAAACAATTAGTAGAAACATCAGGATCAAGCCCTGAAATTTCTGTATAGTTTCAAGCAAATATATCTCAATTTTGATTTAAAAATAAAATATACATCTCTTACTCTTCAAGAGTCATGGCTGCACTAATTAAAGTGGGGCGTGGATCTTCTTTTATACCCAGATTTATTTCTCTGAGTTCATCCACGGTTGTAGAGATACCCTCTTCAAATGATGTAGGAGCATCCCCGAGATCTTTCTCTTCTTCTTCAACATGTTTAATTTCTTCTTTTTCTACTTTCATAGTAGATGGTGAAGTATAATTTCCATGATCATAAGAGATATTAAATTTTGAACATCTTGAAGAAGAAGCTTCCATTTCCGACCTAATTGATGATGAAGGGTCTTCCTTGGGTAATAAAGAGGAGATGATGGATTGAGAATTGACATCACTATTCACCTATGAAATTTATATAACTTCTTCTGGCCTAGTTGGTGATGTATAGACTAGCTGGATTTCAGCAGATGAAATAGAGACATCCCCATTTGAGCATTCATCATTGCTTGGTGAATCACCAATTTCTCCCATGATGCCTCGCTTGATTGTCGTAATTGACATTAGGGAAGTTTCCATAAGAGTATTTTTATTTGGGTCTATCCTGTCAATTTGACTGATAGGTAATACATAATCTGTACTCACATGTGTGATTGTGTTTAATGGAATCTTTTCCAAACCATATATAGCATTAACTTTGGTAATCTCCATTGTTGTGGATTTCTCATTTACCTTCATGTGATAGAATTCCGCCTCAATGTATTGGGATTCACATGTCTTAAATGGGGACTTATCACCACACAATGTCGCAATTTGACCATCAAAACAATATTTGAGACATTGATGGTATGATGAAGGGATATCCGCATGTTGATGTAGTCAGGGTCTTCCAAGAAAGATGTTGAAGGCTGAGTCTTGATCAACAACTATGAAATCTGAAATGGATACAAGATCTCCAAACTATGTTCTGAGTGTAATCTCTCCTATTGGTTCTTGTTCATTTTTATCATATCCTTGTGACATCAAAGTAGAAGGAGATAAATCAGATTCTGTGAGGCCCAATCGATGAAGTGTACGAATGGGGATGAGGTTGACTTTTGAACCATTATCAATGAAAACTCTACAGACGTCTACACCATTGACCTTGCCAGATAAGTATAAAGGTCTAGTATGTCCATGCACGACATCATCCTCATCTTCATCTTTGAAAGATATCACTCCATGGAATTCTGTAGGATTATTCTCTACATAGTAGACTTCAGCTGCAAAAATTTCAATCCCAAATTCCTAAGGACTTTCCAAAGCCTCGATGAGTGGCTCCTGAAGATCTGTTGATAAATTCAAGGCATCTAGAATTGATAACATGGATGGTACTTGGGCTACGTGTTTCAATACGTCATACATTTGATCCAAGGGTCGGCGTTTTCTAACAGGAACATGTGGTTTCATAGGTACCATAGAAGTTGATGTTTTGGAATTAGATACATCTTGTATTGATGTAGAAGTTGACAATACTCCTGACATTAGAATATTAGACCGAATAGGTCTATTTACTTACTGAGAGGAAGAAGGTGGAACCTCTAACTGATCTTCCAGAATAATTGTGCCAGGACTGAGTCTGCTATTGGTGGAAAAATTTCCTTGTTCTTGTTGGGCCCGTTGAAGGGATCTACCACAAGTTTCTACTGCAAACACAGTTCTAGCAGTGGTAGAATTTGAATAGTGGTTTTTGGGATATCCACGTCTTTCTTTGTATCCTAGACCTCTGGATCTACCTATAATTCCTCTGTTTGATACAGGGAATTCAGGCTCATCAAAATCGAAACTGTGACTGGAAAAATGATCTGTTAAATGAATCATATTAATAGAACCAAAGATCAACTCTTCATCCAATGAAGACTCTTCCTGATTAGCCAATTTAGGCTATTCCATTTGGTGGGGCGGTGCCCTTGATTTGAAGTATATGGCATAAAATCTTCCAGAGTCAAAGAAAATTTGGTCTTTGACATGATCTCATCTTCTTCTGATTGCTCTTCTTTCGTGGAATTATGCCATTTCTTTGAGGATTTTCCCTCTGATGAAGGGGGATTTTCTATGTAATTCATAGTAGAAGACACAATTGGTTTCTTCAAATGCGTTCACAAAATTGGATGTGTTCGGTTGATCATTTTTCAGACCATCCAATCATCATATTTCTGCGCATTTTTGTTTTTGACTTCTTGCCACTCGCCTTCTTCCTCTTGATTTGTAGCAGTAACACATTCTACCTAAGCTGAAGAACCTTCCAGTTTGACTTGTCTTGAGTCCACCATCTTCTGTAGGAGGTCCTTAGAGACAAAACACTCCTGCATGGGATTCCCCAACATCTAATGAAATAGTAAA
Source organism: Viscum album (assembly GCA_963277665.1). Taxonomy (NCBI): domain Eukaryota; kingdom Viridiplantae; phylum Streptophyta; class Magnoliopsida; order Santalales; family Viscaceae; genus Viscum; species Viscum album. The sequence goes on along the minus strand of OY728135.1, from coordinate 1,131,829,158 downwards.
TAGATGGGATGATATTCATATCCTTCCTTGTTCGGCCTTTTGGGCCTTGGCAATTGAACCAAATTATGTTCCAGAGCCGAAATAAAGTAACCAGAAACTTGTTCATTTAGGAATGAGTAAATTTTTCACTTCAAATCCTCAAATTGTTTCCATCTTTGATCTCTTTGATCATATTGATGAAATGGCCTCTGTTGTTGATGCTCAAGAGGTAGAGCCCTTCGAGAAGATGAAGGCCTTGATGTAGAAGCAGGTACAGGTTCTTGTTTAAGCATAACTGTAGAAGTATTTTCTTTAACTATTCTCATTCCTGGAGCTAATGGAATTACATGAGTTTTATCCTTAGTCTTTATAAGAGAGTCTTTAATCTGTTGAGTGATTGAATTATGGTCTCGAAACCCTCTAGTGTATTTCACAGGGATCAACTACGTGTGTAATTCATCACGAAAATTTGCCACACAGATTGGCAATAATTATTCTTGAGGGAGTTCTTAGCTCATGGAATATGTTAATCTCTTCCAGCGAGCAATGAAAACTGAAACCCTTTTACTCTCCATTTTCTTACAATTTGTATGATCAAAAACTGTTTTCTTTGGCATAGTTGAGCTGAATTAAAGAAGGAATTGTTGACGAAGATCCTCCCACCTGGTAATTGACTGGGATTGAAAGCTTGTATACCAGACAAAAGCAAGTCCTTATAATGATTGTACAAAACACCTGAGCCTAACAGCTTCTTGTTGCTGAGGGGTTCCCATCTTAGGATCCCAATGAGAAAGAAAATGTGCTAAGTGTTTCTCTGGGTCTCCCGAACCATTAATGATAGGGAATGTGACACTTGGAAAATTTGATGGGGGGGGGGGAATTGAGTCTACCCATTCAGGGTAAGATCTCTTCTTTAGTTGAACCGGTGCACGCTTTCCTTCCGTAGCTTCCAAATGAGTTGTTAATGACTCAAGGATAGTCATTAACTTTTTAGAAACATCTAGTTGAGCATGGACCTGTGTAAGTGAAATAACTAGAGTTTGGATAGGTGTGGTGACCAGGACGTCCACTGATGGTAGTATTGCCGGCTGTTGTTACACTTGATCCATAAGATTGGACCTGTGAGGGTGTACTGATAAAGGAGGATACTCTTGATCCATCTCAATAGCCGCAACAAATTACCTTGGCTGACTGACTCCAGTACGCTTAGGAGGAAGACTACTTTGAAGTAGTTCTACATTCAACCTCCTTAATTCCTTCATCTATTCCTCTTGTTGTACTAATATTTGATCTAATGAGAGTGATTGGCATTCTCCAGAGGAAGGGTATGTAACCTGATTCTTTCCTTTCCCCTTATTGTTCACCATTCTTAGAGAGGGAAGTGTGTTACTTAAAAGATTACCTAGATTCTGGGTAATCCTTTGATTTCATGTACGCACACCTTCTTCATTTGTGTCTATGCACACACCATCTTGAGCATGAGCTTCCTCATCTGATCCCTCTGAGTGAGCCTCATCTGGGGAATTAGCAACAATGGCATTGATGAAATTAATTGATGCATAATGCATTGCATATCTTTTATCGGAATTTTTGTGATATTGTATTCTTCCATGTCCTTGAGGAGACATTTCCTTTTCTGTATTCGATCCCTCAGGAACTTCTTGACGAACCATAATGTGGAGGGAATCTCATGATAATTCGGCTCTTCGTTCCTCTTGTGGATTCTTCCCTAATCGAGAGAAGACTGACGTTCTCTGAGGGAGAGATTAAGGATTTGAAAAATTCCCCAGTCCTGTGGACTGGGGTTGTTCCTTCTGTTTCTGCTCAACTTCTCGAATCCTATTATTGATTCTGAGGGTTGGGATAAAAGAGTCCCCAGTCTGGCATGATGGGGTGGTTTTTGAGTTACTATATCTGAGACCATCTTAAAATATCTCTTGATCCTGCGGACTTTAGTCCAAAAATTTGCTGGATGCATCAACCTACATCCACTCTTATTACCCGACTCAAAATACCATTGGATGATTTCTGATATGTCTGTCACTTGATGATGTGCATGCTCCAAACGAGAAGCCTATTCAATATTCTCGTTTGCTTGATGCAGGTGTAATTCAACAACTTGTTCTCTGTATGCTTGATTTTGAGATGAACTAGTTGAGGCATGTTCTTGAGAAAGACTTTGATTACAAACAAAGACAATTGGCTATGGCCAGCCATGTGCAATAACATTTCATGAACCCATTTTCGGCGGGCTTTGTTGACTGGAGAGTACAGTGAAATGCAGTTCTCCAAGAACACCCCATCCCCTGATATGAATAGCAGATGGGGCATTGGCAATTAACTGTCGCAATCTTCTTAGTGTGACAAGGCATGAGCGCTGAAGGGCTCTCTGATGCTTTTTAGCCTTTAGATATCGAGAAACCGAGAGAGATGCCAAGTCAATTTGGCATTGTAACCCTTCTATTATCTTGACATGATTTTCATATTCATCATAAGATAGTATTTTATTATTCAGCTAACAAAGATTTTTCAATATGTTGAGATGAATATCATGAATTCCATCTTCCATCAACATCTTTGGAATGTCATACTGAGAGTTAGACAAAGGCCAAAACCAAAATGGAACTTCACTTTTCGCCAGTTTTTTTCTCATATTCAGTACTTCCTCCTTATCATTTTTTGAAGATTCTTCTACCGGTTTAGACCAAATCTGGGGCTTCTTTGCTGCTTCATCATATTCAACATGATCGGTAGAGAATTCACATATCAAACTAGAAGATTCATGACCCAGGGGTGGTTTGGAGAATGACCTACACCCCGAGCTATCTTCTGATTGAGAAAGTATTTCACCTGCTATTCTTAAAGCATCAGACATGACTGGAGTCATATTTTCATGTGCATCAAGATAATAGGGCTTTCTCATCACTACATTTTCCATTGGATAATTTTCCAGGCAATGTGAATTACTACTGCGGAGAGGACTTTTATAGTTAAATTTTTCATCATGGGGAGGACCACCATGGCGGGTTACAACAAAAGATGAAATATTTTTCTCCTTGATCTTTTGGCCACAAAAAGGGATCTCATGGCTCTCATCTTATGATGAAACTTCGAGATCAAATGAATTGTCATGAATAAAGCCTTTATGATGAAGTGTATGATGCAGACCTTCAGAATTAATGTTCCCAATATTGGGAACTGAGAGAGTAGAATCTTGAGTTTCAATAGATAATTGTCAGAGTTCATAAAGAACCCCAGCATCGAGTAAGGCCTTATTACAGAATGTCCCTTGATTTCATGACTATGTTGGGCGGGTCTTCTTCTTAGACACCTTCTTACTCACTTTAGGAACCACTTGTTGATGAAAGTGGTCATTATGGGCAAGTGTATGTTCCTGCTAAGGAGAAATGATCAGGTTAGGCTGATTATCTCCACTCAAATCAGGTGTTTGTGCCTGAATTGGCTTTCTGTGTGATATGGGGGAGTATGACCCACAACCCTCTTGGACTGGAATAGAGGAGTGTGTCTGTTCTGGAGTGAACTGTTGATGTGTCACTCCACTGTTAGGGATTGATTTTCATTTCTTTCCCTGTGATGCAGCTGAAGCTGTTATAATATTTTGGCAGGCATCCATAACATGAGCAAGGATTTCCTTCTGCTATTTCGCCATTGATAGAATATGCTTGGTGACTTCAGCTTATAGAATGGGAATATATTTCCATTCCATGCTTGGAGTAGGTGTGTGTTTCTGCTCCTGTCCTCCTTTTCCTATCAGTAAATTCTAATAGTACTCAAGTGTGGGGGCAGAGAGTTGAGTATGTCTCCTGTTTGTCGCCTGAGCTTTCCGACAGACTTCTTCGGGTGCTACCAAATGAGACTATTGGTAGGATTGGTCAATACTAGAAGGTGTATGTGCTGGCTGATTTCACTCCGCTGAACGTGGTTGACGATCTTCCTTCAATACTGACAGACGAGGATGCTGGTAGGATTGATGAGTGTAAGCAGGTGTATGTGCCTGTTTACTAGTTGTCAACACATTGGGTTGGTGGGCTTCATCATATGTAGTCAGACGAGCCGGCTGACTAGATGATGACTTATAAATAGGTGTATGCTATAGTCTATAGTACTTCGCTGGAATTGCCTGGCGGGAATGGTGTGTTGCTACCATATGAGTTTGTTGGACAACAGAATTAAAATGGACAGGTGTGTGTGCCCACTCGTTGCTTTCCAACAAGTTAGATTGGTGTAATTCTCCAGAAACAGTAGAGATAAGAACCTGCTCACTATTAACTGGTCGTCGCCTCTAGTGGTTTGACTTGCCTGCTCGGGTTCGAGGAACCTGAGCTGAATGCATGGAGACGACAACCTCATCATGTTGAGAGTGCACTGCCACATGAGTCTGGCGGCAATTATTGGTGGGAGACCTCGGGAGGGACTCTGGTTTCTGTGAATTAAGGCCTTGAGTGGCCTTCTCATTCACCTCCTCAGAATATGGGAGGGAATGGTTGTTGCGTTCCGGGGATAACGACCCGAAATGGTTGGAGATAGTGGTTAGAACCTCCTGCTTCTTGATCACTGGTCATCGCTATCCGGATTACCAGGGTGAATTATTAACTTGGAGGGTTTGTCGAGCAGCCTCTAGAGTCAGAATAGTACCGTTTTGACGGTATTCATTAACCAGCACATTTGATACCGAGCGTTGAAGATGCTGAGTAGGTGATGTCGTCCTCAGAGTGGATGATGATCCAACAAGAGTAGTAGCAGAGGTATTGACATGTATGAACTTAAGAGAAGACATTTCTGTAACGCAATAGATCTTGTAAAAGAGTTCCTGTTTGATATAACAAACATAATCAAGATAATTTTGGCCACTACATCTTTTGGATGAGCACATATGTTATTGATTATTCTGTTGGCCCTCTCATTGAGATTAAATATGGTCCTAACAAAATAAGTAAAACATCATTTTATCTTGGTTAAGGATTCACGCCGGGTTCACCATTTTTTGGATACTCTAGAAATATAAATGACCTCATTGATTTATGGTTCAAACATTCTAAGCAGCTTCTAAAGGGTTTGTTCATAGAACCGTAAACATCCAATGATTCCATATCCATTTGGACCTATATTCCAAAGGTAGGTGCTCATTAGTTGTGAACCAATGCAACTTTAGAAATTTCATTGGTCGAGAGGATGGGAGGTCGGACTCATCACACCTTTTGAGAGGAATTATTGTCTACTCCGGGAATCTCTTTATAGATTTAAGTTATGTTCGTGAATCCTTATTAAATTACCAAGTATGAAAATGAGCTTTCCTTTAGATGTGACAATCGATAATTTAGTATGAATGAAATTTAGAGAACCTTTTATATGTATTCAAGGTTCTTCATCGATAGAGAATCATCTATTTTTGTTATAGATTCATAGTCAATGGTATCCTTCGACACATTATATAGAAATCTCTTGGTCATTATGATAACCATACTGGTTTTAAATCCACTCAGCGGGGAACCTGATGTTTATTGTCATTTAGAAGGATATATATTATTTCAGAGTTGGGATCATACCCACAGATGGGCTACCTACGTATCCATTCATTTAGAAAAGGAATTAGAACCTACGTAGTTTGAGTAAATAAGTATGAGGTTTATGCATGATTGATGGATCAAAGAAAGTTGTCATAATTACTTTTACACTCTATACTCACGTGAGTCATAATCGGTGTGAGGAAAAAGAGGTATTGGTAAAAATAGACAATTATGACATAAAGGATGCAATTATAAGAAATGATGTGGGGCTTATATATGTATGACTACCCAGATAGATGAAGATTAGTATTTACTTCAGGGAAAAAACCAGAGAACAAGGTTCATAAAGATATATGTGATTTATGTAGATTGGGATACTCTAACTTAGGGATTATTCCTAAGGAGGATGCCCAAAATAGGAGAGTACTTATGATTGGGTTACTCCTGAGAAGGAAGACCAAGTCAAAAGTAAATTAAGACTGGTTAAGAGAAATTATGACTGGAGATTATTCTTAAAGAAGAGGCCCAGGTAAAAGGGAATTATGAATGGGGCTTACTCTTGAAAAGGAAGCCTAGGTTAAGGAAATTTGGATTTTGGGAACTTGGGGCTTAATCTTAAATATGATACCCATATTAAAAGAATTATGGTTGGGTGATTATCCAATAAAAAAATATATTTTAATTTCATTTTAATGGTATTAAATTTTCATTTTTGATCTTATGGGCCGGAGTTAGTGCATTTTTATTATGAACATCCATTCTCATCATTTGTGCACTTCATGTCTAATATACACCAATTTAGGCCCAATGAGTCATCTGATTCTAGGGAATGTAATTATCAATTTTTTAATTTGATATTTTGGAAAAATTATCTACACTTAAATTTGAACATTTTTTATTCAGGGATCAATGGAGATTTCATGGAAGAAGATGGAGATATTTTGTGATGAAAGGAAACAATTCTAGAGAAGGCAGATTGGACACCAGCCCACTGATGAGACTGTGGGGCCCAACATACAGGCCCAATTAATACCACCATTCATGGGAAGCTTGAAGACATGTATAGGAAAAATCACTATTCAGGTGATAATCCTAATTCTGCCTCTATTGTGGTCATTAAGGCGGCCCAAGTTAGAGATACAATTCTGGGCCAGATTCTGCGGCACAGAAAAACTTCTCACATATTTGATCATATATCGGCATCCACAACTCCACATGGGCCCCAATTTTACATGAGGTTAGAAAACATTCGGAGCTCCATTTTCTTCTTCTACGGCCCACTCTGATTCGTCCATCTATAAGGTCTTCCAGACGCGTTTGTTCGGTGAAGGAAAGTTGACTGCCACCTCGGGTCAAGGGTGGATAAATCAACTCTCCCTTACTTTCCACCCACCTACGACCTAGAAAAATTAATTGAGGAGACTTGGACTGTTAGAGGCTCGACCCAAGGGCTCAAAAACGCCTATTTAAGGAAGAGGTGTTGAAGGATTGAAGGATCTTGGATGCTTTGTTCAATTGTAATGTTATGTTGCATTTTTGTTGCCTCAAATTTGTCTTTCACATGTAAGTTGTTCAATTCACTTTAGTTTCTTAATAAAAGTTATTATTCTACTCTTATTATGTTGTTATTCATATTACTTTGATTCCTTTGGATGATGGTGTGAATTTATTCACACCAACCCTTGTGAAATTATTCACAAAACGGTGGAATGATCATTTTATTTTTGTTGTTTTCTTTACTTCTCCATTTCCTCCCTCATGAGTCTACTTTCCGCTTCCATTGAAACCGTGGGATCAATGGAGGGCTAAACGAATTATGGGTTGATCCAAGGGAGTAGAAAGGGGCTTAATTGGAAGTTATTTATCACCTAATTAATGTATATTATCTTCTTTAATTTGGATTTTTATTTGATGATTTTTAAACTCCATCGTCCTTGTTGAATTTAAGGCCACACACTTCAAGTACTAATACAAACCTTTACCTTGAAGTGCTCAAAACAATGATACTTCAAGTATATAGGTGATTAGTATTAAAGGTTGTAGGCATTAAAACAGTAAGTGATGATGTTGTTTTATCTCCTTAAATGAACCCATCTAAAATTTAAGAAATTGAAATAATTAAAAAGAAAATACGTCCAATCCACCCCGAGCGATAACCTAGGATCAACTCATTATTTTAAATTGAATTCAATTAAATCTATTAGATATCTTTAAAACCCATCCAAAATCAATCCAAGTTGGCCACTTCATAGCCAAAAACAGTCCATAGAATGTACATGTCTATAGGTTTTTTCTTAGGTCTCTGTGGATTCGATAACCCAAGCTAAACTATAAGGACCGTCTTACCTTATTCTCTTGGGTAAATTTGAGCGAGAATAATTGGGGATTACTCCTGAGGAGGATGCCCAAAATTAAGGGAATGTAAAGACTGGGGATTACTCCTGAAAAGGAGGCCCAGGAATAGGAGACTTGGGGCTTACTACTAAGGAGGATACCCATATTAGTGATCTTCTCATCTTAAAGGATGAGGTTAAATGAATGAAATCTCTAACATTAATGACATAAAGATATGTAAATCACTAGATTTTGAATGATGTTCCATAGAATTCCTTTCATATAAGGAAGCCAACTAAGGAATCATGCCATAAATGGCTTTGAAGAGGATTCTAAAGGGTAAATCTTGAAGAGGAGAGGTGGATTTGAAGAAATCAAGTGAATAGGCAGGAGGGGCACCCAGAAAGAGAGAGGCGCGCAAGTCCTGTGGGGGCATGCAAGTCTTGGTCATGCAAGTATACTTGCGCGACACATGGGTACTTACGTGATGGTCAACCCTTGGGGTAATAAATGGGTGAGACTTGTCTCAAGCCATTAGTATTATCCTAAAGGCTTACAATAGAGTGGCGCACAAGTGTTATTGAAGGGATAAGGCGGCGCGAAAGTGTGGCCATTTCCCTTAAGGGCTGGCCACCTAAGCGCGTATGTGTTGATGAGTTTCAATACTTACGCCTTGTTTCCCCTGTTTGGAGCTTCCATTCTAGGTAAGAAATTACATTAAAAGTGTTCGGAAGACTTCCAAAAGAGACTAGGTCACTGGGAGCTCGAATTTGAGTTTTGGAAATTTTCCTTTATCAAATGGGGGGCCCACAAGTGGTATTTATAGGCTCGAGAAGACCCTGGGTGAAAATCAAAGAGTGCACGCAAGTCACCTGCATGACCACTATTTGGCGTGCAAGTATGCTTTTGTGACCACGATGAAACTTTCACGACCAAAGTGGGAAGAAATCCTTCTTCATGACTTTGTCGATTTTTGATGTTTTTTTCAAAGGATGAATCACTTTGGACTAAGGTATTTCCCCTTTTTATAGTCTTTAGAATTTGTGACGGAAAGGAGCGTCAACAATGACACATTTAATATAGAAATTTATCTTCTGTAAGATTAAACAATGTTAAATTATATGCATAAAAAACTATTTTTATATATTCTCTCTAATAGTAGTGGGAGATTCCACTTTCAATAAATAATGTCTAGTTCATATTATTTTCTATGAGATTACTTGTTTCCAAAACTCTGTTCTGTTGATGAGTCCTCTACACTAAAACTTGTTGCTTTATTCCATGTTTATATATAAACTTTTCAAACTCAATGAAAGTGTATTTAGTCCCATTAGCATACCATAATAACTTCATTGTTCTTATAGTTTTACTGTACACTCTTATTCATAATATTTTTATGTAGTCCAGAAATTCTCACTTAGACCACAAAAATATAACACACCATTTCCTACTATAGTCATTAGAAAATAGAAATAAATTATTCCATTCAATGATTTTTTTCCTCACTAATTGAACCACATATATTGGTGTAGAGTATATTCAAATGATTTGATACTTGATTCTTCTTTGGATGGAAAGGGTTTCACACCATATTTTACCTCAAGAACGAATAATTTTTTTTATTTTCCAATTCAGTAACGTAGTTTCAAAAATACATTTTAATTTTGATAATATTACATAATATGTTGAATAATGTGAAAAATATTCCAATGCCATTAACTATTATCCTGATATATAGAAATGATATAGATATTCTTTTTTCTATACACCTGATAAAAGTTTCCATTCATCCTTCATCCCTGTATACAAGATTTTCCAGCCATTCCTTTGTTATTATAGCCTTTATGGTTGAATGTAAATTTTTAATATAGAGTCACACAATTTAATTACAATATTTATTTTGAAGGCTATTAAGAGAGATAAATTAGGTATTGTTCAATTTGTTTCATTCTAGGATATTCTTTACACTTTATTAGTTCTTTAGAAATCAATCATTTGAAATTTTTTTTTTCATAAGATCTTCTATTCAAATTATTGAGAATATTCATATTACCCATCATGAGGATTAATAATCCAATATCAATAATCCACTTACTTCTATTATTTATATCATTTAGATCTATCTCAATAAGAATAGAATTCTCCTTTATCTTTAGCATTTAATCTTTTTATTAAACTCCATAATGAGTTGAGAAATATGCCATTATATTATATTTTCCTTCAGTATAATAAATAAAGTCATATTATCTATCCTCTAATAGATGCAATATGATTCTCTGAATAATTTAAAAGTATTAAATATTATACATTATCATTTTTTCCATAAAACTATTTTCACTTTTATTTCTATTATCAACAACTTTACAAAAAAAAGATAGAAAAATTGAAATTGTATATACAAAATAGATTTATTTTTTGATATAAATTGAATTTCACAGTTATTATATGCTATCTACAAATTTATTCTCATTTTATATAAATTTAGCATCATCATAATGAGACATTGTGTGAACAAAGTAGCCAAAAAATCAGCACTTCATCATTGGAAGTATATTGATATTAAGATCCCTCAATATATCCCCAGTTTCTAATTAAATCCTTGATTTTTGTAAAGTACTCTATGCTTGGTGATTTTATTCTTTAATATTTTCTCTTTATATCTTCATATTTAAAATCATTTTTTTAATCTTTAGTATCATATCCAATACCACTTTTTCTAATGAAAATAGATATTTAATCACATATAACATCCTCAAAAACTTTGTATTCTTCTTTCAAACCATTAATTTAATACTTTATCAAGAAAAATTATAACTATAGATTATTAAATTATTAAAATGTTTTTTATTTTTTAATCAGGATTGTTTCTTAATGACATAAATTCCCCTTTAATCATTTAAAACTTTTAATTTTCTCCTTGATTGACATAATAATATCATCAATGCTGATATCATGTTCATCAGTCCTTAACATACAATCAATTCTTTACCATCTTTTACTCAACCATTTTGAGGTTCTTACATCTCTTTTTCTAGATGATCAATTTATACTTCATGATCCCAAACATAACTTGCAGATTCCTTCAAAAATACAATAATATTATTGTTATTCTTTATTTGAAAGGAAAGATTTTAAATAACATATTTCAATTCTAATTTGAGATGAAACATTTCACTTTGTTGTTCATCATATTATAATTTAGAATCTTATTAATCCACTATATCCAACATAGAATCTTCTATATCTGAGATAATATTTTTTTCACCACATTATAAATGATATTCTTCTATGTCATCTTCCTATTTTAATACCAGAACCTTTCTTAAAAATTTATTTCCAGAAGAATTTTACGAATAAAATATAAAATTTTGGGAGAAATTATTTCTCGGTTTTGGTGGGAATTCAATCTCAGTAACCTCCCTATAAAATCTTTCTGGAAACCTAGAAGAGATGTACCCAATGTTTCCACATCAAAAAGAAAAAGGTATCTTGACCTTAAATATTATTTTTCCTCTTTTAAACTTCCTTGCTATAATATATAAGAAATAATTTCTAATATATTCTTCATCTTCAGTCTCATTAATCCCATTATTCTCTATATCTTTGAAAATAATTTATATTAATGACTGTTTGAAATAAATTTCCATATTTACCTACTTCTCATATGTGATATGTTTTTGAAGATAATTGAGAGATAATTCCCTAATAATTTCTTTTTTATGTGCCAAAAAAATTTGTTCTAAACTAGTGGTAATATATATTTATGTTATTCAATTTATTAATATATTTCATCTAATGAAAAGTTTCATAAATATATTTAACCACTTAAATAATATTTTTGAATAAAGTATTAACATTTTCACATGAAATTTTCTTCAAATCATAAAATATTTTTCAAAGAAAATATATAATTTCTTCATTAAATTTATTCTAACTATAATAAATACTAGTTTTCTAGTACCAAATTCTATTATTTTTTTGAAACTGATTTTTATATGTATATTATATTAGAGAACACTTAAAAAATTCATCCAGATCCTTTTCATAATCATTCAATAATTTCTAATTTGAATTCATCATGGACATTTTAGATTAATCACATTCATGAATGTCATTAACTAATGTCAAGTAAACATCAAACCTAAGATATTTTAAATGAGATCCAATTCTATTATTCCACACCTGAGATTTAGATCCATCAAATAAGGGTACTCCCTTTTCATATAATGCATTCTGTATGACGAAAAATTTCACAAACACAATAATAATAATAATTTTTATATTCTCGCTTGGGTGTATCCAAGGATCACATATAAATGATGTGATGAGACAAGGTGAATTATTTTTCACAAATAGATCCCTATGCCCTCATTTTTTAGGATGTTTTTAGAGGATGAAGTATCATCACTATATCTTTATTTCCAAGATTTATCTTAGGTGACCATTATATATGAACCTAAGGGAAACCATGGAAAGGGTATCTTGTACCATATCTATTCTAGGTACTACTTATTAGTTATCTATGTTCCTTTTTCATCCTAATGATCATATACTAGGAATAGACAAACCATTGGTTTCCTCAAAGATTATTATCAGAGCATTATTTGTCAAAAGTTTCATACCTATGCATTAATTAACCTATATTTCCTACCTAAGCTCAACATATCCCATTTATTATATTTGAGTATAGATTTTCCCAGGTATCCTACATAATAAAAACTTATCCATGGCCTCCTACATGATTAAAACTTTTACTAGTCCCCCCTACTTGAGTGTGACTTCACCGAGGTCACCCAAGTAAGGTGCCTCTTTGCCCAAGCCATATACTAGGGTTCCTTTCACACATGGTTCATACTAGAGGGAAACTTTTCCCCAGAATCTACTATAGTTCCATATCACATATGTCACATAATTAGGGTTCCCAGTTCACCCAGACCATCTTCCTGGGTGCCCCATCACTCATGCCACCTAACTAAGTGCCTCATTTTCCTCAGTCATAAACATGGGTACTTACTCACATGAGCCTCCTACTATGTGTAAGACCAAACCCTTCCAGTATCTCTTCCTTATCAAGGTACCAATATAAATTGGGGTAGATTATCAAATATGATCCCCTTATGAGGTGTAATCCAAAACATCACCACACAAAGGACTATTATAAGGATAAGACCCAAAATCACCATATAAATTCCTCCTACCTTGTTTGATCCCCAAATATATCTTCTCTTACAAAGTTACCAATAGATAACATCAACAAAAAGGAAAATTTAATGTCTAAACTGTAGTCTATCTAACATTTTCCAACAAGTTATGGTATAATAATCCTACATGGGCCTCTTATTAGGTGTAAGCACCAACCATATCTTCTCCTTCCTAATTTCCAATACTTAAGATAGACCAAAAGGTCATCCTAATATATAATCCTGATTCAGTATTCTGTTTCCACATATTTTATGGCACATGAATTCTACCTATAACTCCTACAAGGTGAACGAACAAACCATATCCCCTTATTATTCACTTATAGAGAAGATGCAACATTAGGAAAACTCTTGTATAATCTCTATTCAGTCTCTTGTTTTTTCCTATTTTATGACACAAACATCCTATCTAGGAATCCTACTAGGTGTAACCCAATGATTTTCCATTCTTCCATCCTAATCTAGTTACCAATAGACATGGGGATGAAAACCATATCTTGCCATCCTACTATTTTATATCCCCAACCCTTCAGGTTTCCCTTCATTTTCTAGTTACCAATAAATAAGATGGTAGAAAACCATATTTATCTATCCTACTATTTTTCATCCCCAACCCTTCAAATTTCCATATATTGGTGTAAAATAATACCTTTTGTAGTATTTAATTCCCCCCCCCCATTACTGACATAAAAAAGTGGGCATCTATATATGGGACTCAAACTATGTTTATGTGCCAGCCATACCTTATTCATTTCAGTTACCATGGGACATGATGAACCAAAAAGTGTTTATGATACTTAATCCCTATGCATAAGTTTCATAAAAAACATTCCACCTAGAATTCTTAGAATATTGACTTTAAATGGCACAACATACATGATTACCATATGATGTTAAAATTCCTGTAATAATACTATCACATATTCATAAATTGTGAAACTCAATTTACAACTGTTTTGTTTCCTATTCCAAAAAGATATTTTGGACACCTCCATTTGGTTCAATTAATGTATTCTACATGTCCTTGATAAATTACATAAAAGAGACTTCATTTTTTCCTGGATGGATAACCCTAAAAGGCGTCATTATAGTTCTTATCACATGACCTTAAAAAGAAATACATGTCCCAATATGTCACACTGAGCTATGTGGGTTTTGATTTCCTTCATAGGGATACATATGAATACCCTTTCATGAGGTCATCGCATACTCCAAAACACCAACCACCACCCTGTATGGAAATAATCATCAGAGTTCCTAGAAATATATATTTTAAATATAAAATCACAAACTAATAAAATAATGATGTAGAACATATGATACATATAGATGTTCACATCAATAAATGTTTTCAATTTATAACTTGAATGGGGGTAACATGTCACACACTATGATTTGGGAATGATTCATGAATATTTATTAAATCTATTACAGATCCCTAAATTGGGATTTATTTATCCCTAAAGGTTGAGATGAACTTGACCTCCCTTCCTCAGGACCAAAATGCATTCCAATGTTTCGCTGGTATGTCCCAGTTAGATCCTTCCTTTTTAATGATGGTAAATGATTAATTGGAAATTTCTATGGGTTAGAAAGATATAAAAATTAAATTTTATTGTGATTAGAATATTTTAAAAAAATCATATGGCCTCATACTCTCTTCTGCACACTACATTACAAGATAATTACATAAAGTATAATGTCTACACATACGTTGGACTAATAAAGATTAAAATTTCAAATATAAAAAACAAAATAATCAGTTTAATTTATAGTGTCTCTTATAAAATTATAAATCTATAATATTATGCATTAAAACTCCTTACATCCGAGACTAATCATTAATGGAATCAATCCAATAAAACATCACTCCCTAATTCTGGATATTAAATAAATTCCATACCTCGTTCACTCTACATTTAGTTTCTCCTAATATCCTATTTCGCTCTATTTATTCACTTATTATGTATAATATGTTATAATTTATAATGTAAAACTTTGAAATTCTAATTAAAAATCCATATTTCAGCCTAATTTCAAGATCCTCTACTTCAAATCTATCTATTATATTTTTTCAATGTGAATCACCACTATAAATATTTTAAAGGGTATTTAATGATAATTCCAAAAACATCCAATCCATTTTTATAATTACAATTCATCAACTATATTCAAATTTTTTATATTTTATAAATGAATATGTTAAATATTATGGTGTGGTGTGACTGGTTGGTTCCATATTCTACTGAATGTTGCATCATTACGTGAAATAAACTATTACAATGTAATATTGATTTATGACTCTAAACATCCAATGCATCAACATTCATAGTCACGTTTCTTTCTTTAATATCCAATAATAATGACATAGTCACTTTAATAATAATGTGACCTTTATATTATAGTTTTATCAAATTAAAAATACTCTTGATGTCTAAACCTACTACGGAAAAAACATCTTATATGGAAAGGGAAAATCTTAAAAGGAAGAACCACCGAAATATACCATATTATATTTATGAAATGGATAATATGTCATGAAATGAAAGAGTTATTAAAATTTAGAAATGTAACAACCCTTACTCATCTTATAGAATACATCTTACATTATATATAACCCTTATATACAATCAATGAAAAACCAAATGTAAATAATTTTTCTACTTTCCTACAGCTTCACTCACGGTGTAAACCTTATGTTCATGCCGAGACTTATTCCCATTGCTACCTGGACCTTTAGAGTGAATCTATATCCATATAAAAATGATTCAAAACTTCTTTAAACAATTTAAATAACTAAAAATGACTTATAATTGACATCCAATTGGGAAAAAATAGAC
Organism: Viscum album; assembly: GCA_963277665.1. Taxonomy (NCBI): domain Eukaryota; kingdom Viridiplantae; phylum Streptophyta; class Magnoliopsida; order Santalales; family Viscaceae; genus Viscum; species Viscum album. Next base: position 1,131,813,276 of record OY728135.1, on the reverse strand, counting down.
ATTATAAAATGTGGTTGTGAATTTTCTTATCCACGATTATTTTCAATATCATTATTAAATGAGAATTATTTTCATGTTATACCATGTTTCTACATAATAATAGAATCAAATATACTAATATTTTTTATTTTCTTATTATAACACCCATATAATCTTTTTCTAGGTGAATAACCAAGAAAAATAAGTTCATCATATCTTTCCTCAAATTTTACTAATTTTTTTTCTTTTATATAGAAAAATGTTGTGATGAAAAATACTTTCATACCCTTAAAACTTTTCTCGTTTTGAACTATATATAGTATTTCATATTGAATAAATTTGTTCTAAACAAAAACTATTGTTGAATGCCGAAAATGATTATTGTATATTTTTAGTAAAAATACATTGAATTCATAGAATAAAATATCATGGTTATTTCCATGTCAACCATAGATAATATTTTCCATAATGAGACACAGTTTTTTTGAGTAATTTATCTAAATAAATATCCATTCCTTATTCCATGTTTCTCAAGTAATTATTAAAAATAAATATTTTTTTTATTCATATCTATTTTCGGGTTAATTTTATTTGATAACATACCATATATTATTCTCAATATCACTATAATAATTTTAAATCTCTCAAAATATAATAATGAAATATAAATCATATGAATTAAATCACTAATAAATGCTTTGAAATAATTATATTCACTGGTTGGTTTTGCAATCATATGGACAAATATATTTATATGTATGTGATTAGGTGACCTTCTTATTTTAGTCTCCATCAGATTTTGAATTTTTTAAACTATATTTCCATTGTAAAAATAGAACAAGAGTTGTTTTTCCACGATTGAGCTTAAAATTGTTGTAGGAACAACATAATATAAAAATATCATAATATTTTTCTTTCCTAAATTGTTAGACATAAACAATATATAAAATATTATTTAAAAATAAATTAATTTTTTTGATTTCATTATTTAAATAGAACACCATGTTTTTCATCCATTACATGTAATACTATGTTTAGCTTTCATTACATGCAATACCAAGTATAAAGTTAACATGCATAATATTAAAATATTATTATTCAATATTATAGACTTTTCCAAACCATTGGAATAGTAGTTATGAATCAGATTATCCAAATTATGAAAATATATAATTTATACATATATATAAAATCAATTATCTGGTTTCCAATTAATTGTTAATGAAAATCCATACCATTTAAAATTTAAGGAAATTAACATCTAAAAATGAATTTTATCGATAAAAATGAATTTTATCTCAATAAATTAAATAAATAACATTTTTTGAATGATTTTAATGAAATTAATATATTATTATCCAATATAATATTTAATATTCTTCTTATTTATTTTCATGTAATGGGATAAATGTTCAAATATTCCATTATAAACTATATTTAACTAAAAATATTTTTTCGGAATTTTATACACTTATTTTAAAATTAATTTTAGAAAAATTTATAAATTTATTTGAATAAATGAATTTAATTTTTAAATCATAAATTCAAAAATTATATTACAGTGACTTTTTGAAAAAAATTGTAAAAGATATTTATTTTTTTCAGTGAATCGTGAAAAATATTGGATTTTATTTAAAAAATACCGTCTAATTCTAGGAATTAATAAGAAAGGTTTTATTTTAATATCTTTTTAAAAGTCAAATTAGTTCAATTATATATGTGTTTATCTGATTTAGATCATTTTAATAAATTTAAATTGAATTTATAAATAAAAACTTCGTAAACTTTTTAAACATTTCTCTTGGGAAAAACACTTTTTCATCACGTCTATGAGGATAATTTCAAATATAGTTTTTCGACCTCAATTAATAATTTTTTTTAAAATGGATTAAAAATTTAGTATAATTACAACCAAATAACTTTTTATTTAATTTTCATAATGGCTTCTTTGATGGTGAGAGGTAACCAGAGCATTAGTAAAAAATATAGCGGGATTCAATAGTTGTGAGCCAAATTCAAAATCCAGACACACCAAACGAGGAGATCACTTTAGAGATATATTTGAATCAGTTGAAGTCACAATGGTGATCACTGTCCATCACTATTACTATACCCGCCGACATCATCGTTGAATAATCACCACATCATAATCGTTGCCAATTCAGCACCACATCAGAAAGCCGGAGGCAACCGGTTGCTGGAACCATTATCACCACCATCAAACCATAGGCTGTAAAGTAATTATCAAAACATCCAATAGGGGATCAACTATCATCCCTTACATCCTGGTACCATCGACGACATCACCGACGATTACTGCCTGACCGATGATAGGAGGAACTCCCACCAAAACAGAACCCACCACAACATGCATCACAAAAATCACCCACACCATCGTCGCTTCACCCTTATCACCACCATAAATATAAACAATCAACACCACACCAAGAATGAAAAAAACCCAAAACCAGAACAAAAATTGAAATCTTCATCGAGTGAGAATAATGGATCATGATCTTAAAGAAAAAGAACCTTCTTCGATGGCTATGGGGAAGAAACATCAAGCAGATATGGAAAACAAGAAATCTCTTACACGAGAGAACACATACGCAACTCACATGTGGAGAACTAATGACCACCGAACCACATCCAAAAACATCATAGTTACACTACTCTCAATCCAACTCAGAGGGATGCAGAAGAATGAGAAGCCATAGTAGGGTATTGAGCGGCTGAGGGCTTCGAGCACATGCATCATCGATGAAGATGAGCAGCAGTAGCTGACATAATAAAAGTAATCCGAATCAGGTAGCAGCTAGAAACCCATTGACCACCGAAACACATAACGAATGCCCTATTTTTTACCACTATTCCAACTCCAACCAGGAGTGTCATAGATGAATTAGAGGGCAGATCATGTTTTGAGAGGTCGAGCGCTTCCAGAACAAGCATCCTTCAATGGGAATACTGAAAGATCCATGGAAGAAGATCCGTAGTAGAGAGCATCAAATAAATAAGAGAACAAAAGGAATAGAGAACCTCTAGGAAGAGGATAAAATGAAAATGAAGGAGAGAATTAGAGATGAGTAACACCGAAGAAGAAAAAAACGAGAGGAAGATCCATCACCACCGAGGAGGGATACAAAAACCCTAGGGGGGATTAATTATTTTTCTCCCTCTATCTCATTAAAATATTATTAAAACATAGTGATGTAATAATCTCATTATATTATATATACTATGATTTTATTATGTAATAAAATAACGTAAATAATTCTCCTCATCCATTAAATGGATACAAAATCATCGCTCATGTGTACATTGAACTAATACCTCATGAACTGATGTTATTCATTTTCCATCACCACCTCTCAGAGATGGATATAATGATAGATTTACTATTAATATATTATATATATGATATTATTATACACCTATAATTATAGTAACAAATATTCCTTCTTACCTACAGACCCATTAGAAGACAATAATGTCGCTCGTGTGTATAATAGACTACCACCTCATGAACTGATGTTATGTGTTTTTCTTTTATTTTCTATTAGATGGTAATAAGGATAGATTAAATGAATAATTTAGATATTTGTTACATAATTATACTTCTATAATTATAATTCCATATATATCTTCTTAATTTTCATTTTCTGAGCAATACGATAACATTGTTCATGTCTGTAGAAGACTACCGCTTCGCAAATCTATGTGATTAGTTTTTCAATAAATCATTTAATTAAAGGTAATTTGGGTAATTTTAATGAATAAATGTGATATATATGAAAAAATTACTGCTATGTAATGGAAATAAATTATTTACCTTACTTTCATTTAATGTTTTAAGAAAATGGAAATAATGATCATGTGTATGTGTAGAAAACTATTTCCAAGAACAATGTATTTTATTTTATATCACAAACTATATTGAATTATTAAAATACATATATAAAGAATAAATTTTATATTAATATAATATTTATATTTCTGGATATTATGGATCCATGATCAAACTTACAGGAAAAAAAATAACAAACCAAAACTTAAGTGAAAAGAAAAGAAGTTATTACATAAAACAAAAGTTTAACAAGGAATTCATAATTAAAGGGTAATAAAAGGTCAAAATTAAATCACATATAGTATCATATATATAATTATGGTTCTATCACATATTTATAATAAATTTATATTTATTATACAGTGGTTTTGAATGTGTATGAAGGATGTCGAGACAAAAGGTAAGGGATTTATAATCTCTTTTTTATTTATGGGAGACCTGTGCTATATTGACCACTCATTTAATTTATGTAGTGTATATACTTATCCATTGAAATTTTATATCATGAATATAATTTTTCATGATATTTAATGTTTTTTTTCTTTTTTTTATTTTATGGTTCCTACGATTAAATATTACAAAATTATTGAGGGACATTCATCTCACATTTTATATATGTGAGATACATACCATATGCATCAATTATTAAATTTTTATGGTGTATATACTATAAATAAAAGTATTTTTTGATGGTAATCATGAACATTATTGTAAAGACCCGTAAAATTCAAGGAAATTTTTTTCTTAATTTTCTTTGGGATTTTACATGAATGCAGTTTCTGACGGCACTTGATTCCGAGGCCCGGTGTGCCCGGAATTTCTATCCGAAGTTTAGCTTGGGTACGTTCAGTGAACGAACGAGCGTGATTTCCTATCTTTTGAACCGGTGCTCGGAATCAAATTATGAAGGCACTGATGGAACCGCATCGCCGGTAATTACTTAGGAACACCTGTTCCGGGGTTTCGTTTTCACGAGAGAAGATTATAAAAATTATGGAAGTTTAATTTATAATTAAACTACAATTTTTATTTTCTTTAACTGGTTTAAGGATTTGGGTGGAAGTTGGGTAACTACCCAACTTCCCAAGGGAGTTTATGAGGGTGGTGGGGCCCACACGAACCCCACCCCTTCATATTCTTTAACCCCCCTCAACTCACCAATAATTCTTGACAACTTATGTTATTAATTAATTGAGTTAAGTGTGGATGTTTAAATTTCAAAAGCTTTGTTGAGTTAATAAAATAAGGGTGTTGCTTATTTTATTTGGGGATTTGTTTCTTGAGAGGTTTGGGGAGAAAAGCTACGGGAAGCTAGAAGTTCTTCATCTTCTTCATCGAAGAACACGAAGAACGTGAAGAACGCATGGAACTCTGTCGAAGAACGCCAAGTCCTCAGAGACCGACTATGAGACGCCGTGTACCGTGACGGTTCCTCCGCGATGTCTTCTTCCGTGATGTATTCTTCCACGATGTCTCCTTCTGTAACATCTCCTTCCACGACGTCTCTCCCCGCGACGAATCCTCATTCAGCGAACCTCCGTTCAAGCCCGCATGAGGTAGGGGTTTATTTATTTATTTTTGTTCGTGAATACTACCTTGTCGTTATTCGTGAAAATATGAACAATTGCTATCGACTAACGAGAGGGGGCTGGACCGTACAAACACGACCGACCCTCCTCCAATATTGATGTTGTTTTTATTGTGGATTGGAACGGAATGGCGTGGTGCCGTCGCACCGCGCGGAATCGGGCGACAAGTAATGCGCGGCGCCGTCGCGCCGCGCCGTGAAATTGAACCAAGTTGCGGCGCCGTCGCGCCGCGTCGGAGAACTGCAAAAACACTGCGGCCGGAGTGGGGCCGCGACGGAGGGGTGCGGTGCCATCGCGCCACACCAGACGAATCAAGGTCGCGACCGGTTCCGGGCCGCGACAGAGCAAGAAGACCGGCAGCCAGTTCCGGGCCGCCGGCATCGGAGGAGGGGGGACCGGCCGTTGCCGGTCCCGTGGAGGCCGAAACTGGTAGGCTGGGGCGCGCCGACCGGATAGGAGAGAATCCGGGGGTTCAAAACCCCCGGCTGGCCAGCTGAGCAGCCCCCATTAAGGGGGGCCATGGTTACAACCAGGGGGGCAGGCGCCCCCCACTCCAAACGGCTCAGCCGTTTGGCCGAGTGCCTGGCCGGCACACTGGGCACGCTGCGCCCAGGCCGGGCCGTGCCCAAGCGGGCCGGACCAGGACCCGGTTAGGGTCGACCCGGTCCGGGCCTACCCTGGGGGTATCGAGCCGGCTCGGACCGGTCCCGAACCCCTTAATACCGAATCTTTTCGGGTCAGACGCCAATAACTTGTTCTACAGTCCTCCGATCAACGCACCGTCAGTAGCGATGCGATACTTTGATCGCGACGGTCATTTAGTTATATCGCGCTCAAGGTTTCGGAATAATTTGGGTTCGACTGGGTTTGTTTGCATGAAACCAACCAGGCCCTCGGAGCGGAAACGCTCATATCTTAAGCTCCAGACGTCCGATTGACGTTCCGTCGACTTTTTTGGATTCCTCTTAGTGAGACGGATATTTGGCTTACTCCGCCCGAGGTTTGGATGCAGGTGGAGTACGGTCGGGTTGGTTTTTCCTTAAAAACCAACCGGGCCCCTAGGACGAAAATGCCAATAACTCTCAGACCGGGTGTCCGATTGATGCTCCGTCTGCGGCGTTGAGTTCCTGTTGATGATACGGAACTTTTGGATACATCAACTCTGGAATATGTGTCAGTTGATGTATCAGACACTCAGCTCATGGAGCGGACCCTCTCGAATGAGCTTGTTGTGTGCGAGAACGCTAGTGCTGGCTGCGTTTACGACTGTGATGACGACGCTGACTGTACAGAGATCCTCAGTGGATTAGACGACGACGACTATAGCACTCAGCGATCCTACGTGGATCAGTGCTACCGATCATGTGTGGGTCTGATCCTCTGTGGGTCAGCACTCAGCGGTTATATGTGACCCAGCGCCAACAGATTCTGTGTGGGTCCGATCCTGTGTAGGTCTTTGCGGGGGTTAGTTACCTATCGATCCTTTGTGGGTCAGATTCTATGTGGTTCATTTCGGGGGTTAGTACATATTGATCCTTTGTTGGTCCAACAGCTTAGATGAATCAGTGGATATATCTAATCATCTCTATCGTCATACGACAAAGTATACATGTGTGAGATGAATCCTGTTTTGCTTTCCTACGAGGATTTTGTTGAGCCATCCTCTGTGGATTTACATTTTGCATTCCTGTGTGAACTGGGTTTTACTTGGGCTCAGATGTTGGATCCAAACGAGAATTTATGACTTATGTATATGTATGGGCACATACCTAAGTAGTGTTGGATGTTACTTTGTGATTGCATCTTTACTTTGTGTATTATACTTGTGAATTTTGGGAGACCTTCGGGGGTCTCGGGGTCCCTACTGAGTAGCTTATACTCACCCCTTCATGGGCTATGCCCGCACTACGTTGTGTTGGTTACAGACGACAGACATCACTAAATGTGGTTGAGGCTTGCGGAGCAGGACGATACCTGGAGGTGGACCACTTGGCGGGACGTAATCGGAGCGGTTGGTTGGACCCGAGGAGTAGAGGAGGCTGTCTATACCCACTATTCAGGTGGGACTTCTAGTGGAAGGCTCGAAGCTGTGGATCTACTTTACAGTTGCTGTTTTCCCTTTCCAGTTGTACTTTGCATTCAGTTTGGGTTTGTATACTAGCCAACTTACTTTTCCGCACTTCCTATTGTACCAGATTTTACATAGTGTTTACTATTGCTTGCTTGCTCTGTGGTGTTTGTATACTTTACAAAGGCAATTCCTTCCCTTTTTATCGGTAATTTTACGTCTTGGTGCTAGTTTCTAGCCCCTGGCCTATGGAAGGCGGGCTTGGGGTAGTCACGACACAGGCCCCGAGGAAGGGTCGTGAAAAATTGGTATCTGAGGTGTTCAGTTCTACCAACGAACTTGGGACTCTGATCTTTTTCTATGTGAAGCAATAGTTTCAAGCATATTGGGTGTGGTTATCAGTCCAGGGAGTCCAGTGTTGGTGCGGCGGCCGATGTATCCATACACCAGGACCCTAACTTCTGATTTCTGGCTTAATGCACGAAAACATTGACTGCAAGTGTGTTTCAAGTTTTCTATGTGATTACTTGTGTTAGCTCACCAAGTATACTGTTCTGACCATGGCGCACCTGTTTCTTTTTAGGATGGCACCACGACGGCAGCCAGAAAGGGTTCCGAGAGTTGAGCGTGACGATAGCCCACCGAGCGACGAGGCCTCGGTGCAGGGCCCTTTCACAGCTGAGGCACCGGCGGTACCTTTACCCGCCGAGCCACTGATGCTTCCAGCCCCAGCCGCTGACGATGCACGTCACCTTAGTGAACTTCATGAGTTCCAGCGCCAGCGACTGCCCAGGTTCCATGGGGAGACAGACCCCCAGGTAGCCGAGGACTGGCAGGAGGCAGTGGTGTGAGTTTTTCGGTTAGTGAGGACACCAGCAGACCTCATAGTGATCCTCGCAGCTAGCGTACTGCATGCGGCAGCGGGCCGATGGTGGAGCTTGATGCTCCAGGTGCACGTTGAGGCATCTCTTCTCTAGACAGAATTTGAGAGCCTCTTCTTCTCGGAGTTCGTCCCAGCCACCCTCCGTGCGGTGCGCATCCAGGAGCTTCTACAACTACGGCAGGGCAGCATGACGGTCGCCCAGTACTCGACAAGATTTACCGATATCTCGCGCTACTCGACAGACATGGTACGGGACCCATTATTCCTGGCCCGGATCGTTGAGCAGGGATTGAGGCATGAGATGAGGGAATCGCTGATCTCCCTCAGCATTCCGACCCAGGCAGGAGTACTGGAGCGAGCCCTTTTGATCGAGAGCTTTCTTGCTGAGCCTTCATCAGCGCCGAGACCCACCGCAGGGTGGCAGGTAGCAGAGTATTCTGCAGCAGGCAGTCAACGGATGACTCATGGGTCTAGGTAGACCAGACCCTCAGGAAGATGACCTCAGGACACTGGCTCAGCAGTGCGGGGAACACAGCGCAGAGCCAGTCTTTCGAGAGGCAGGTAGTGCTACTCATGCGGCGGGCATGGCCATATGGCTCGTGACTGCCCGACCCGCCGTGCCGAGGAGCAACAGACGGCTGAGGGGCCACCCAGGCAGAGGCAGAGGGTCGACCGTGGCGGTCCGCAGGGAGTAGGCAGATGAGGTAGAGGAGCTGGCCGAGCAGCAGGTGGTGGGCGACGCTTTGAGGCCCTACCAACACCACCACCATGAGGTCCACCCCGACTACATGGAGTTGGCGGGCAGAGACAGGCACAGCTCCAGGTAGCAGAGGCCTATGACCACAGTGCGCTCGAGACGATTCGAGGTACTATCCGTGTCTATTCCACCCTTACTGCAGTTCTTATAGACACCGAAGTGAGTCACTCTTTCATAGCCACTGCCCTTGTTCGGAGCTCGAAGATTCTGACAGAGCCGTTGACTCGATCCTTACGGCTAGAGACTCCTACGGGAGAAGACTGGACGATTATGCACTAGTGCCGGCAGTTTGAGATTACTCTTGGAGGCAAGAGCATTGTCTGGGATCTTCTTGTAGCAGCGTCGAGGCCTTACGACGTCATCTTGGGCATGGATTGGCTATCTACAGTCCATGCACAAATTGACTGTATTAGGCGCAAGGTGCGATGTGTACGCACCGACGGGAGTAGGTTCACATTCACCGGTGATAAGGGAGCCTTTGCAGCACAAGATGGACTCTCGCAAAGGAGATGAAATCCCATCACTCATCAGCTGGCTAGCCTCATCCTAGGAGCAATTGACGTGTAGAGTCCTAGTTTTCCTGCAGTGGTGGATTGGTATGCAGACGCCTTTGCCGACGACGTCCCAGGGCTACCTCCTCGCAGAGAGATAGACTTTTATATTGACCTGTACCCCGGGACAACCCCAATATCGACTCCAGCATATCGGATGGCCCCAGCCGAGCTTCAAGAGCTACGGGTATAGTTGGAGGACTTGCAGGGCAAGGGGTTCATCCGACACAGTGTTTCACCCTGGGCATCTCCGATTTTGTTTGCCAAGAATGCAGACGGTAGCTTGCGAATTTGTGTCGACTATCGTCTCCTGAACCATGTGACAGTGAGGAACAAGTACCTGCTACCGAGGATTTATGACCTCTTCGATCAGCTCAAGGGAGCATGGTGGTTCTCAAAGATAGACCTCAGTTCAGGCTATCATCAGCTCAGAGTTCGGGATGAGGATGTGCAGAAGATGGATTTCAGGTGTCAGTATGGCCACTATGAGTTCTTCGTTATGCCATTCGGCGTAACCAATGATCCAGCAGTGTTCATGGCCCTCATGACCAAGATCTTTCTGCCATACCTCGATCGATTTTTCATGGTTTTCATCGACGAAATTTTGATCTACTCGACGACTGAGTAGGAGCACGCCTACCACTTGAGGATTGTACTGGACACACTCCGAGAGAACCAGCTTTATGGTAAGCTCTCAAAGTGTTAGTTCTGGATACGCGAGGTCCACTTATTTAGACACGACATCTCTGAGGCGGGAGTTACGGTGGATCCTAAGAATATCGAGGCTCTGCTAGCTTGGGAGCCACCCAGGAGCGTGACAGAGGTGTGGAGTTTCTTGGGACTAGCTGGATACTACCAGAGATTCGTGCCAGTCTTCTCCAGAGTTGCGGCACCACTCTCAGCTTTGACGAAGAATGGGAATCAATTTGTGTGGTCAGAAAGATGTTAGCAGAGCTTCCTGGAGCTGAGACAGAGATTGACCGGCGCACCTATATTGAGATTTACTGAGGAGGGAGTAGGGTACGTAGTCTACTGCGATGCATCAGAGTCTGGACTCGAATTTTTCCTGATGCAGGAGAAGGCCGTGATCACTTATGGGTCACGTCAGTTGAGGATGCATGAGCCGAACTACGCTACCCACGACCTAGAGTTAGCAGCAGTGGTCTTCGCTCTGAAGACATGGAGACACTACCTGATGGGCGAGCGTTTTACAGTCTTTTCTTACCATCAGAGTCTCAAGTACATCTTCTCTCAGAAGAACCTAAATCTGAGACAGCGACGATGGATTGAGTTCCTCCAGGACTATGACTTTGAGATAGTCTATACTCCTGAGAAGGGAAACGTGGTAGCCGATGCTCTCAGCAGGAGGACGGGCATTCATCTAATTGAGGAGGTGACAGAGCAGCTAACCGCTTTGAAGATATCCTTCATGGATAGAGATGGGGTAGCCTTCCTTCAGTCTCTCACAGTCACACCTCCACTACTACAGCGGGTCAGAGAGGCACATCGTGGGGATGCTGACTATGAGACGCGGTGTGTGCAGATATCCTTAGGACAGGCACCTGATGGTTTCTCCTTTGGAGCAGAGGACGATGTCATTTTCTGAGGATGTACCGTGGTACCAGTTACATTACGGGAGGAGGAGTTGAGAGAGTTTCACACTTCTCTCTTGGTGGTACATCCCAGAGTGGCGAAGATGTACCAGGACCCCAGACGACAGCACTGGTGGCCGGGAATGAAGAAGGCTATGGTGGAGTTCGTTTCTCTATTTCTCACCTGCCAGCAGGTGAAGGCAGAGAATCAGGTACCAGCAGGCTTGGTACAACCCTTGGAGGTCCCGGAGTGGAAGTGGGATGGGATATCTATGGATTTCGTGACTGGACTTCCACGCACTTCCAGAGGTCACAACTCCATTTGGGTGATTGTCGACTGAATCATCAAGTCGGCACACTTATTACCCATCAGAGAGCAGGGCTCAGTGGAGAGCTTGGAACGTCTCTACGTTCAGGAGATTGTACGGCTTCACGGTGTGCCATCATCTATCATCTTCGATCGAGATGTTCGCTTCACTTCACGGTTTTGGAAGGGGTTGCAGGAGGCATTCGGGACACAGCTACGTCTGAGCACCTCCTTTCATCCTCAGATAGATGGTCAGACGGAGAGGACCATTCAGACTCTCAAGGACATGCTCCGCGCATGTGTCCTCGACTTTGGTCATAGCTAGGAGGACAACCTACCATTTGTGGAGTTCGCATACAACAAAAACTACCACTCCACTATCGGGATGACACCATACCTGACATTGTACGGCCGACCTTGCAGATCTCCTTTGTGTTGGACATACCCTGGGGAGTCAGCACTTGTGGGACCGGAGATGGTCCATGCCACGATAGAGAAGGTCCAGGTCATCCAGGAGCGGATGAGGATAACTCAGAGCTGACAGAAGTCTTATGATGATAGGAGGAGGAGGCCACTAGAGTTTGAGGATAGAGACCACGTCTTCTTGCGTGTCTCACCTCGACGTGGATTACAGAGATTTGGCTGGGGCGGCAAGTTTTCTCGACGCTTCATCGAACCGTTCCTGGTCCTCAGCAAGATTAGCGAGGTGGCTTATCCCCTGGCTCTACCACCTTAGTTGCACAGGGTTCATGACGTCTTCCATGTGTCCCAGCTGAGGGGATACGTGCACGACCCGACACATATCATCGACCATGGGGAGCTAGAAGTTGATGATGGGGTGACTATTACAGAGGTCCCAGTGGAGATCGAGGATCGACAGGAGTGGGTCCTACATGGATGGTCGATTCCTCTAGTGCGCATCAGATGTCAGCACGGGAATCTCCCGGAGAGCACTTGGGAGAAGGAGGCTCAGATGCGTGCTCAGTACCCACATTTGTTTTCCTAGCTTATGATGTATCTTTACGGGGACGTAAAGACCTGAGGTGGGAGTAATGTAAAGACCAGTAAAATTCAAGGAAATTTTTTTCTTAATTTTCTTTGGGATTTTACATGAACATAGTTTCTGATGGAACTTGATTTCGAGGCCCGGCATGCCCGGAATATCTATCCAAAGTTTAGCTCAGGTACGTTCAGTGAACGAACGAGCGTGATTTCCTATATTTTCAACCGGTGCTCTGAATCGAATTCAAAGGGCATCGATGGAACCGCAGCGCCAGTAACTGCTTAGGAACACCTGTTCTGGGGTTGCTTTTTCACGAGAGAAGATGATAAAAATTGTAGAAGGTTAATTTATAATTTAACTACAACTTTTATTTTCTTTAAGTGGTTTAAGGCTTTGGGTGGATGTTGGGTAACTACCCAACTTCCCAAGGGAGGTTATGAGGGTGGTGGGGCCCACACGAACCCCACCCCTTCATATTCTTCAACTCCCCTCAACTCCCCATTATTTCTTGACAACTTATGTTATTAAATAAGTAAGTTAAGTGTGGATGTTTGAATTTGAAAAGCTTTGTTGAGTTAATAAAATAAGGGTGGTGCTTATTTTATTTGGGGATTTGGTGCTTGAGAGGTTTGGGGAGAAAAGCTAAGGTAAGCTAGAAGTTCTTCATCTTCTTCTTCGAAGAACATGAAGAACGCGAAGAACGCATCGAAATCCGTCGAAGAACGCCAAGTCCTCGGAGACCGATTACGCAACGCTGTATACCGTGACGGTTCTTCCGCGACGACTTCTTCCGCGACGTCTTCTTCCGTGACATCTCCTTTCGCAACTTCCCCTTCCGCGAGATCTCTTCCTGCGATGAATCCTCTTTCGACGAACCTCCATTCAAGCTCGCACGAGGTAGGGGTTTATTTATTTATTTTTGTTTGTGAATACTACCTAGTCGTTCTTCGTGAAAATATGACCAATTGCTATCGACTAACGAGAGGGGACCAGACCGCACAAACACGGCCGACCCTCCTCCAATATTGATGTTGTTTTTATTGCAGATTGGAACGGAATGGCGTGCTGCCGTCGAACCACGCGGGATCGTGCATCAAGTAATGCGCGGCGCCGTCGCGCCACGCCGTGAAATTGAACCGAGTCGTGGCACCGTCGCGCCGCACCGGAGAACCACAAAAACACCACGGCCGGAGAGGGGCCGCGGCGGAGGGTTGCGGCACCGTCGCGCCGTACCGGACGAATCAAGGCCGCGACCGGTTCCGAGCCGCGGCGGAGCAAGGAGACCGGCGGCCGGTTCCGGGCCGCCGGCGTCGGAGTTGGGGGGACCGGCCGTCACCGGTCCCGTGGAGGCAGAAACCGGCCGGGCAGGCCGGCCGGACAAGAGAGAAGTCGGGGGTTCAAACCCTCGGCCGACCATCTGAGCATCCCCCATTATGGGGGGCCGTGATTACAAGCAGGGGGCAGGCGCCCCCCACTCCAAACGGCTCAGCCGTTAGGCCGAGCGCCTGGCCAGCATGCTGGGCGCGCTGCGCCCAGGTCGGGACGGCTGCCTGGCTGGTCCGCCAGGCCGAGCCGCGCACAGGCTGGGCCTGACCCAGCCGGGCCGGGCCACCCCGAAGCGGGCCAGACCCAGACCCGGTAAGGGTCGACCCGGTTCAGGCCGACCATGGGGGTATCGGGTCGGGCCCGAACCACTTAATACCGAATCTTTTCCGGTCAGACGCCCATAACTTGTACTACGGGCCTCCGATCGACGCACGGTCAGTTTCATTGCGATCCTTGGATCGAGACAGTCGTTTCGGTATATCGCACTCAAGGTTTTAGAATACTTTGGGTTTGGCTGGGTTGGTTCGCACGAAACCAACCATGCCCTCAGAGCGGAAACACTCATATATTAAACTGTGGACATCCGATTGACGTTTCATTGACTTTGTTGGATTCCTCTTAGCGAGATTGATCTTTTGGATTACTCCGCTCGAGGTATGGACATAGGTGGGCTATGGTCGAGTTCTTTTTTCCTTAAAAACCAACCGGGCCCCTGGGACGAAAAGGCCAATAACTCTCAGACCGGGCGTCCGATTGACGCCGTCTGAGATGTTGAGTTCCTGTTGACGATACAGAACTTTTGGATACATCAACTCTGGACTATGTGTCAGTTGATGTATCAGCCTCTCGACTCATGGAGCAGACCCTACCGAATGAGCTTGCTGTGTGTGGGAACCCTAGTGCTGGCTACGTTTGCGACAGTACAACGAAGACAACTGTACAGAGATCCTCAGTGGATTCGACGGCGATGACTACAACACTCAGCGATCCTACGTGGATCAGTGCTACTGATACTGTGTGGGTCGGATCCTGTGTGGGTCAGTGCTCAGCGGTTCTGTGTGAGCCAGCGCCTACAGATCCTGTGTGGGTCCGATCCTGTGTGGGTCTTTGCGGGGGTTAGTTACCTATCGATCCTTTGTGGGTTAGATCCTATGTGGGTCATTGCGGGGGTTAGTACCAATTGATCCTTTGTGGGTCCGACGACTTAGATGAATCAGTGGATATATCTGATCATCTCTATCGTCATATAATGAAGTATACCTGTGTGAGCTGAATCCTGTTTTTCTTTCCTATGAGGATTGTGTTGAGCTATCCTGTGTGGATTTACGTTTTTCTTTCTTGTGTGGGCTGGATTGTACTTGGGCTCAGATGTTGGAGCTGAATGAGAATTGATGACTTAGGTATATGTATGGGAATATACCTAAGCAGTGGCAGATGTTACTTCATGATTGCATAATTACTTTGTGGATTATCCTTGTGAATTTTGGGAGACCTTCGGGGGTCTCGGGGTCCATACTGAGTAGCTTATACTCACCCCTACACGGGCTATGCCCGCACTATGCTGTGTTGGTTGCAGACGACGGACAACACTGAACGTGGTTGAGGCTTGCGGAGCAGGATGGTACCTGGAGGTGGACCACTGGGCGGGACATACTTGGAGCGGTTGGCTGGACCCGAGGAGCAGAGGAGGCTATCTTTACCCACCCTTCAGGTGGGACTTCTAGGGGACAGCTCGATGCTACGACTCTACTTTACAGTTGCTGTTTTACCTTTCCAGTTGTACTTTGCTTTCAGTTTGAGTTTGTATACTGGCCCACTTACTTTTTTGCACTTACTGTTGTACCAGCTTTTACTTAGTGTTTACTACTGCTTGCTTGCTCTGTGGTGTTTTTTACTTTACAAAGGCAATGCCTTCCCTTTTTTCGGGAATTTTATGCCTTGGTGCTAGTCGCCAGCCCTTGGCCTATGGAAGGCGGGCTTGGGGTAGTCACGACACGGTCCCCGAGGACGGGTCGTGAAAAATTGGTATCAGAGGAGTTCGGTTCTACCATCGAACCTGGGACTCTAATATTTTTCTATGTGAAGCAATGTTGTCAAGCGTATTGGATGTGGTTATTAGTGCAGGGAGTCCAGTGTTGGTGCGGCGGCCGACGTATCCGTACACCAGGACCCTGACTTCTGATTTCCGGCTTAATGCACAAAAAAATTGATTGCATGTGTGTTTCTTGTTTTCTATGTGATTATTTGTGTCATCTCACCTGGTATACTGTTCTGACGGTGACGCACCTATTTCTTTTCAGGATGGCCCCATGATGGTAGCCAGCTAGGGTTCCGAGAGTTGAACGTGACGAAAGCCCACCGAGCTATGAGGCCTCGGTGAAGGGCTCATTGACAGCTGAGGCACCGGCGGTACCTTTACCCACAAGCCACCGATGCTTCCAGCCCCAGCCACTGACAATGCACATCTCCTTAGTGAACTGCATGAGTTCTAGCACCAGCGACCGCCCAGGTTCCACGGGGAGATGGACCCCCAGACAGCTGAGGACTGCCTGGAGGCAGTGGTACAAGTTTTTCGGTTAGGGAGGACACCTGAAGACCTCATGGTGATCCTCGCAGCTAGCCTACTGCACGTGGCCGAGGGTCGATGGTGGATCTTGATGCTCCAGGTGCACGTTGAGGCATCTCTTCTCTGGACGGACTTTGAGATCCTCGTCCACTCTGAGTTCTTTCCAGCCACCCTCCGTTCGATAAGCATCCAGGAGCTTCTACATCTGCGGCAGGGCAGCATGACGGTCGCCCAGTACTCGGCGAGATTTACCAATCTCTCACGCTGCTCGACAGACATGGTACGGGACTCATTCTTCCGGGCCTGGAACATTGAGCAGGGATTGAGGAATGAGATCAGGGAATCACTGATCTCCCTCAACATTCCAACCCAGGCAAAAGTACTGGAGCAAGCCCTTTTGATCGAGAGATTTCTTGCTGAGCCTTCATCAGCACCGAGACTCACCGTAGGGCGGAAGGTAGCAGAATATTCTGCAGTAGGCAGTCAACGGATGACTCATGGGTCCAGGCAGACCAGACCCTTAAGCAGATGTCCTCAGGACACTGGCTCAGCAGTGCAGGGAACACAGCGCAGAGCCAATATTTCGAGAGGCAGGCATTGCTCCTCATGCGGCGGGCAGGGCACCATGGCTCGTGAGTGCCCGACCCTCCGTGCTGAGGAGCACCAGACGGTTGAGGGGCCACCCAGGCCGAGGCAGAGGGTCAACCGTGGCAGTCCACAGGGAGCAGGCAGATGAGGCAGAGGAGCTGGCCGATCATCCGGTGGTGGGAGACGCTTTGAGGCCCTACCACCACCACCACCAGGAGGTCCACCCCAACCATAGGGAGCTGGCGGGCAGAGACAGGCACAGCTCCAGGCAGCAGAGGCCTATGACCACGGCGCGCCCGAGATGATTCAAGGTACTATCTGTGTCTATTCCACCCTTGCTGCAGTTCTTATAGACACAATAGCGAGTCACTCTTTCATTGCCACTGCCCTTGTTCGGAGCTCGGAGATTCCGACAGAGCCATTGGCTCGATCCTTACGGCTAGAGATTCCTACGAAAGTAGACTCGACGATTACGTACTGGTGCCGGTAGAGTGAGCTTACTCTAGGAGTTGAGAGCTTGGGATGAGATCTTCTTGTAGAAGTGTCGAGGCCTTACGACGTCATCTTGGGCATGGATTGGCTGTATACAGTCCATGCACAGATTGACTGTATTAGGCTCAAGGTGTGATGTGTATGCACCGACGGGAGTAGGTTCCCCTTCACCAGTGAGAAGGGAGCCATTGTAGCACATGGTGGACTCTCGAAGAGGAGATGACAACCCATCACTCATCAGTTGTCTAGCCTCATAATAGGAGAAAATGACGTGCGAAGTCCTAGTTTTCCTGTAGTGGTGGATCAGTATGCGGACGTCTTTCCCGACGACGTCCCAGGGCTACCTCCTCACAGAGTCGTAGACTTTTATATTGACCTGTACCCCGGGACAGCCCCGATATTGAATCCATCATATTTGATGGCCCCCCCGAGCATTGAGAGCTACAGGTACAGTTGGAGGACTTGCAGGGAAAGGGGTTCATCTGACCCAATTTTTCAGCTTGGGCTTCCTCGATTTTGTTCGCCAAGAAGGCGGACGAGAGCTTGCGACTTTGTGTTGACTATCGTCGCGTGAACCAGGTGACAGTGAGTAACAAGTACCCGCTACCGAGGATTGATGACCTCTTCAATCGGCTCAACGGAGCACGGTGGTTCTCAAAGATAGACCTCAGGTCAGGATATCATCAGCTCGGAGTTCGGGACGAGGATGTGCATAAGACGACCTTCAGGTGTCGGTATGGCCACTATGAGTTCTTGGTTATGCCATTCGGCATAACCAATGCTCCAGCAGTGTTCATGGCCCTCATGAATAGGATCTTTCATCCATACCTCGATCGATTTGTTGTGGTCTTCATCAACGACATTTAGATCTACTCAACGACTGAGGAGGAGAACGACTACCACATGCGGATTATACTAGAAACACTCCGAGAGCACCATCTTTATGGTAAGCTCTCGAAGTGTCAGTTCTAGATACGCGAGTTCCACTTCTTGGGACACGTCATCTCTGAGGTGGGAGTTACGGTGGATCCTACGAAGATTGAGGCTGGGCTCGCTTGGGAGCCACCCAGTAGCGTGAAGGAGGTGCGGAGTTTCTTGGAACTAGCTGGATACTACCAAAGATTCTTTCCAGACATCTCCAGAGTTGAGAAACCACTCTCAGCTTTGACGAAGAATGGGAAACCCTTTGTGTGGTCAGACAGATGTCAGCAGAGCTTCCAGGAGTTGAGACAGAGATTGACCAGCGCACCTATCTTGAGATTGCCTGATGAGGGAGTAAGGTATGTAGTCTACTGCGATGCATCAGGGACCAGACTCAGATGTTTCCTGATGCAGGAGCGGGCCGTGATCGCCTATGGGTCACGTCAGTTGAGGCCGCATGGGCAGAACTATGCTACCCACGACCTGGAGTTAGCAGCAGTAGTCTTCGTTCTGAACACATGGAGACACTACCTGATGGGCGAGCGCTTTACCGTCTTTTCTGACCATCAGAGTCTCCAGTACATCTTCTCTCAGAAGGACCTTAATCTGAGATAGCGGCGATGTCTTGTGTTCCTCCAGGACTATGACTTTGAGATAGTCTATACTCCTGGGAAGGGAAATGTGGTAGCCGATTCTCTTAGCAGGAGGATAGGAATTCAGCTACATGAGGAGGCGACAGAGAAGCTAACCTCTTTGTAGATATCCTTCGTGGATAGAGATGGGGTAGCCTTCCTTCAGTCTCTCACAGTCACACCTCCACTACTGCAGCGGGTCAGAGAGGCACAATGTGGGGACGCTGACTGTGAGACGCGGCGTGTGCAGATATCCTCAGGATAGGCACCTGATGGTTTCTCCTTTGGAGCAGAGGACGACGTCCTTTTTAGAAGACGTACATTGGTACCATTTGCATTATGGGAGGAGGTGTTGAGAGAGTTTCACACTTCTCCCTTGGCGGTATATCCTAGAGTGGCGAAGATGTACCAGGACCTCTGACGACAGCACTGGTGGCCGGGCATGAAGAAGGCTGTGGCGGAGTTCGTTTCTCGATGTCTCACATGCCAGTAGGTGAAGGCAGAGCATCAGGTACCAGCAGGCTTGGTACAACCCTTGGAGGTCCCGGAGTGGAAGTGGGATGGGATATCTATGGATTTCGTGATTGGACTTCCACGCACTTCCAGAGGTCACGACTCCATTTGGGTGACTGTCGACCGACTCACCAAGTCGACCCACTTCGTACCCATCAGAGAGTAGGGCTAAGTGGAGATCTTGGGACGTCTCTATGTTCATGAGATTGTACGGCTTCACGGTGTTCCATCATCTATCCTCTCCGATCGAGATGCTCGCTTTACTTCCAGGCTTTGGAAGGGGTTTCAGGAGGCGTTCGGGACACAGCTACATCTGAGCACCACCTTTCATCCTCAGACAGATGGTCAGATGGAGAGGACCATTCAGACTCTCGAGGAAATGCTCCACGCAAGTGTCCTCGACTTTGGTCATAGTTGGGAGGACCACCTACCCTTGTTGGATTTCGCGTACAAAAATAGCTACCACTCCACCATCAGGATGGCACCATACGAGGCGTTGTACGACCGACCTTGCAGATCTCCTTTGTGCTGGACAGACCCTGGGGAGTCAGCACTTGTGGGATCAGAGATAGTCTTGGTCATGACAGAGAAGGTCCAGGTCATCCAGGAGCGGATGAGGACAGCTCAGAGCCGGCAGAAGTCTTATGCTGACAGGAGGCAGAGGCTACTAGAGTTCGAGGATGGCGACCACGTCTTCTTGTGTGTCTCACCTCGACGTGGATTACAGAGATTTGGCCGGGGCGGCATGTTGTCTCCACACTTCATCGAACTGTTCCAGGTCCTCAACAGGATTGGCGAGGTGGCTTATCGCCTGGCTCTACCCTCTCAGTTGCAACGGGTGCACAATGTCTTCCATGTGTCTCAGCTGAGGAGATACATGAACGAACCGACGCATATCATCGACCATGGGGAGTTAGATGTTGATGATGGGGAGACATTTACGGAGGTCCCAATGGAGATCGAGGATCGACAGGAGCGGGTCCTACGTGGACGGTCGATTACTCTAGTGCGCATCAGATGTCAGCACGGGAATCTCTAGGAGAGCACTTGGGAGTGGGAGGATCAGATGCGTGCTCAGTACCCACAATTGTTTTCCTATCTTATCATGTATCTTTACGAGGACGTAAAGCATTGAGGTGGGACTAATGTAAAGACCCGTAATATTCAAGGAAATTTTCTTCTTAATTTTCTTTGAGATTTTAAATGAACACAGTTTCTGACAGCACTTGATTCAGAGGCCCGGGGTGCCTGAAATTTCTATCCAAAGTTTAGCTCGGGTACGTTCAGTGAACGAACGAGCGGGATTTCGTATCTTTTGAACCGGTTCTCGGAATCGAATTCTGAGGGCACCGATGGAACCGCAGCACTGGTAATTGCTTAGGAACACCTGTTCCGGTGTTGCGTTTTCATGAGAGAAGATGATAAAAATTGTGGAATTTTAATTTATAATTAAACTACAATTTATATTTTCTTTAAGTGGTTTAAGGCTTTGGGTGGAAGTTGGGTAACTACCCAACTTACCAATGGAGGTTATGAGGGTGGTGGGGCCCACACGAACCCCACCCCTTCATATTCTTCAACCCCCCTCAACTCACCATTAATTCTTGACAACATATGTTTTTAATTAAGTGAGTTAAGTGTGGATGTTTGAATTTAAAAAGCTTTGTTGAGTTAATAAAATAAGGGTGGTGATTATTTTATTTGGGGATTTGTTTCATGAGAGGTTTGGGGAGAAAAGCTAAGGGAAGCAAGAAGTTCTTAATCTTCTTCATCAAAGAACACGAAGAACACAAAGAACGCATCGAACTCCGTCGAAGAACGCCATGTCCTCAGAGACCGACTACACGATGCCGTATACCGCGACGGTTCTTCCGCGAGGTCTTATTCTGTGACGTCTTCTTCCGCAACGTCTCCTTCTGCAACATCTCCTTCTGCGACATCTCTTCCCGCGACGAATCCTTGTTCGACGAACCTCCGTTCAAGCTCACACGAGGTAGGCGATTATTTATGTATTTTTGTTCGTGAATACTACCTTGTCGTTCTTCGTGAAAATATGACCAGTTGCTATCGACTAACGAGAGGGGTCTGGACTGCACAAACATGGACGACCCACCTCCAATATTAATGTTTTTTTTGCGGATTGGAACGGAATGGTGTGGCGCCGTCGCACGAAGTGGGATCATGCGGCAAGTAATGCACGACGCCATCGTGTCGCGCCATGAATTTGAACCAAGTAGCGGCGCCGTCATGCCGCGCCGGAGAACCGCAAAAATACAGCGGCCGGAGTGGGGACGCGGCGGAGGGGTGTGGCACCGT
Organism: Viscum album; assembly: GCA_963277665.1. Classification (NCBI taxonomy): domain Eukaryota; kingdom Viridiplantae; phylum Streptophyta; class Magnoliopsida; order Santalales; family Viscaceae; genus Viscum; species Viscum album. The sequence goes on along the minus strand of OY728135.1, from coordinate 1,131,791,346 downwards.
CTCGCCGCACCGGACGAATCAAGGCTGTGGCCGGTTCCAGGCCGCCGGCGTCAGAGCAGGGGGGGACCGGCCGTCGCCGGTCCCGTGGAGGTAGAAACTGGCCTGTCAGGGCAGGCTGGCCGGATAGGAGAGAAGCCAGGGGTTCAAACCCCCGACCGGCTAGCTGAGCGGCCTCCATTAAGCGGGGTCGCGGTTACAACCAGAGGGGAAGACACCTCCCACTCCAAACGGCTCGCCCGTTTGGCCGAGCGCCACGCCAGCGCGGTGGGTGCGCTGTGCCAGGGCCGGGTCGTGCCGACCAGGCCGGGCCACGCCCAAGCATACCGGAACCGGACCCGGTTCGGGTTGACCCGGTTCGGGTTGACCCGGTTCGGGTCGACCCTGGGGGTATCGGGCCTTGTCGGACCGGGCCCGAACCCCTTAATATCGAATCTTTTCCGGTTAGACACCCATAACTTGTACTACGGGCCTCCGATCGACACACCGTCAGTTGCGATGCGATCCTTGGATCAAGATGGTTGTTTCGGTATATCGCGCTCAAGGCTTCGGAATACATTGGGTTCGGCGGGGTCGGTTCGCACGAAACCAACCGGGCCCTCGGAGTGAAAACGCTCAAATCTTAAGCTCCGGACGTCCGATTGATGTACCATCAACTTTGTCGGATTCCTCTTAGTGAGACAGATCTTTTGGCTTACTTCTCCCAAGGTTTGGATGTAGGTGGAGTATGGTCGGGTTTGTTTTGACTTAAAAACCAACTGGGCCCCTGGGACGAAAAAGACAATAACTCTCAAACCGGGCGTCCGATTGACGCACCGTCTGTGACATTGAGTTCCTGTTGACGATACGGAGCATTTAGATACATCAACTCTGGACTATGTGTCAGTTGATGTATCAGCCTCTCGGCTCGTGGAGCGGACCCTCCCGAACGAGCTTGCTGTGTGCGGGAACCCTAGTGCTGGCTGCATTTGCGACTGTGACGACGACGACTGTACAGAGATCCTCAGTGGATTCGACGGCGATGAATACAGCACTTGGCGATCCTACGTGGATTAGTGCTACCGATCCTGTGTGGGTCTGATCCTGTGTGGTTCAGTGCTCAGCGGTTCTGTTTGAGCCAGCGCCTACAGATCCTGTGTGGGTCTGATCCTGTGTGGGTCTTTGCAGGGTTTAGTTATCTATCGATCCTTTGTGGGTCAGATCCTATGTGGGTCATTACGGGGGTTAGTACCTATTGATCCTTTGTGGGTCCGATGGCTTAGATGAATCAGTGGATATATATGATCATCTCTATCGTCATAAGAAGAAGTATACCTGTATGAGATGAATCCTGTTTTGCTTTCCTATGAGGATTTTGTTGAGCTATCCTGTGTGGATTTATGTTTTGCTCTCCTGTGTGGACTGGGTTTTACTTTTGCTCGGATGTTGGAGCCGAATGAGAATTGATGACTTAGGTATATGTATGGGTATATACCTAAGCAGTGTTGGATGTTACTTCGTGATTGAATCTTTCCTTTGTGGATTATCCTTGTGGATTTTGGGAGACCTTCGGGGGTATCGGGGTCCCTACTGAGTAGCTTATACTCACCCCTGCACGGGCTATGCCCGCACTACGTTGTGTTGGTTGTAGACGACGGACAGCACTGAACGTAGTTGAGGCTTGCGGATCAGGATGATACCTAGAGGTGGACCACTGGGCGGGACATACTCCGAGCGGTTGGCTGGACCCGAGGAGCAGAGGAGGCTATCTGTACCCACCCTTCAGGTGGGACTTCTATTGGACGGCTCGATGCTGCGGCTCTACTTTACAGTTGCTATTTTACCTTTCCAGTTGTACTTTGCTTTCATTTTGGGTTTTTATACTAGCCCACTTACTTTTCAACACTTACTATTGTACAACTTTTCCTTAGTGTTTACTACTGTTTGCTTTCTCTGTGGTGTTTGTATACTTTACAAAGGCAATGCCTTCCATTTTTATCAGGAATTTTACGCCTTGGTTCTAGTCGCCAGCCCCTGGCCTATGGAAGGCGGGCATGGGGTAGTCACGGCACGGGCCCTGAGGACGGGTCGTGAAAATTATTGTGATTTAAATATCAATTTTAGTATAACTCATTCATTGGTTTTATGACTCAAAAGACACCGAAGTGGTAATGGATTTGTGTCTCACTTTTCATTCTCTGAGACATATATTATGTTATGCACCAATCATATTTTATGGGGTGTATATATATACCATTTTACATGTAACAAAAGGAATTTATTTATAATCATGATATTATATATTTAGTTTAATATTATTCTTTAATGGTTCTTACAATTCAATGTTACTTAATCGGTAAGGGGTTTATGTCAAAGTATCAACATTTTTCCTGATTTCTATTGATTAAGATTCAAATGAGGAAATATTATGATATATCTCTCAATAAACTCATTTATGATTCTTATTCTATGATTATTTCCAGAGAATATATGTTTGACCTTCATTTTATTCTCTTTATGTACTCAAGAGTTCAAAAATATTTTTTTAAAGAAAATTATTCTTTTGTTTTCTCTTTTGAAAAAAAATCCTCCAAAACCATGTTTTCTAAATTTTCTTCAATAATTTTTTATTATTATTATATATATGGTTTATTAAAGTCATTCATTACAATGATTTAAATTTTTAAAAAATGTTTTAAAAAAATCATCACATCATTTTCCAAACAGTTACCATTCTTCTTTTATTGAATATGTGAAATGAATAATTGTTTTAAAGTGCACGGAATGAATAGTTTTCTATACTATCATTAAGAATAATTATTTTAAAACATAACTTATATGTTTGAATGTTTATTTTCATAGAAAATTATTTTTAAATTTTTTACCTTTTAAAAAGGGTTTCTTAAATTTAAAAGGTTATCTTCCTCATGAAAGGTTTGAAATGATTCTTAAAGATTAATTTATATGGTTCCCAAATTAAGATAAAAGAAAAGTATTTTGAAAATATGTTATGTTTTAAAAATTAATCTTCAATGAGGAAATGATAATTTCCTAAAAAATGTTTTGTGTGATATGTCAAATTTATTTTTCATTTAAGATGATATCCTCTATTGTTACATATGATTTAATAGGGATGTGATCCAATGATATCATTCAAATTATTTCTATGGATTATTCATGTTTATGATGAAGAAATGTTTATCAAACCTATTTAAATCCCACTATTCATTCTACAATGAAATATTTTATGAGTCCCATTTAATTTTATGGGTTTAAATAGGATGAATGATTTAGGAATCCCATTTATTTTCATGGATTCTAATATGATAAATGTATTATTAAGACCATTTCTTTTCCTAGGTTACGATATGATGAATTTTTTATGATCTTCTATCATACTTATATATGATTTTTATTATGCAATGGTGGTTTCATTATAACCTTAAAAATGGTTACATTTTGATGAATTGTTGGTGTGATTTATATCTCCCTCGAATGTATTAGTAACATAATCATATCTCACGAGATAAATAAAACTGTAATAGGGATTTGACACAGTTTAGTTGGAGACTTTTTTCAATATGATTGTGTTTGGAGTGAACCTTGACTACTAAGGTGGTTTAGGGAGTGAACCCATAACACTGTGATTGACTTGTAAATGAACCTATACTACTATGTAAATGATGTTTTATACTTATGTGTATCAAATCTACATCTTATGAAAATGTTATGTTATCAAGGTTTATGTTCTATTATTTCTATACAAATCATGTCTTATGAAATATGAATATTTTTTCCCTGAATCAACATTATGTTCTTTGATATGTAAGGTATGGTTTTCATTTGGCCCATGTTCTAATACCATTATTTGCAGGTTATGATTATATATCTCCCATGTGTACCATTATTGAGCATCTGAGCTCACCCTTTCTTATTTTTCTATTCCCTAGGTTACAAATCAGGGTTTCGAGTAGGATATTTCTAAGAAGAGTAATATGTGGTAATATTTTTATTGTAGGTATTAAAGTTCTGTCATGAAATATTAAAAAAAATTGTGTAGTAGTTAAAGGTATTATACCTTTAAGTACCTCATATGTGTATTTATGTAGTGTAATTAATAGTCATCTAAAAATATGTAATATATATGTATGAAAATCCTGGCTTTTTATTGTTGGTGTAAAATAATTGGGTAAGTTTTCATTTGGATACTAGGATGATTAAAATTTATAGTGATCCCTAAGAAAATTTATAAGGATATTTCTAGGTATATGTCTAAGGATAACCATAAGGATGATTCAAAGTATATGAGAATGTCCTAGAATTTTGTTATTGGATAGAGAAAGTGGTTTCAAAAAATTACGTATCAATATTGATTATAAAAGTAGATGTGGCTTGAGCATAGATGTACCTAGGTGTAATAAATCTGAAAACAGAACATTGAGATGAACTAGATCATCTCCTACTTCATGGAAATGGTTATTCCTGCACATAATGTTTGACACTCCTGAGGTTTATGTTTTGGAAATTTACAAGTATTTACGAAATAAAATGAAGGATTTGAATAATGACCAAGAACGAACTAGGTTAACCATAAGGGATCATAGATTGTAAAGATGGTGTAATTATTTAGACATCATATAAGCGATTTTTCATGATTATCCTATTTTACACTATAAATATTGTTTCTCAAACTATGTCTTCTTGTTTTATTAAATATAAAGAACTAGAATGAACATGGTTAACATTGAATGTGATAGATATTATGTCAATGAAAAAAAATGTGAAGATGAATTGAGTTAAGGAAATTTTGATTATTTGTAATAAAGTATTATTGTATATGATTAGAAAATGGAATGTTAACCAACTCTTGTACTCACCAAAGAAGATAAGGATAGAGTTCCTTGAGATTTCTGTTAGTGGATACCATGGAGGAAAGTTGATTTATATTCATATATGTTGAGAATGTGGGAATGATAAATAAATAGAATTTCTCAAAGGATTGAGAATGTGTTTTAGGTTTGGAGAAGAGGGTAATAAAGAAACTAATTGCAGAATAAAAATGAGACTTTTAGTTAATACAATGAATGGGAATATTAGTCTACCTAAGGTATTATAAATGGATTAATGTTTTAATTTTAAAATATATGGGTATTATGTAAATTAATGTACTAAGGGAAAATCCCAAGAATATGATCAGAAACGTAGTACAAGTAATGGGTTTTGGGGTCTTAACTACCTTCTAACCATGTTTTATATCACTCTCCATTACTATTTGGGCAGTAATTTACTATTCTATTTCTATATTTTTACTTCCCACCAATGTTCTTGTATATTGAAACCTAGTTATATGTTATTTCAGATGAACATCACACATCCATTCCTCTCGTTTCAATAGGATGTTTTATTGACCATTTTTATTATGTGGGTTTCCCATAAGGGATTTTCAAATGTTAAACACTTATTTACTGAATGAAATATAAAATTTAGAGGATAATATTTTTTTAAGGGGGTATAATATCATAGCATAAGATTTTATGAATTTAATTTTCATTTATTATATCTTGATATACACACAATATTGATTTTATCTTTTATTACACAGAACACCGTGTTTATCTTGCATTACACATAACACCAAGTTTAAAAATAACACAATATACAATTGAAGTATTATTATTTAAAATGATAGGAATTAAATAGATTTTGAAAATATAAGAGTGAATAATGTTAGAAAAATTATGAAAATATATGGTTATAATATTTACAAAATTAATTATTCTGCTTCCAAATAATTATCAATGAAAAAAAATCGATTTGAAAATAAATGAAATCATTTTATGAAAACTATTGTTATGAATAGAAGTACATTTATCCCAAATAATTAATTAAATTAATTTTGTTGAATTATTATAAATAAATTTATATATTATATATTTAATATAAAACTTAATAGTCATCTTATGTATTTCCAATTCATGATATAAAGAAATCAAATTTTATACTTAAAAACAATATTTTTATAAAATGCAATTCTTCATCATTTTTTGTAATTATTTTAAAATTAATTTTTCAAATTTTAGAAACAATATTTTCTAAAATTCTTGAAATATTAATGTAAAAACTATCTTGGAGTGATTTCTTTTTATAATGTTCTAAAAAGATAATTTTTTTATTGAATAGTGAAAATGCTATGATTTATTAAAAAACTGAAATTTCATTCATGGAATTTAAATTTACATTTCATTTAAAAATGTTTTTAAAATTATAAATATTTATTTTAAATATCTATTAATACAATTTAGATCAATAGAATAAATTTTATATTCAATTTTGATATAAAACTCCTTTATAAATTAGAATCATTTTCTATTGGGAAACACAGATTATCATAGTGTCTACATGATTAAATTTAAATTAAAATTTTCCACTTATGTGAATGAAATTTTGAAAAATGGAATGTATATTTTTAAATATGAATAATTCATTTTATCTAATAAGGTAAAGTTAATTTTTTTACAACAATTAATATAAAAAACATAAAAATTAATTACCAGATTTATGGTAAAAATTGGTTTACCAGGTGTTATACTAAAACAATAAGTGTTAAAATTACCAACAAAATATCCAAAACCCATTTTAGAGAAATATTTAGACTTTATATGATACATGGTTTGATAATTTCCCATTTTTAAGCCTTTCATCAAGTTAAAATCATTGGTACTTCTTTTTTCATTTCAAAAAATTACAAGTGTGCCACTCAACTCACTTATAAAAGGTCACCCCTCTCCTATAATATTCACAATTCAAAACCCCATTGGATTGGAATATAAAAAAAATTAACTTCATTAATTTCATTATATCACAATAGAATCATTATTGTTTTATAAATCCATCCTAAGAATCCTTTTGATTAAAACCAAAAGATGTTGTCCGAAGAAGAGGTAACATCCCTAACTCAGATATTTATTCTATTTATACCCCCAACCGCTCCATTTATATTTAACCCATTAATATATAATAAAATTATTATATTAAATATAAATAGATTTTATTATGTTAATTTAAAAACATAAATATTTATCCTCTTCCCATAAACGGGATATGAAATCACTGCTTGTGTGTACGACGGACTACCGTCTCACGAACATTTTTTTATTAATTTTCCATCACTACCTCTCATAGATGGATATAGTTATGGATTTAATATTTCTAGATGATATTTATGATATTAATATAAATATATAATTATAATACGACATCTATCTTTTTACCTCCTAATCCATTGGAAAACAATAACATTACTCGCGGTGATGGAAAACTACCGCCTCATGAACTGATGTGATGTGTTTTTCCAATCTATTTTACTTGTATAGTAATAAGGATATATTAAATGAATATATATGATAATTTTAATATAATTATAATACTCTAATTTTTATACCTTATATAAATTCTTTCCATTCCATTGGGAATACAATAATATCATTCATGTGTACGAGAGGCCACTACCTCAAAAACCGATGTGATTCATTTTAACTAAAACTTATCATGGATGGTGATTAGTAAAAAAATTAAATAATATATGTGATATATATTAAATAAAGTTTATTATTTAATGGTCATATATTTTTAAACTGTATTTATTTTTATCCATTGGTAAAAAGAAAAAAAATATTCATGTGTACATACTACCCATCGTCTCCATGAAGGGTGTATTTCATTTTTGATCTCTAGATTTTAGGGATAAATATAAATACATATATAATGAATATATATATGATATTTATATCATATTTTAAGTTATTGAGATTATGAAAACATGATAAGATTAATAGTAAGGAAAATACCAAACCAAAACCTATGTGAAAAAAGAAATCATCTACTATCGAAAATGTAATCTCAATAAAGAATTGTAAATAAATGGGTAATAAAAATTCATAAGTAAAAAATATATATGGTATTATATATATAGTTTTTTATTTAATAATATAATATAAACTTATATTTATTATATAGGAGGATCAAATGTGTACAAAGGAATTCAATACTTATGGTAAGGGATTTCTGGTCTCTCTTTTATTTTTGAGAGACATGTACCATATTCACCACTCATTTCATTTGTGTGATGATTAAACTGACCCATTTACATGTTTTATCACCAATATAACTTTTAAATTATATTTATTTTTTCTTTTTATGTTGTTATTTAATGGGTACTGTGATTCAAAAGATTACTAAAGTGGCATGGGGGTTTCATCACACTTTTTATATATATGATATTTTTTCCATATGTACTACATGTTCCATATATATCATGTATATACTAACCATAAATGTATTTTATGATTATTATCATTAAAATTATGTGGATTTAAATATCCTTTTTAGTATCTCTCTTTCATGGGGTTTATGATTCAAATAATACCAAAGCGGTAAGGAATTGTTGTCTTAATTTTTCATCCTTGAAACATATGTTATATTATTCACCTATCTTATTTTATGAGGTGTATATATTGTCACATTGACATGTAATATCATGAATTTTAGTTAATATCATGATATTATGAGCTTTATTTAATTTTATTATTTCCTGCAAATTATAATTCAATTTTACCAAAGTGGTTAGGGATTTATGATACAATCTCATCGTTTATCAGGATTTCTCATGATTATGATCCAGTAATGAAATATAATGATATATATCTTAGTATAAAATTTATTTTTTTAAAATATGGTTTTTAGTTATAATAAATGGTTTTACATAATTTTCATATCTTTATGTAATAACTATTTCAAAACAATGTTTTTAGGAAAACTCATTTTATTTCACTTTTTTGTCAAAAATGTTTTCCTTCCAAAACCCTAATTTTTAAAAAACGTTTTTTATAAATTTTTTTCCACATTTTAATTATTATTTATTAAATATATTTTTTCCCATGTTCTACCTTATTACAATTTTTTTTAAATGAACCTTCATGTGGTTTTCCGAATAATTCCTATTTGTATTTTTCTATAAATTTTAAAGATATATTTGTGGTGTATAGAATAAAAAATATTTTTCACTGTCATGAACACTCATTTAAAAAAATCATTTACCTATTTTAAAATATAGTTTAATATAATTTTATTTTAATATAATTTTATGTTTTCAAAGTGAAATTATTATCTTCATCAAAAAATTTAAGAACCCAGATCTCCATTTTAGGTATGGATCTTTATTTCGTGGTTTTTTAGATAAAGGGAAGAAGGAAAATTTTGGAAGTACATGAAATTTACTTACTTGTAGACACCATGTAATCTAGAACCGTATTCAAACTATGTTTTTACCATGTCACATCCACGTACATGGTCATGCGATGATGTGGAAGGGCTGCATAAGTCGGGACCTAGTGAAGGATGATACACGACATGTATCTTTAAAGAACACATAGTGATCTTTTATTTAAATTGATATATCAAAGTGGGGACACATATCTTTTAAGGATCAATCTTATTTTATCCTTGGTTCATCTAGGAGCGATGATAAAATTATGAGCCAATGATTCTCTATTCAAGGTATTATCCGAACTCCAGTAGTTGCATTGGAATCCCACCAGCAAGTTATCCCTTTTTCTTGATCCAATCTTTCTGATTCCTTATATCCCTTGAGTTATTCAAGGATGTCTGTTTTTTCAATTTTTAGCTCTATGATGATCTAGGCTGATTCAAGGGGAGACGTTAAAGATTGTTCATCATATAACATCAAGGTAGGTGGATTGTGCCTTTTTATATTGTACTTGGATTATATATTCTAATGTGAAAAATACCCATGATTAGGGTATTGCGTGTATTGAAATTTAATATTTTTTATTACCTTATATGGTTTTTCTGATTCAGAAAGGGGTAATTTTTTATGAAGATTGTTTTATACCTAGTTATGGGACACCCCATGGGCGCATTCCCTTGATGGATTAATTAAGACCATTTGGTCTTGAAATACCAATTAGGATGGCTTTGTTTTCGATGCCTTATGTCATTAGGATAGAGTTACTGATTTTATTAGACTTATGTGTTTCACATTGTGAAATTTTGACCAAGGGGAATTGACTGTGAGAGATTCCCGAGATAGGGTCATTTATGTATAATTGTTGTTATGTTGACCTAGAGGTATTGATTGTGAGAGATTCCATGAGGTCATAGACCAGAGGGGTTATAATGTGAGAGCTACCCATAAGGTCATTATAAAATGAATGTTGGACCCAATGGTGTTGAAAACGAGAGCTTCCAGGTGGTCATTTTTGTTTACCATTACTATGTAGACCAAGGTGGTATTGACCATGAGGGCTGCTTAGGTGGTCATTTGTAAATGATTAGTGCCATGTGGAACTAAAGGGGATAGACATTGTGAGAATTCCCAGTGGTTTATTATTTATTTATTGTATTATATGGTAAACTAGAGGGGTTAGACTATTGGAAATTTCCCAGGTGGTTCTTGTGAATTATTGATTGATTGTGACGCGTTGACCATGCCAAAGCACAAGATTGGACTCAGTATTGTTAGCTTGTTTATATAGTCATATTATACATTTGTTTCACTATTAAAAAGGGGATTCATGGCTTACACTGATCCAAAAATTTCTTTATCCAATGGTTTTAATAGTTAATAAATGTAAATGAAGTTATAGAAAAATTTAGGATTGTTGTCTTTTGAGTACTTCCTAGTTTACTATTTCTTTCTACATATTTCCTTCTATATATATTTGATGAATGTTAGGAATAGATCATTTGGTGGTTTCCTACTCGGATTAGTATCACACCCTTTTTGGTTTATGATTTTTGACCCAAACAGATTATATGGTTGTGTGTATAGATAAGGGCAGGACACCTTCTTCATTTGGTACATGATTGTTGTTGGAACTAGAGAGCATGGGACCAAGCTGAGGATTGCGATGCTGTTGGAGTTTTCTGATTTTCTATAAATTATTTTACTATTATATTTCTTGCATTGTGACTTGTTTGGATGTTTTCATAGACACATGTGACATGCATCATTATATATGTTCTAGTTGTTATATCACTATCAATATTCCTCTCTATTATTTTTTTGTATGGTATTACTGCTTCCGCTATTATTTACTATTGGTATTCAGCTGTGTATACTCTGAAAATGGAAACTCCCTTATAGTTGAGGCCAAGGCGATTCTTATGGGGATCATTCTTTGCATCCAAGAGAATATTTTCCTTTCACAAGTAGAGACAAACTCTATGATTCTGCACAATTATTTTCATGAAATTGGTGGCACGCCTTGGTCGATCTACTACATCATAAGGAAATGAAATTCTATCCTCAACAATCGTACAAAGGTGACCCACACCTATCCGGAGGGGAATCAAGTGGCGGATCATGTAGCCTCTCTAGTGGTCCTATACACCAATGTAATTATACTCTCCAATATTTCCCAATTTAAACCTGAGGGGGTAAATCTGATAAGAGGGAATTCCCTTGGCCTGAAATACATTAGACCCCCGTAGACCCTTTTTCTTGTTCATCCTGTACTCCTTTACCTTGAATAAAAATATAATGAATTATGATGATCACACCGTGTCTTTTTCTGCTAGTCAGAAGCCTATGGTGTTTATAGAAATGCGGTTGAGTTTATGTGACCAACCAGGTTTGGGGCACCTCTGGGCGGCACTCACAACCGAGACGTTACAATGTTCCATCAAATGAGTTTTTTTTCTACATTGTCTTACTGTTTGGAGCCTATAGATAGGGATATGAAGGAATGGTTAGTTGCTAATGAGCTGTGCATGGGAGTATCTAACCAGTGTATATGAAAAATCAAAGTTACCTAGAATATTTCACCTTTCCTTGTTTACAGTTGCTAAAGTTGATCTGATTTCACCTTTGGGTGATTCAGTTTTTTGTGATGTTATCGTTGTTATTTTTGAGGTTCTATTTCTATTGAAACTAGATGAGATGAATTTATTCCATCTCATGCATCATATAGGCACTTGATAGAGATCACATGGCATTCATTCTTGTCATGCCATTGAGGGTGCATTACTTATTGCATGTTGTTATTATAAATGTTGTGATAGATATGAATGTTTTTATGATAGATGCTGTAATAGATTACCTATTATTTTTTATAGGGTATTGGAATATGTAATGTTTTATTTGGATGGGTGCAAAAATTGCTCCCAGTGGTGCTATGGGCCCTCTTGGATTGGAATTTGGTAGATAATGATTGAACTGTAATTGAATTTTGTCAATTTATGATATGAATAATGATGCCAAACATTGATTTGTTGGATTATAGGATCTCATGAGTTGGAATTTGTCATGCCTTGGAAAAAATTATAATTTTTAAGGGTTTTGGAGAAGTTTTAAAGGAATACTATCTAGAAACCCAATCAAATTGGCATGTGGTGTTCTGAACAAATGCCATGTGTACTTCTTTTCAGGCAGAAAAAAAATTTCTTAAATACACACCGTGTACTAGCAGTACAAACCATGTAGCACTTGATTATGTGCTAGAATATGTGATCAGAGTCACGGGGGTGGGAATCTTTTGGTATTACATGCCGTGTCTGGATTGTACAAGCCGTGTTGTAATGAACAGTGTATCCAGCTGTGTGACGAACAACACAGGTGGATGAAACTATGGTTGTACAAGTTGTGTTCCATTTATGCATGCTGTGTAGAGTTGATCGTGTATCTGAACATGTGACTAACAACATGGGAAGGTAGGACTTAACCAGTACACATCATTTCTAGGGTTAAAATGTCGTGTAGTGTTACCTAGGAGTGGATCTTGTAGTTCTAGCATTGTATAAGTACTTGGGAAAGAGGGAAAATTCAAGTACACACCATGTTTCATAAGGAACACACCATGTTTAATGGTATTAGATGACTAGGATTGGAAGAGGAACACGCCATGTTAAAATCTTAAGGGAACACACCATGTATATTTTATACATGCTGTGTAACCATTCTTTATAAAACTTGAATGTCTTCTTTATTCTATTCTGTTCATGGCCTTATAAGATTCTTTCCTTTATAATATTGTATTGATCTGTGATCTTGACCTTGTAGAGTCATGCTTCCAAGATGCCCCTTGGTTGTACGCTAGATACAGGGCAATGATCAGACACTAGAATTTATAGATCAGGGACTACCAACAGATCCTCCTATCATTCCTGTCTTGGGACGAGCTATGATACCAGTCATAGGTGCAGATGAAAAGTTCTGGGATGGATTAACGAGGATGTTGAAGACATTTCAAGGAGCACCACATCTGGCCCCATCTATGGAAGAGTTGATAGAGGTGTTCTAGAATCAGCATCCTCCCACTTTTTATGGGGATGGAGGACCACGAGCTACAGAGTCATTTTTGGAGGCCAAGATTTCTATCATCAATCATTGTTATATTCCTCCTGATAGGAGGGTGAATCTCTCAATGTACATTCTACGTGATTCAGCCAAGAGATTGTAGGATGTTATCTCACAGGTGGGACATCATTGGCATATGGCTCGGGAAGGGTTTTAGAGGACCTTTTATGATTACTTCAATCCCAAGATGTTGATGGCTGATCGAGACAAAGAGTTCATGCATTTAGACTAGGGTGATCTTTTAGTGATGGATTACACATCCCATTTTATAGAGTGTCAGCACTTCACACCTATTCTGGGAGGTGACGAGTTATCTTTGGTTAATTGATTTGAGGATTGTCTCAGGTATGATATATGATCATAGTTGAATGTCTTCAAGATGACTTCAGTGACAACTATAGTGAATCATGTAATAACTACCAAGCATAATATAATGTGTTTGGGAGCTTTGAGCCATGGAGGTTCAACATCCATGGATGTTACTCCTTTGACAGATAACAGGATGTGTCACAAGGAGCATTCAAATGATGTTTCTTCAGGTAGCTCGGGTATATGATACCAATGCGGCAATAATGGGTATACAAGACAACATTTCCTAAAAGACCTAGTTGAATGATAGTCTTGTGGAAAGATGTTTCAACTTCATCATTTTTTTGGGATGTCCCCACTAGTAGTGGGTGATAGGGATCCTGTTATGACTCCACGTTTAGGAGCAGGACCATCAGTTTCTCAGAAGCCAGGGAAGTGGATTTCATCCGGCCGTTCAAGATGAGGAGGTGGTCATGGATAGGGTAGTAAGATATAAGGCTTTCATAATTAGTAAGGTGGATCAACATAGGACAGTTAGGTAGGGTCACAAGGCCACCGTATATGTCAGACTTTAGTAGTGGAGCAGACCCAGCAGGAGGAGGATCTTGGAAACTCTATAGTTAGTGGTATAATTATAGTTTCCTTAGTTTTTTATTATACTATTTTTGATATTGGGGATTCCCATAGTTTTATATTATTATCCATTGTGGAGAGCATTGGGCTCTGATTCTTTACTTATGAGGATGTTATTATGCAAGACACTCCGATGGGGATTATAATGGCTAGTGTGAGTCAGTGGAACGAGTTTCCTCTTGAGGTCGGTGGATGTCATTTCCTATGGCCCTTTATGTCTTAGAGATGATAGACTTTGATTTCATTCTCATAATGGACTAGTTAGTCTTTTTCCAGGCCTTTGTTGACCGCTATTTCCCCAGGGTGAGTTTTACATCACTAGAGGGCGGGTATTTTCTACACAAGGGAAAATGGGATGTCTAGGAGATCAGAGCTATACCCAAGCATCATGGTTTGAGAGGAATTAAATCCCAAATTTCAAGTTTATATCTAGATGACTAGGGGACATCACAGATGGATTTTCCTCACATGGTGGATCGTTTCATATATGTCTTTCCATATGAATTTTCAGGTTTACCTCTTGAGAAAGAGGTAGATTTATCTATTGAGATTGTACTAGGAGTGGCACCTATGTCTATTCCTCTATGTATAATGGATACAACAGAGTTATAGGATCTCAAGATGCAGTGAGTGGAGTTACATGAAAAAGGTTTCATCTAATCCAATACCTCTCCATGGGGTTTGCCTGTCCTTTTGCAGAGAAGACAAGTGGTACCCTCCGACTTTCTGTGGACTACCGCAAGTTGAACCTGTTGAAAGTCAAGAAATGATATACCTTTCATAGGATTTATGATATATTTGATAAGATTCTAGGATCTGAGGTGTTATAGAATATTTAATTGAAATTCAGTTATCATTAGTTGTGAATTAGACTATCAGATATACCACTTATAGAATTTCGGAGAAGGTATGGCCTATACGAATGTTTGGTTATTTTGTTCAGTCTTACGAACATGCTGATAGTTTTCATGGAACTAATGAACCTAGTGTTCTATCATTACTTCGATTATTTTTTGTAGTCTTATTGGATGATAACTTGGTGTACTCTCATAATCAACACAGCCATGCCATCGATATTGAGATCGTTTTGAGTACATTGAGAGAGAATCAGTTATATGTCAATATCGTAAAATTCCATTTTTGGATGGACCATATTCACTTCTTATGTCATGTTATATTATTTACAGGAGTATCAATAGACCCTTATAAAGTGAGTGTAGTAACTTCATGAGACCATCTAAAGAAAATATTTGAGGTGTGGAGTTTTTTGGTGCTGTCTAGTTACTATAGGTTCCTTATAAAGGACTTTTCATGCCTAACAGTGCCACTGGAGAGCTTGAATAAGAAAGGAGAAAAGTACTTGATGAGAGATTCCTATGATTTATCCATTTTGGAGCTGAATGGGAGATTGAATTCATCACTGAAACTAATTTTTTCAAATCAGGGGAAGAGTTACACCATTTACCGAGTCACATTAGGTATCGGTTTGGGAGTAGTGATTATGCAGGGGGAGGAGTCGTTGCGTATAGATCTCAGAAGTTGATGCCACATGAGAGGAACTACCTGATACATTATCATAAGTTAGATACATTTTTACATGATTTATGATGTTGGAGGCATTATCTTTTGGGAGATCATTTTGTAGTATATGCTGACCACAAAAGTCTCATGTATATCTTTACTCAGAATTGTCTAAATTTGAGATGGTGATGATGGGTCGATTACCTTATATATTTTGAATTTGAGGTTGCCTACACACCTGGTAATGGAAATGTAGTGGTTGATGCGTTAAGAAAGTGGACTCAAATATTGGCAGTTCAGTAGGCCAGTAGGGAGTGTCAGCTTATGGCTCTGTTCTCGGAGATGAGTTTGGAGGTGCACAACAGACATGGGTAAGCGTTTCTTTCATCTATGGTTGTTACCTCTACACTACTGGATCAAGTGTGAATGAGGTATCTATCAGATTTCTAAGGCCTAGTTGTATGGGAGAGTGTGTCAGGAGAGGACCCTACTCTTGGGTAGACCATAGGCAATGATGAGTTCCTTCATTTTCATGGACATGTATGGGTGTCAATATACATACATGAGGAGTTGATGTGAGATTTTCATTCCTCGGTTTGGGTAGTTCATCCTGTTGTCACCAATATGTATCTAGATCTAAACTATATGTACTGGTGGATAGGTATTAATAGGGATGTAGCTGGTTTTGTTATGAGATGTTCCACTTATCAGTAGTTGTAGATGGAGCATTAGTGACCAACTTGATTTTACAACAGTTACCCTTTTCTGATTGGATGTAAAATGATGTCATTATGGATTTTGAGAAAGGTTTACTGTGGTCACCTCAATGGAATGATGTGGTTTAGTTCATTATTGAATGACCCATGAAGGTTTAACATGACTTTTCGATCAATGAAACCTTCAATGTTAAAGGGCTTGTATGGTTGTACATCAGATAAATTGTACGTTTTCATGGGGTTCCACACTCTATAATTTTAGATAAGGATGCCCAGTTTAATTCTAGTGTCAATTAAGGACTACAGATGGATTTGGGTACACCGGTACTTCTAATTAAAACTTACCATCCCCAACAATATGTCCAATCTGAGGGCACGATTCAAGTTTTGGAGGACATTATTCAAGCTTGCATCTAGGATTTCAGTGGTTGTTGGGAGAGACACATACCCCTAGTAGAATTTTCCTACAATAATAGTATCTAGGTGATGATGCAGATGGAACCTTCTGAGGATTTCTACAGTAGGCCATGCCGATCACCCCAATATATGCTAGAGGTAGGAGAGGAAGCTATACTGGGACCTCGTCTTGTCTAGGAGAATATTGAGAAGGTGGAGTTGATATAAAAGAGGATTGATACTACATAGTATCAGCTCAAATCTTATGTTGATCGATGAGAATGACCTATGGAGTTCGAGGTCATATATCTAGTTTTCTAAAATGTCACACTATGGTTGAGACACATGAGGATTATGAGATATGAGAAGCTTTCACCGAGATACGTAGGGCCATTTGGTGTTTTAGAGAGAGTCGGGCCAATTGCCTATCAGTTGAAGCTACCTCAGAGGTACCTGGATATGCATAATGTCATTCATTTTTCTATGCTATGTAATTAATTTTTAGAACTGTCTCACATTTTTTAACCAAAAGAGTTTGAGTTGGAGGTGGATTCATCCTTCTAGGAGCACTGAATTTAGATTTTGGATTGTATCATGAAGGTTATTTGTGGTAGGTCTGTTCCTCTTGTATGAGTGCAATTTAAGCACGGTCGGGTACGTGATGAGACATGGGAGAGGGAGGCCGGTGTACAATCCCAGTGGCTTGAGATATTTGATGTTTCTTCTTCACCACCCTTGGAATGGAAATTCGTGGATGAATTGATTTAAGGGGGAAGTTTTTAAAAACATGAATCTCTATTTCAAGCATAGATCATTATTTTGGTAGTTTTTTATGAAAAAGGGATGAAGGAAAATTTTTGAGGTACACGCAATTTATTTCCTTGGACATTACATTTACATTAGCACCACATCAAGACTGTGTTTTGGCCATGTCACAACTGTGTACACAGTTGTGTGATAACGTAGAAGTACTGCTTAAGGTGGGACCTAGTAAAGGCTGATACACTATGTGTATCTTTAAAGAACATGTGCAATACTTTTTTATTTGATATATCATAGGTGGGCCTTATATAATTTATGGATCATTCTTCTTATAACCTTGGTTAATCTAGGAGTGATAATGAGCGATGATCAATGTCTGTGCTACCATTTCTCCATCCAAGGTCTGATTTGAACTCCAGCGGGTGCATTGGAATACCACCGGTGAGTTATCCCTTCTTCTTGATCCTCTCTTCCTGATTCCTTCTCTCTCATGAGTTATTAAAGGATTTTCATTTTTTCTTTTTTATATATACGATGATCTAGGCCAATTCAAGGGTCAATATTCAATATTGTTAATCGTAGAACATCAGGGTAGGTGTTTTGTGCCTTTATTTGATTTTCCTTGTATTATATATGCTGAAGTGATGAAGACCAATGATTAGGGTATTTTCTATTTTTGAATTCAACCCTTTTTAATACATTCTATGGTTTCTCTAATTGATAAAGGGTAATTGGATATGTATAAGGTTTTATACCTTGTTATGGGACACCCCATGGGTGTGTTCTATTGATTGATTGTTTATAACCATTTGATCTAGATACTCCGATTAGGCTTGCTTTATTTTCCATGCCTCATGTCATTTCGAAGGATTTACCGATTTTATTAGATGTATGTGTTTAACATTGTGATATTTTGACCAAGGGGAATTGACTATGATAGCTTTATGAGGTAGGGTCATTTATGTATAATTGTTGTTATGTTTTCCCAGAGGTATTGACTGTGAGAGCTGCCAAGTGGTCATACACCATAGGTGTTAGACCGTGAGAGCTACCCCGAGGGTCATTATTAAATTAATGTTAGAACCTAGGGCATTGACTATGAGAGTTTCTAGGTGGTGATTTTAGTTTATTGTTTCCATGTGGACAAAGGGGGTATTAAACATGAGAGATGCCCAAATGGTCATTTGTAAATGATTGGTGACTTGTAGAACCAAAGGGGTTACATTGTGAAAGATTTCTCAAAGAGTCATTTTTTATTGAATTAATGATACGTTAAACCATAGGGTTTATACTGTTAGAACATTCCATGGGGGTTTCCTATGAATAATTGAATGATTGTGACATGTCTCGCAAGCCAAATAACATGATTGGACTCGGTCTTACTAGCTTGTTTAGATGGTCTTCATAGAAATTTGCTTCACTATAACACTAGGGATACAATGCTTAGTTAAGATCCATATATTTCATTATTCAATTGTTTGAACAGTTAATAAATGTAAATGAAGTACTTGAAAACTCTAGGATTGTTTACTTTTGATTACATCCTAGTTTATTACTTCTTTATTGAACATTACCTGTAATATATATTCACTAGCAGTTAGGCATATATATTTTGGTGTTTTCCTACTAGGAATCACCTCACACCCTATCTGGGTCATGATTTTGGACCATAACAGATTATATGGTTTAATGTATATATTAGGGTAAGAGCCCTTCTTCATCAGGTACTTGCTTGTTGTTGGACCTATAGTGCATGTGACCAAGCTATGCCTTGAGATGCTGTTGGAGTTTTCTACTTTCATGTACATTGTTTTAGTATTGTATTTCTATCATTGTGACTTGTTTGGATGTTTTCCTAGACACATGTGACATTAATCATTATATATTATCCAGTTGTTATATTACTATCAGTCTTCCATAGTTTACTTTTGTTGTATGGTATTGATACTTCTTCTATTGTTTACTTCTGTTCTTCCACAGTGTATATTCTTACAATGAGGAAATAGTTTCCCAATTATCAAAACTTTTCCCTAAATTCTAGTCGGTAGCCTTTGGAGTTGAGGGGAATGTTCTTAAGGTTACGTTACCAACTGGGTTCGGGGCACCTCTAGGATTCACTTTGAATCCTGATGCTAAAAATTGTTTTTGAATTGATTTTAAATATTTATTTATATATTTCTAAATTATTTTCAATGAAAAAGATTTCAAGAATATTTTATGTTTTAAAATGTTTTTTTTAAATATGGAGGATATATTTTACTCAAAAAATTTCAACGCGGTCTTTTAAAATTATTTTCCAACTAAGATGACATCATTTGATGTCACATAAGTTTTACTAGAGATATGATCCAAGGAAAATATTTTTATTCATTCTATAGATGGTTTATGTTCATAATGAAGTGATATTTATGAAAAATGTTTCTTTTATATGGATTATGTTATGATGAAATGTTTTATGAAACCCATTTCATTTCACGAGTTCTGATATGATAAATGATTTATGAAGACCATTTATTTTCTTGCATTTTGATATGATAAATGTGTCATGATGCCCATTTCTTTTCATGGGTTAGCATATGATGAATGTGTTATTTTCATGTGTAACACTTATTTTTGGTTTTAATTATTTGATGGTACTTATTTTATAACCAAGGACAATGGTTACATTATAAAAAAATATTAATGGGACCTATATCTACCTCTAATAAAAATAGTAAAAAATTATGTCTCATGAGATAATAATGACTAGAAATGGGAGTGAACCCAATTGAGTAAGGAAATTTATCCACTATGATTGTTTTGGGAGTGAACCTTGACTACTACAATGGTTTCATATCACCCCCAATTTGAGGTATGCAACTTTTATTTTTGTTTTTTATTTGTTTAATGTGCATGGGATGAGTTGAGAAGAGGTTGGGAGAATTTCTAATGGTTTTCAATAAGTTTATAGGCTTTTATTAGAGATCATGGTTTGAGCATGGTTAGGGGAAATAGTGCGGGTTCTCCAGGAAACCATGGAGGGGGAGGCAGTAGGGTTCACATGACATGCGCATGGTTTTCCAAACCATGCGAGGAAACCGTGCGGACCCCTCCCCTTGAGATAGTGGAGTGCACACAGTTAGCGCATGGTTTGTCAAACCATGCAGACCAACCATGTGACCACTTAAAGGAAGGGTTTTTAAATTCAGGCTCCTTTGGGCTTGAACTATTTCACTGAAAAGTTTCTCCCACTCGAGCCTCACTCCAAATTTTGGGTTCTCAGATGTTAAAGGTGCTCTCCCACTTATTTTGGAAGTGATTTAAAGGGTTTTTGTGGTGTTTTGAAGATGGTTTGTCCCAGGTAAGTCTCTCCTCTTTGTTCCTTTGGGGTTTCCTCTAAATCGTCATCTCCCTCTCCCTCTTAGATTTCTAGACCTACATTCATTGCATGTAGATATAGTTTTGGGGTTTCCTTGGGTGTTGATTTTAAGGCTTGTGCATGATATGTAAAGAGATCTTGAGCAGTTTTCATGATGAATTTTCTTAGATTGGGGTGCGGTTGATTGGGGGTCAATTTCACCAGAACCCTAAAGGTAGGTGGTCTATCTCTTGGCTCCACATTTCTATAACTTGAAGCTTGGTTACAATTAATTTTTGTTGCTTAAAATTAATTGTGTTTTTGAAATGTGAAATTGGATGGAAATCCCTTTGGGGATGTTTTTTGGATTCTTTTGGGAAAATGGGGTTTTATGGTTGAATACTCTTGTTATTAAATTTTAAAATGTTGATTTAAAAATTTTCTTCTTTGTTTGGGTTAAGGAAATGGTTTATGAAAATGGATTTCAATAAAGGAGTTGTTTTACTGAATAAGGGTTTCGACATGGAAAATGATAAATGAGTGATTTCAATAAATGGGCGATTTATTGAAGTGGATTGACAAGTGATGGAAATTGTTATTTGAATATTGTTGTGTCCTTGGTGGGTTATATTCTTGGTTGTGACTTGTTGAAATGTTGTGTGAAAGTGGACAGGAAGTCTCGCTATAAAATTTTATGGATAGTGTTCGGAAGTACCACTATGATGGATAGTGGTCATGAAGCACGACTAACTGATAATGGGGTGAATGGGATGGGCATAATTCTCACCTTTATGGTAGCTTTGTTGTGTGTTGCTTTGCATAGATGGATTTTTTTGTGAAAATGTGAAATGGTGAATTGGCTTATGGCATGGTTTTTTGGCTTACCCTTGGTTTTCATGGATTAGGTAGGGTGGCTTTGTAATGTTGTGTTTGGATTATTTATAATTTTGGATCTGTTAAATGTTTTATATAAAATGATTTATATAAATGTGCTAATGGTTTCATCCTAGTGGCGTGTGTAGGGAAGTTAGTTGTGGAAAACCTACTGAGTATTTTCACTCATACCCTACTTTGGCACTTTGGTGCTTTTAGAGATGTCGTGTACCGTGATATGGGCAGAGGTAAGGAATCACCCTCCATTAGTGGGGCATTGTGATGTTTTGGTGGAGCTTGGAGCTTAGATCTTAGTGTGGAGCTATGGTGGTGTCATGGATCATGGTGTTTGTTGTTTAGTTTACTCTTTGTACTCTAACGTTTTGTGGATATGTCTAGTTGAATGATTTTGGGGTTTGTGATGGAATTGTTAGTATCACATGGTTGGTTTTGAAAGTGCATGCATCTCTAGTTGTTGGTTGGTTGAGTTAGGTTATCTTTTTAAGGGAAAATTTTTCCCTACTGTTCCTTGAAGCCCTCAACATTTATATCCAGCCTTTGGATCCTTGGGAACATCTCTTAATTCCAAGTAACCCTCACCACCTCCTCAGGACAATGAGGTCGGGTCGGGGTGTTACAAGTGGTATCATCGTGTTCAGTCCTTTGGAGTTGATTCTCAGATTTGGTGTTGACATTTGTTGTGGTACATTCTTTGACTCGGGATGGTAGAAAGGAATAGAATGTCAGAACTTCGAATGTATAGCATAAAATTACGTAGAAAACCCTTTTATGCTGAACTTCAAGTTACTAGGTAGTTGGGTACATAAGTTTTTTGGAGACATTATTGGCATTGTCAATCTCATTGTTGTGGGAGTAGCCAATGAGATGTGCATGGAATATATGGTAGAAATGACTTCCCTCATGGATGCATATTTCATTGGGCATAATGATTTATGGGATAAATTGAGAAATGGGTTTTTGGATGTGTGAAATTGTAATGTGAATAAATTTGGTATTTTAATAATGGTCTGGTTTTCAAAAATGGTGAAAAATGGAAAATGTTGAAAGGTGGAAAGCCTTGTTGTGATAGTGTTGTGTAATGTGATTTAAAATGGGAATTCAAGATGTCTATAGAAGTGAGACTCATGGTTGTGTGTTTTTTGTTTATAGAAATGGAACAAAGTAGGTGTTTTATATAAAAACAAGAATTTGCCGATGAGAACATGGTTGCACGTAAGCCCCAAGTGAACCAGTAGGTAGTCCAGAGCACAGTGCATGATTTCCAAGCTATGGGAAGTTTGAATAGAGCGGAAGAGCCAATGAATGTTGATTATGTATCTTAGTTTCAAAAGAAAGATCCCCCCATCATTAGGTGCGATTCGGACCCAGAAAACACAGAGGCGTGGCTTTCTAGAATGAACAGAATTTAAGAATTCCTAGGGATGCTAGAAGATTTGAAAGTAATGCTAGAAGCCTATAAGCTAGACGATCTTTTCTTCAGTGGTGGGAGTTGGTAGTTGATGCGGGGATGGACCAGGGTATGACGTGGTAAGGTTTTGAGGAATTTTTTAATAAACAATTCTACACACATACTTTTAGAATTCCACACACAGCTGATTTCTTCAATCTGAAGCAGGAGCATATGTCTCTGATGGAGTATACAACTATGTTTATGATCTTAGTGCGGTTTGCACCTAAGGTGGAAGGTAGAACATCGTTGAAGGAAAGGATCTTCGATGCGGGGTTAAGGGAAGAGATTTTTTCAAAAATACCAGTATTATGTATAAGTGATTACACAGAGATGGTGAATTGAGCATCGGTGGCTGAGCGGTATATATTGGGAGCTCCGGGTGGAGGAATCATGGTGTTACCCAGGGAGAATAGTGGGAACTCTTATGCTGGGTTCAAGAGGAAGTGGGACACTTATTACTAGGGCGGGATTGTGGAACATAATCTGACAACAGGATCTGTAAACCATCCTTTGAAGCCCTAGAGAAAACCCAGATGTTTTCAGTGTGGCTCTATGGCACACATAATGCAGGACTATATGAAACAACCTTGAGCTTGTAACAATTGCAAGAAGATGGTGCATCTTCAGCACTATTGTAGGAATGTTCCAAGGTCGGGTATGCGTGAAACTCCTCAGGGATCACAGACGTTGTATGCTTCGATGGGATGGGTACAGTAGCATACCCATCATCAGCAAAGAAAATTCCATAAATGTGAATCTCAGAACACCACAACTCCTCAGCTGGGAAATAAAGAGAAGAGTGTGGCAACAAAGGCATTGTTCGGAGCTGAGTAGGTTGTATTGGATGATTAGTCAGGACCATCCACAGTGCGAGTTATTTCTTTTAAATTATACATTAATGGAAGCGCTGTTTGATACAGGTTCTTCAGAATCTTTTATTGTTGCACGTGTGGTTGAGTTTCTAGGTTTCAGGGTAGAAATTATTCCTTCAGTTTTGAAACTTCAATATCATCTGGGACGAAGAGAGTGTCGATCCTTCTGGTGTAGATAATCTTTTATTATT
Organism: Viscum album; assembly: GCA_963277665.1. Lineage (NCBI taxonomy): Eukaryota > Viridiplantae > Streptophyta > Magnoliopsida > Santalales > Viscaceae > Viscum > Viscum album. The sequence continues at coordinate 1,131,766,914 of OY728135.1, read as the reverse complement.
TGGGGTAAGGTTGAGATAATGTTGAATTTATCAGTGCTTGAGATGGATGGGTATGATGTAATCATGGGAATGAACTGAATGATTGATTTTAAGGCCCACATCGACTGTAATGCATGAACAATGGATTTTATGACACATGATTGATTTTTTTTCCTAAATAATTCTATGGGTTACCTCCCATAAAAGAAGTGGATTTTACAATTGATCTTATTCCAGGGACCAATACAATCTCACTTTCTTATTACCCAATAGAACCTATTGAATTGAGGGAATTGAACGTTCAATTAGAAGAGTTCTAAAACAAACGGTTAATCCATCCTAGCACATCTCCATGGGAAACACTGGTGTTGTTTGTGAAAAAATAGAGATGGAACTTTGAGGCTCTGTGTTGATTATCATGGATACAATCATGTTATGATAAAGAACAGATATCCACTTCCACGAATTGATTATTTTTTCGACCAATTGAGGGGTTCCCAGTGGTTATCCAAGATCGACCTGAGTTCTGGATATCATCAATTGTATGTGAGGAAGGACGATATTCAAAAAAACAGTATTTAGAAGTAGATATAGATGTTATAAATATGTGGTTATGCCCTTTGGTCTAATTAATGCACCATCGGTATTCATGGAATTGATGAATCAGATTGTTAAGAGATATCTCGATTCATTTGTGGTGGTGTTTGTAGATGATATTATGGTGTATTCGAAGACAAGGGTGAAGCATGAGCAGCACTTGGAGATAGTGATGGGGATCTAGAGGGATCATCAGTTGTATGAAAAATTGTCAAAGTGTGACTTTTGGATATAGTAAGTCCATTTTATTGGCCATGTGACTTCTAAATGGGATCTTTCAGTGGATCCGGAAACGATAAAGGCTGTTATCTCACAGAAAATTCTAAAGAATGTGTTTGAGGTATGGAGTTTCCTCAGTCTAGCTGGGTATTATCATCATTTTGTATGTGATTTTTCATATTTGGATTCACATATGACAGATTTTACAAGAAAGAATGTTCTAGTCCAGCAGAATGAATAGTGTCAAAAGTGTTTTGAAGAGTTAAAGGGTCTCCTTACATCAACACCAATATTGGTTTTTCCAAAACCAGGAAAAGGGTACGTGGTGTATTGCGATGCATCGTGATCAGGGTTTGGGTGCGTTTTCATGCAAGGGAATAATGTGGTTGAGTATGGATCATGATATATGAGGTTGCATGAGAAGAACTACCCAAATCATGATATGGAATTGCCAGTAGTGGTCCATGATTTAAAAGTGTGGTGTCAGTATCTCTTCAGTTAGAAAATCATGCTATATAAAGATCATAAGAGCTTGAAGCATATTTTATCACAATGGGATTTGAACTTGAGGAAAAGGAGATGGATGTAATATCTCCAGATGTTTGATTTTGACTTGATCTACACATTGAGTAAGGGAAATTTGTTAGAAGATGCATTAAGTAGAGAATCATATGCTAGGTGGTGAAACAAAAATTAGAACAATGGCAGTTGATGTCAGTTATAGCTGACATTCAGTTGGAATGTGAGGACCAGGGATATAGAGCGGTCTTCTTTCTGGATTTGTTGATTCTTGACTTGGTTGTCCAAGTTGAAGAGTAACAGATATCTGATTCTCAGTGTGTGGCCATGAGGTCGAAACTCAATGGTGGGGAGAACATTGAGGGTTGGAAACTGAATGGATATTCAGTATTGTGTTTTTTGAATCAGATGGTTGTACCAGTTTCTTGTCAGGAGGATATTCTTAGGGTGTATCATCAATCCAGGTGGGCTGTTCATCCTGGAATTTAGAAAATGTATAATGTGTTGAAAGCACAGTTCTGGTGGGATCATATGAAAAGAAGAGTGGCTGAGTTTATTTCGAGATGCTTGACTTTCCAGCAGGTCAAACAAGAGCATCAGATGCCCGTGGGAATTTTGCAGTCTTTACCAATACATGTTTGGAAGTGGGAGTAAAAAGTGATGGATTTTTACATAGGTCCCCCCAAAAAGGTCAGAAAGCACGATGCCATTTGGGTGATAGTGGATCAGCTAACGAAGTCATCCCATTTACTTCCAATTCTTGAATCTCATATGGTGTAGGATCTGTACAAATTATATATTCAGGAGGTGGTAAAGAGGCATGGTGTTCCAGTTTTGATTGTATACGATACAGATCTGAGGTTTATATCTCGTTTCTGAAAATCATTACAGAAAACCATTGGAACTAAGTTGACCATGTGTATGGAATATCACCCTTAGATAGATGTCCAATCCAAGTGGACAATACAAACCTTGGAGGATATGTTGTGGGCTTCTGTCATGGATTTTGGTGGATCGTGGGAGGAGCACTTGTCGTTGGTTGAGTTCTCGTACAATAATAGTTATCAGGAATCCATACATATGGATCCATTCTAAGTGTTGTATGGGTGGTCATGTCATTTTCTACTATACTGGGTATAAAGGACAGAGTCCTCATGGTTGGACCAAGCCTTGTCTAGGAGACTATAGAGAAGTTCAAGTTAGTTAGGATGAAATTAAAGATGACTCAGAGTCGTTAAAAATCATATGTGGATCATCGTCGACGACCGTTGTCGTTCGAGGTGAGTGATCATGTCATTTTGAGGATCTCTCCTAGGATGGGACATTGTTGGTTTGGGAAGCAATGAATGTTATCTCCGAGGTATATTGGACCTTTTGAAATTATCGAGGGGGTTGGTGAGGAGGATTATCGTTTGGCTTTTCAACCAAGGTTCAGAGGAGTGCATAATGTGTTTCATGTGTTGTAGTTGAAAATGTATCAGTCGAATCTAGGCCATTATATTTAGTGGGATCATGTTGAGCTAGATCCGGATGCTTTGTTGGTGCATGTGCCAGTGCGGGTTGTGGATAGGCAAGATAAAGACTTTTAGGGTAAAAGCATTGGTCTGGTTTAGGTTTTGTGGTAGCCCGACCAGATCCAAGAGGAGACTTGGGAGAGGGAGAAAGATATGGTCGAGCAATGGACTGAGCTCTTATAGTAAAGGGTGGGTCCACTACTTTCCGAGGTTGGAAAGTCTAATGGTGTGGAGAATGTAGAAACTCATTTTGATGTATGAATTATATTTTTATGTCTTTATATGTTTTTAATGTGCATGGGATGAGTTGAGAAGAGGTTGGGACATTTTTTAATGGTTTTGAATAAGTTTGTAAGTTTTCTTAGGGATCACGGTTTCAGTACGGTTAGGGGAAACCATGCGAGGAAACTGTGTGGACCCCTCTTCTCGAGATAGTGGCATGCGCATGGTTAGTGCACAGTTTGTCAAACCGTGTAGACTAACCGCGTGACCACATAAATGAAGGGTTTTTAAATAAAGGCTCCTTCAGGCTTGGCATATTTCACTCCCAATTTTCTCCCACTCAAGTCTCACTCATTATTGTGGGTTCTCATAGGCTAAAGGAGCTATCCCACTCATTTTTGAAGTGATTCAAAGGGATTTCTTGCTGTTTTGAAGGTGGTTTCTCCCGGGTAAGTCTCTCCTCTTGGTTTCTTTGTGGTTTCTTCTAGATCTTCATCTCCCTCTCTCTCTCTTGGTTTTCTAGATCTACATCTTTTTCATGTAGATCTAGTGATTGGGTTTCCTTTTTTGTTGATTTTAAGGTTTTTGGATGATAGGGAAGGAGATCTAGAACGGTTTTCGTGAAGTGTTTTCCCGGATTGGGGTGTCGTTGTTTGTGGGTCGATTTCACCAGAACCCTAAAGGTAAGTGGCTTCTCCCTCAACTCCACTTTTCTAGAAAATGAATCTTCCATACAATTAATTTGTGTTTCTTAAAATTAATTGTGTTTTTGATGTGCGAAATTTTTTTGAAATCCCTTTGGGGATGTTTTGTGGATTATTTTGGGAAAAGGGGGTTTTACGGTTGAATGTTCTTATTGTTAAATTTTAAAATGTAGATTTTAAAATTTACTACTTAGCTTGGGTTAATGTAATGGTTTATAAAAAAAGGATTTCAATAAAGAAGTTGTTTTATTGAATAAGGGGTTTGACATGGAAAATGATAAATTAGTGATTTCAATAAATGGGTGATTTTTTGAAGTGGATCAACATGTGATAGAAATAGATATTTTCATGTTCTTGGGGTCTTCATGGGTTATATGATTGGTTGTGACTTTTTGAAATATTGTGGGAAAGTGGTCGTGAAGTCTCACTATAAAAGGTGAAGGATAGTGGTCATAAGTACCACCATGATGGATAGTGGTCATGGAGCACTGCTAGCTCAAAATGGGGTGAACGGGATAGGCGGAAGTCCAAATGTTATGGTTTCATTGTTGTGCATTGATTTTCATAGATGGAATTTGTTATGAAAATGTGAAATATTGAGTTGTCTTATGGCATGGTTGTTTGGATTGCACTTGGTTTTCATGGATTGGGTAGGGGTGGCTTTGTAATGGTGTGTTTGGCTTATTGATATTTGTTGAACTGTTTAATGTTTTACATAAACTATTTTATATAAATGTGCTAACGGTTTTATCCTAGTGGAATGTGTAAGGAAGTAAATTGGGGAAAACCTAATGAGTTTTAGTACTCACCCCATGCTTTGGCACTTTGGTGCTTTTGTATATGTCTTGTACCGTGACATGGGAAATGGTAAGGCATCACCATCCTTTAGTGGTGCATTATGATATTTGGCTGGAGCTTGGAGCTTGGAGCTTGGTGTGGAGCTGTGATGGTGTCATAGCTCGTGGTGTTTTGTTGTTTAGTTTCCTCTTCGTGCTCTGATGTTTTGTGGACATGTCTTGTTGAATGGTTTTGGGGTTTGTGATGGAATTTTTAGTATCACATGGTTGGGTTTGAAAGTGCATGCATCTCTAGTTGTTGATTTGTTGACTTGGGTTTTCTTCTTGAGGGAAAATTGTACCCCACTATTCCTTGAAGCCCTCAACATTTATTTCCATCCTTTGGCACCTTGGGAACATTGCTTAAGGCCATGTAACCCTCACCACCTTCTTAAAACAATGAGGTAGGGTCAGGGTGTTACAGGTTTGGGGTGTGAACTCATTCCACTATAATATCCTTGGAAAGGATCCTTGATTATCATGTAAATAATGTTATTTATTTATTTTTATGCTATAAATCAATTCCCTATGACAATGTTATGTTCTGATAGCTCATGTTATTTTATTTAATTATGATTCATGTCTTATTAACATACAATATTTATTCTATTAATCAATATTATTATCTTTGATATGAAGGGTTTGGTTTTCAAATATTATGATCATGTTATCATATACATATTCTCATGTTATTCTTATGTATCTCCCTTGTTTACCGTTAATGAGCATATGATATCACACATTCTTTTGATTAATTTCCCTATATTATGAATAACTGTTTAATTAGTGTATTTCTAAGAAGAGTTATTGGTGATAAAATCAGCATGGTAGATATTGAATATCTTTCATGAAATAAGAAGATGTTGTGTCTAGTATCCAAAGGCACTATACCTTTATGATCATCAGGCATGTGTCTGTGTAATGTAAGGAATATTCATCTAAAAATATGTAATATTTATGAATGAAATTAATATGTATCTATATAAATGTCCATGTATTCTAGGCCACACTTAGTTTTCTTATTTCATAACAATGTAACAATAATTTTTATGAACATTGACATGACAAAAAATTCCAACATTTTTTATATTATATTATATTTTTTGTTTCATCCTTAAACATTCAAATTGATGAAACATGCTTCCTAAAAATCACCTTACTTCCGTTAATTTTAATTTTATATAAAGTAATACATTTTTTATCAACCCAGTAACAGATAAAACTTCTTTTAAGGTGATATTTTTGTCAAATATTCGAGCTATTCAAATGACTTTAATATTTAAGAAACCATCATTCAAAATTGTTACAACACCTCCACCATACTGTTGAATACCCATTAAAGATATTCCTTCCAGTCATTCGTGATGGGTAACTGCTATCCAAAACACATGACCTTTAAATATTTGATCCTTTAAAGGAAACCTCATCAAACATTTTTTTCATGATCATTAGACCACTTATTGAGAGATTTATAGTTAAACTTTTTCTTCTCTTCCTATGGTTTAATTTTGAGGAAATAATTAGAAATTTTAATTTTTAATCCAAACCTAATATATTACACCTCTAGTGTATTGATGTTTTTTTTTCAATTTAAATTATTATTTAGGATACCATGTCATTTTTTTATTTACATTTTTATATTTTATCCACTAGAATCATAACTTCTGTTAGATTTTTAGAAACATATGTTTTACCATAAATTTATTTTCCCATGACCATATAACTCCCAACATTAGAATCAAAAATAAATTATAAATCAACACATAGGTTTATTTTTTGATTAAAATTAACTTATTTCAATTTCATTAGTTTTGAGATCAGCTGATTTTTATCAACATTTTTCATTAATATTTTATCTTATCTTCTTAGTGGAATCACCAATGGACTAAGATTTGATATCAATCTTATTCTACACATAATAATAATTATTAATTTTAGCATAATAACTAGATAAAACAATATGAGTGATATCTATTAAAACTAAATCTAATACTATCATCCCCCTCTTGTTATAGATGCATTTTATTTACACACATAATTTAGTATACAAATTAATATTTATATGTTATTTTTTATAATAATCAATTTTCTTAGAGTATTTGGAAACTTAATATAGTAATTTTAATGATTCTCAATATAATTTAATAAAATTAGTGAAATAGAAGTGAATATTATCAATTTTTTTAACTCTATATAACCTTTATTTGAGTGTGTCGACATCATCATTCCTTGAAACACATATAGTGGTTTTATTTTTAGTGATTATATTTATTTTAGAAGGAATCGTGATGACGGTATAAATATTTCTCAATAATTTAGCCACTTTGGAATCAATTATTATATTTTATGTATAAGGAGTTTTGTTTAATTATACATTCTCCATATAGTGTTTTAAAATAGCTAAATTTAAAAATGAGCTCTATTCACTAAACGAATTCATTCTCCATTTATTATTCTTATTCACCCTCTTCATGATATTATTTAACTATTCGATTCCATAGAATTCTTTTATTATGTCATAAATGTGTAAAACCCTTCATAATCTAGTATTTTTATTCCTAATTAATTTCATCATAAATATATGAAACATCATTATTAGATAGAAATCTATATTTTTTGATGATTTTTTCTTATTTTAGACTTTTGAAAAATCCCCTCTGCTACGATTACCATGAAAACTGTTACTATTATTTAATAATATTTTTGTTCAATCATATTAAAACCTATCTTGATTTGTATTAGATAATTTTTTTAAATAATGTATAATATTTCCCCCTTGAAATATTTAAACAAATTTTAACCATTTTACTTACAATTTATTTTCCAATAGAAATAAGATAGGAATAGAAAAAAAAATTAAATTAATTCCCTATAATACATTTTTATTTTTATTTTAAAAAGTAATATCCACTTTGAATGGTTTATTAGTAACCCTAAAAATCAATAACATAAAATGATTCACCAAGAAAACAGAATACCATAAAATAAAGAAAAAAACATTTTAATTAATTTTTTACTTATAAAAAATATTCTTCATCTTGAGTGTTCATTTATTCATCAATCATTGGGAATGACAAGGATTTAAAAGTATTCACCTTATATTCTCTTAAATTCCTCTTAAAATAATGGTTTGATTTAATCTCATAATAAATAATGACATTATTCTATTTGTTATTTTTTACCTCATCTAAGTATTGATTCTCAAGCATATAAATATTGTTATATTATTTTTATAGTATGATTCTGATTAATTTATTAACTAATTTAGAATATATAAGTGTTTTTTCATATTTCAAGTAAATATAATGATATTTAGTACTCATATAAGAAATTAATTCAATAAATAGTCCTTATCCATTATAATATTTTTTATCATTTTCATGATTATCTAGATGTTATAAGTCACATACTATCTTATCTCTTAATGAAATTTTTTTAATTTATTCCATATATTATTTATTATTTTGTAACCAATTATTTTTTATTTCTTTCCTAGTTAGTAATTAAATAAGTTAAATAAGATCTTTTACTTTAGATTCAACATAATTTTAAACGTTTATAGTATAATATTCTCATATTATGGGTGGATCAAATAGAACATTCATGATCTAAAATACATCCAATCCTAATAGATTCATGTATATATCCGTAATCTATTTTCAAAGATGAAATATTTTTATATAAATAATTTAGATACCCTTATTGTTAAAAAATGATACTTTCTATGGAAAATTATTCAAGATCATTAGGAGAGATGCTATGATCTAATACCAATTACTGCTCTGATGGTGAGAATGAGGTGAATTGGGGGTTTAAATTACTATTCAAAAAACACATCCCATAAAAAATTATCTTATTCTAGTAAGTTCATAAGGTCTATTAATCAATTAAAATAATAATGATATATAGAGAAATGAGATTAAAAACTATATAAAAAATGAGTTTTTTAAAGATTCATATTCTGTTTAAAAAAATAATGTTCTTGGGATTTAGTGGGTGATTTATCAATATTAATAATTTTATATTTTTAGTTCATATGGAATAGAAATTATTCCATTTTATTCTATATTTTAATGGAAAATATTTTGTTATATTTTATATATTTTTTTAAAAAAATAATAAATCATGTTAGATAAATCATTTTAGCTATGTGTTGACATATTTTAAGTTCATATCACCTATTTATTTTTTAATTCATTAATATTTGATGAATAAATTTTTTATAATTATGTAGAATATATTTTAATATTGTAAAAAATGATCATTTTTTCATAGAATTTTGGCTTGAATAATAGTTTATACATGTGGGAATTTAAATATATTCACATGGATTCATACATTTGGGATGTATAGATCTATGTGAAGTTTCATTATGGATTATTTTGGAATTTGGGTCGTTATACAATTGTAATCATTTATTCACACTTATTTATAGGATCCAATTCTTAAAAATTTTTCTATATTATTTAATGATTATAACTAGGTTCTTATATACTATAACACCATTCCAAATAAACTACTATTTTTGAGGGTTCATCTCTTATTAATTTTCCTATATGAGTTCTTTCAATATAATTAAATATAATTAAATTGTGAAAAATAAAAGAAAAAAATGATAGATATCATATTAACATAGATGTTACTCACCGGATGATCATTTATTTTTTCGTTTCAAGATAAATATTCATGTTGAATATATTAATTCTAATCCAGTAATCTTTAGGATAGTTGAGTATAAATGAAGCCTAAATAATAATGATTTATGGAATTTAATGATGATATAAGAATGATAGAAGACATCCTAATTAATTTTTTGATTTGTAAATATTTTTATATCATTGGATTTTATATTTAGAGTTTATATGAAGAATTAATAAATATTAGATTGAATAGATAATAATTTAAAAAGGGTAAATATTTTTTAGATAATTTGGAGCATATGTGGGATCACATGGAGGAGTTTATTTTATTGGAGTAAATTATCTCGAGTCAGATGAAGTTCACTAGAGGTATATTTGAAGAACTTTTAGTACCATGTATTCCCTTTTGATGAAAAGGTGAGTAGAGATGTGAATTTATGGTACCTATAATGGGGCTTAAAAAGTTAATCACTATTTATTATATCAATACTTATCATTATTTTTATTTATATATATTTAGTTTTGAGAGAGTTAGATCATTTTAGATAAGAAATATAGAGTAGACGAATCATTCAACCACGAAGGAATAAAATATTAGTGGTCACATGTAAGGAGATTATTTTTTGACATCTCTTCAGTATGATATTATTCCAATTCTTACTGAATGATCATTCCTTTTTACTATTTAATTAAAACGGAATGATGTTTGTTCTTTTTTTTATTGTGATTGTTTATTATTCACTTTTTATCATTCATGCAACCCATGATTGTTTATTTTATATATGATGGAAAATATTTTACTATTGAGTGATTTAATATGTTGTTACATTATATGAGATTAAAATAAATCATGAATTATGTATTTTAATTTCATTCAATTAGTCTATAGTTTTTAATATAATGATTCTTGATTATGTGTTTGTGTTTTGTGGTTACAAAACACATTGATCATATTTCAAATGGAAAAGATTTCTCACATTATAATTATAATGTATGTTATCAAATTATAAATTGTAAGAGTTTAAATTATATTATTATATATTTTACATTTAATGAAATATAATAAAAATAATCCATTTAGTTATTGAAAGAGAAAACTGCATGATAATTGAATCAGTTATGGTTAAATATTATTCATGTTTATTTCATATTCCGTGGTTAATTTCTACTAATTTATGTTTTAATAATATAAAAAAGTCTTAAACCCCATTAATTATTTAACAAAAAAATTAACAATAAATATTCACATTCAACTAATATAGCCCAACCCACCAAGTCCAGAACAAATTCGACATTCAGAAAAGTGTGCCACCCCATGCCTACCTATAATAGACCAGGGATTGGAGACTATCACCATGATGGAATAAAAAATATGGGAATAATTAGCTTATGAAATCCCATAGAAGATATAGAACTACAATAAATAGTATAACTAACTATCACCAACAATATATATAAATAACTACTTTAATAACCACTACATTCATGAGACATGAACTATCTAGGGTAAAGACAACATAAAACCACTAAAAAGGGGAAAGAACATACATGATATAGTATCAATAAGTATATAATACATTAATAAAGAGAAAATATGCCATGGATATATAAGATTTTGAAAAAAATTCCAAAAGTAGATGCCACCATCATACAGTATTGTACACCATTGAGAACTAGCTCAACAAGATCAGACCACTCCATATCTACCATGGGAACCATCAAACTATTCATTTTTCATATATAAATAACACATATGGTAGTAGATAAATATTTTTTAATGAGTATAAATATACTTAGTAGGACACCCTAATAACTCAATGGAAATACAGAACAACAAGTTAGCTAAAAGTAGTGGATAAACCAAGATATGATTTAAGGTCAAGAAAACCAAGTATAATAGAATAATAACTCTAATAAGATCTTATCTATATAATGATTGTATACTAATAGAAACCTAGAATAATATATAAATGGATGTTTCTGAATTACCTAGTATCTCATAATTCTCATGATGCATCTCTAATAGTATAATAGGAGACTCACACCTCATTGGGATAAGAATCTTCATCATGTCACACCCCAACCATATAACAATTTTTTTATTAAAATTTTTAAATCTACTTTTTTCTATATCTTCTTAGTTGTTTTACATTAAAATTTATTGTTTTCAGGAGGTTTAGAGAATGTAACACGATAAAGTTGCATGATTAGTATTAACCATGTGGAAGACACTATAGTTTTAATAAAGTTAAATTGCACAGTCAGCACATCATTTATCTAATAGTGTGTTCTACCAAAAATAATTACTCTAAGCTCCCGGTATAGGTTGTATGGTTGAATAATAGTTCGGAAAACCATGCATCCAAAACATGTGCAGTGCCTAGGTTCATAAAAAATAGAAATCAACCATTTTACTCCAACTCATTTTTTACACAACATTTTACCCATATCCCATCATTTGTTTTGTGCTCACCCTAGTAATCCATATCCATTTGTTATTAGTCCTCCTATTATAATTTCACATGTATTATTCCTGATTAACCCCCAATTTATCATGGTAAATCATTCCTAAATCATCCTTCTTCCCTTCATTCCCATTTCACTCTTTTTTGTAACCCTTGAATAGTTTGATGACCTAGGGTTCCCTATGGTTCGATTTAGATAGATTTATTGTTATGTTTTAAGGTTCCCCTTGGTTCTCTAAGACCTCTTGGTTACCATTGAGGTTATTTAACACTGTAATTTGAAAACATGGAAGGTTTGAGGTAGTTTTTCCAACACAAGGAACATTAAATTTAGAAATATTATTTCTTTTGATTTAATTTATTTCTTTTTTGTGTTTTAAGATTGATATCAAGTGTATTTAGTTTTTTATGTAAATTAATATATTTCAAATTTTTTTCTTCAAGAACATACAATATTTTCCGTTTTTAAATACTATACCCTCTTTTGTAGATCCATGGTTTCATTATGTTTATAAAAATTCATAATTGGATAATTTAAATTAACGGTTAAATTTTCATGGATTATTCAGTCGCATTTTTATTTAAAGGGATCTATTTGATTTAAAGGTTGATATTGAACTTTTTTAAAATTGTTAGAGAAGTTCATTTTTATAATTAAATTATAATAGACATTATTGTAACTTTAAAAATGTTTTTCCCCAAATGAAAACCCATCTTGAAACATACTACCATATATTTTAAAATACATTTCATTATTTCCATGTATTATATGTTGCCTGATTAAGGGGATCATTGATTTCATGTATGATTCTGATAAAAATTAGGACCATTTCATGTGGGGTACTCAGTGGTGAGGGTGTAACATATTTGTTAAATTTATTATATGTATACTTATCTGATTTTTTTAATGAATCTCCAATTTGTACTCATGGGTAACCTATTGTTTTTATGTGGGAGGTCTAGGTATACATGCTACACTAGTTTACAATCGTGCTCTATATAGTGTCCTTGAGATGGATTTCATTATGTTTATGGGATATACCCCCCGATTAGGCTATTGAGGGAGAAACCAAGTGATTTGGAATGTTAATTATTATCTGAAATCAATATTATTTAGTAGGTTTTATGGAATTTTTCCAGATGGATCCCCTCATATCCTCTAGGTTACAATGATTTTAACTTTACAAATTACTCATATTCAAATTTTTATAATATTAAAAATGTAATTGGTTTCAAATTAAAATTATGGGGTTCGCCCTTTTCTACTTTATAAATGTAAAAATATGCCTTTAGTTATTCCATGGTAATTATCATTGAATATCAAAATCAAAAAATATATATATATATACATATCATTATATTTTTATACATTAAAATTCACGTGCAGAAGTGCATATATTTGTGTTCATGAATATATATGTTTGGATACAATTCATATGGATCATTCCTGAAAACCATGGTATTAGACAAATATTTTATTCAATTTTTTCTATAAAGAAATTTGAAAACCTATTTTCATTCTTACCTATTTTCAAACTAGATATTCATAGTTCCAACATCATAGTATATTCATGGAATCATAGGTGGTATCCAATTGGGAAATTATTCATGTTATAATTATCATTAGAGATTTCTTATGATTAGTCGGTTATATAGGGATATAATAGTTTTGTGTCAGAATCTTTTTTTTGGGAATGGATTATTCCTAGTAAAGATCTTCCACTTGTGGAATTGATATTTGTTATTGGGGATTTACCCTCTTCCATTTTCTTATTTTTTGTATCTTTATTATATCATCCCATTTTTATTCATTCTTTTATTTTCTATATCTAGTATTCTTTAATTTTTCCTTCTTGATTTATTATTATTATCTTCTTTAGGGTTTTTTGTTTCTATGATTGACATTTTTTTCTTTTTAGTTGTGTTTGGGCATACTTACATTGTGTATCTACATAATAGATGATCTATCCATTCAATTTATGGACTGGTAACGTTTGTTTCTTGAGTGTAATCCCATTATTTAATATTTTCTTATACGGTGAAATAGTTCCCATCAGTTCTCATTTGATTCGTAATGGGTATGTCATTGGTCAAACTAGATTACTAGTTTAGTGGTGGCCCAGGGTTGGACAGTTAAAAATTTTATCAGAGGTCTAGGTTCTTATAAAAGACTATGCTTTTTATTCAACCTTATTATTTTAGGTTTTTTGGTGGATTGGCGGTAGGATTTTTTGAATTTTAGTGGTTGTTCATAAATAAGAGCTTGATCACCACATTTGCGTGGTGATTCATGAGTTTTTGGGTGGTCCATGGCGCATATATATGAAATACATTATTGGTTATTAGATGTTATCAAATTTCATGGAATTTATTTGAGTATTTATTTTTAGTATTGATAATTATTGAGTTATTCTAATACTATCCGATCATTGAAGTAGAATTTAGAAGGGAATTCTAGGGGTGTATGATTACTATGCATGGTTTATAAAAGATCATGATGAACTCGGAATGACTTCCAATGAGATTCACATAATTGGAACACATTATTCTAACCATGAGAACTAGCTATGCACAAATGGTATTTCATTTATTTTTGAAATTTTTATTTTATTATATAAGGAGTTGTTGTTCCCACCTTTTCTTTTGATTTTGGTTGATTTGGGATATTTTATATGGATTATAAATGATTCTTCGGTCTATTTAAATTTTATTTCCTAAACGAAAACCATGTATTCTATTAAAATATGATATGGAATTTATAATTTTTTGGGGTTTTTAAATGTTTTAAAAATGAAAATGAATGGTGGATTTATAAATTTCTTAATACGATGAAGAATGGATGGTCCAAATTGACCAATATATTGTAATATTGTTTTTTGAAATATTTAAATGTAATATTTTGGGATTATTTAAACAAGATTATGTTTTTGAAACCAATGATTACAGTGATTTTATAATAAATTACTATGCATTTTAAAAATTATTATTGATGGGTCTTTGTTTGGTGTTCCATCTTTTGTTTTTAAATTTATTTTTCTGATGTATTTGGTTTTGAAGAAAACTGATAATCAATGGTTTTTTATGTGGTAGATTTTGATTTAATTTATAATTTATGTTCGGTTTATGGAATTCAAAACATATTATGTGTCAAATAATAGTTTTTGTTTCTTTTTTAGGGAACTTCTCCATCAAGTCTTGGTGAATTCACAAGAGAGATCTGTGGGTAGTGCACTATGTGTATACTTTTTAGTTAATCAATCCTTTCTTGGGTCTTCTTCTATATCTTCCCCAGTCATTATGCATAGTGACCAAAATATTTTTTCAAATCATTATTGTTTTTTTTATAATTTAATATTTGGAATCATCCTCATTTACATGTACAACTAGATTCATATGATATAAATCCCCAGCCTTAAACATTAATTAATCTTGTGAAAATACAATAATTTTAATTTAATTCACATTAAAGATCTTATTAGGTTTAGATATTTAGCGAATTAAGTCATATCGGAAACATAACAACATGAATATTTCAAGTAGACACTTATGCTTACTATTTATTTTTTTTATAAAACAAAAATTCTTTATAAAGAAACATTACACTGTTTCATGTTTTAACAGCATAAATTCTCTTTGATCCCATCAATGACTCTATTCTTTAATATGTCATTTGAAAAAAATTTAATTTTTTTTATTATCATAAAAATCTCAGTAATGGATACATAATTAATGAAAACATTTCGTCTGGTTAAAACATTTAAACCATGAAAACTGAATCATAATGATATGATTTTCAACATAAAGAAGGATAAAAAACACTTCACTAAATATAAATTCATTGATTACATTTTTTGTAACAAAAATATTAAAATAAATCCCATATAAATAAACATAAAACATATAAAGGTAACTTGGGACGTAAACATACTTAAATGGAAAAACCATACGGTCGACTTCCACACATATCACTAAATAGAAGAGCCATGCGACTAACTACCATACCCAATACATTTGAGGTTATAAAGTAAGCACCTGTCCTTGGATTATCATGAAAACACCCATAATTTTTTTATCACGTAACCACCCATCATTGGTTTATCACGTAACCACCTGTCAAATGTCCAAGTACCATTATATAATCATAACACATAAAATATTTAAAATCTATCATTTCGATAATAATATTTAATTTACAATAAAAATAAATTATATCAAGATATTTAAATACTAAATTCATTTAAAAATACATTTTCAATACTAGAGTAACAAAAAAGGGAAAAAGGATTTAATTTCCATGTGAAAACATTAAGTGTCATAGAAGAATCCAAATATCAAATAATGGTAATGTTGTAATAGTGGTATTTGTCACCACATATGTTAAAAAACATTCAATTTTTCATTTAGTAAAACTATATGTAGAAAAAATATTCACATTGAATGAAATTAAATGTCAAAGGGGATTGTTATATACTATATAAAATAAAGAGGTGTATATTATAAAAATATTCCTCAATGAAAAAATATTGAGACGAAGTCCCTTACCTTAAGTCTGATTCATCATGTATGTTCGTTGTTCTTCCTAAATAATAAAATTAAGTTAATTTCTACTTTATTCAGAAACTTTTTCATGGTTATTATTCCTTTTATATCACTTATTACCATGTTATAAAAATTACATAATTATTTAAGTTAATATCGATCATTTTGTTGATATTTGGTACATGAGTCGAAAATGAACTTTTTTTGATATAAATTTTACATGTAGTCAAAAGTACATCATCTAAATAATTATATTCATTATTTAAATATCATATATATCTAGTATATATTTATTTATAATATTCCATAATATTTTTGAGATAATAAATTAGATACACTGTTCATGGAGATGGTAGGCCTTACTTATGTATGAACGTTACTTTCATTTTGTTGTCATAATAAAATAGTATTATTCAAAGGATATAAATGTAAATTATAATACCATCCTTTAAACATTCCATGTAAAGCATGAATGAGTCATATCACTTTGAGTGGGCGGTAGTCCAAAATTCCTCAAATTAAATTATCATATTTACAAATCATGGAATGTATAAAGGTGTGTTGAAAATAAAACATACAGATTCATAGAGAAAATATGAATATAATATATATCATATATAAATATATTTCCATAAAAATGGCCTCCATGAGAGGTGGTAGGGGAATAATTGAACAATCATCATTCTGTGAGGTAGTAGTTCATCGTACATAGAAACAATATGTTTATATCCATTACATGGAGATGTGTGAATGTGTAGTTAGATTCCTCATAAAAAATTCATAGTATATTAATGATACTTGTGTTTTTATGTAATCAAATAATAATAAGATCATATAGAGTGAATAATGAAAAAATAATGGAATGGAAATTGAAAGAAGACGTTACCTCTAAATTGGGTAACCCCTTATGATTTAAGCCGAAAGGATTTCTGGAATGGCCTCATTACCAAGGTAAGGCTTCTAGGAGGAATGTAGAAATATAGTGAGATTATTTGATCAGAAGTTTGATGAGGTAAGGTGTAACACCCAATGTTTTATTAATGGAATTCCCTTATTATAATTGTTCCCCATAGTATAGTCACATTAAGATGTACAATGACATATAATGATACTAAATACTATATGACCATTAAACATAATTTTTCCTCTTCTATGTTTTTAATTTAAAAAATATGACATACATTGTTTCGTTCCGGGTGATTTTGGGAGTCTAATAGAACAAACTTAATTTTTGGGGAATAATATCCTACCCTTATGAACATTAATGTTACCCTTATGAATAGTGATATACCCTAATGAATATTAACCTCATCTATGATCATATATATGTATTATTTAATGAGAAAACATGATGTACCTATGTTTTGGAAGAAGTAAAAAAATGTTTTAAAAACTGTATTTTTCAAGTAAATTATGATTTTAAATAAAAAATAAATTAATCATATTTGGAAAATTATTTTCAAAAAATGTAATTAATTTTTGGATTCTACACTTCGAAAAATTGTAGGGGTGAAATTTGGGAATTTTTCTGAAATACAACATTTTTTATGAATAGTGAAATACCATAATTTACAAAATATGGTAAATAAGTAAATTAGAAAGTTAATCATGATGTTCTACTAATGTAAGCCCGATTGTTTTGGGTTCACATGAAAAAATTACTATTGTTGGTTACGGAAGACTCACTATTTCTTGTTCTGTGGGGAAATAATAAATTAATGAATTTTATATTAATAAAACCCTCTCCCCGCCACTATAAATACCACCCTTCACACCCTCATTTCCTCACACCTCTCAAGATTCAATCCTTATCTAAACGCTTCCCAATAATCTTTTATAGCCCCTACCCCACGTCCATGATCTCCTGGTCTCATCCAATGACCAAGCCTAGATTCTTTAAGGAGGATCTCAAGAGGAGGATTAAAGAGGTAATTCCTCTATATTTTCTTTTTTTTTTCTTTCAAATTTAATTTATTTTCATCTATAACCCCCAAAATATCTTATTCAAATTTTACAATAACTCCAATATGATTGATATAATATTATGATATCATGTTAATGTAAAATTACTTATTATACTTTTCCCTCCCTCTATTTGTTAATAAAATGAAATTTTAGCCCATGGCGTGTTAATTTACCTTAATCTTGGGCGATGCACTTACTTTTTTCCTTTAAATCCTTCATCACTGGTAATAAATCCATAAAATGGTTGAAAAAATATTCTAAAGTTTATATTTTATTACCTTTTATTTTCTATAACTAAACTATTTACATGATACTAAGAGATAAAATAAATCAAGTTCATTGTGATCAAAAAACCACCCTAATTAACCCAAACATACATAATTTAATTCTTATCTAATGATTTATCCATATAGTAAATAATATAAATCATTACAGGATGAGTTAAACTTATGGAATATCATTAATAACATGAAATATTAGTTTTTTATGTTTACCCATGTTCTACACAAACTTCCATTTATGAATACATGTTAACTGCACAAGATAAACCATAAAAATGCACATTCCCAAACCATGTTTTTAATCATTAAAACTCATCCAAAGGCCCATAAAATAACCTAATGAAACCATAATTAACCATATTAATGTACACAAGGTTTTTTATTTCTCAATTAATTAATTTAATGTGGTTATACATGACATTAATGTGGAGAAAGAGTTCAGAAACAAGGTAAGGGGAAAATCTTGAACCCAACTTTCTTTTTTCAGGTTCTCTCTATTTCACTCAATTATTTGTATGGTTACTCCTTAAAAATATTTTTTTCATATTTTTCATACCTATTATGGGATATAAAAGCTTTTCACATGAGTATTTGGAAGAAAAATCCAAAATAACTCTTCTTTAAAAAACACATCTTTTAGTTCTCACTCAAGGTGGATGGTTATCGTATCAAGTATGTTATTCCCACTTTATTTTGGGAACCCAAGGTTTTTTAATTATTTATTATGAGATGAAAACCATTCCATTAAATGGGTTGGTTATGTTCATTTTTGATATATTATCATTGTGGAAGGCATGATAATGATAATGTTATGATATGATGGGTGCATCCGGAATTATATAGCGCAATATGAATGTTTCAATGTGATGGGTGCACTAAGAATTATACAGATCTCCAATGCATTGGGTAAAGTTATTAATATCATGAGTTAAGGTGAAATGATGTGTGGAATAGATTCTATCTTTTTAAAAAGTATGTGTGGTAGTTAACCACTAAGACATGATGTTTAATTTTTCAAGCATTGGCACATTTCAAGTCATTTATTAATGGTTCCTCTCATGTTCATGATCTTTTGGTTATGTTATGATTATGATCAAATCATGGTATATTGTTCTTATATATCCTCTTTCTAGGTTTTTAGATCACCCCTTTTGATGTATATCCTTATGTTAATACATCTGCTAATTAGAGGTCAAGTGCCAATAAGAAGCCAGATATTAAGGAATTAAAGAAATTCATATGCTTGATTATGTAATTGTTATGTATGGTCCTAGTTTTCCCCAGAAAATAACACCTTGGATCCTCTATGTGTAATAATATTATTTTTTTATATTTAAAATTATGTAATAGTAATGTAAGAAATGGATGGGTCCCTATAGTTGGCATCAGAGGAACGATTTAGTTAATTTGGTAATTGTGATTAGTGAACCCTATAGAAAACCACTAGCATGAGACTAAGTAAAAATATGCAGATAATAATCTGTACATATGGATCCCATATGTTATGATTTTAGTATAAATCGTACAATGAATTATGTATTCATGACATTTTGACTTATGTTTAGTTATAACCATTTTTATTTTAGAAAATGGTGGGATCTAGGAGAAACCATGCCAACAACTCATGTGAGGGCCAATGCAACGATTGCCTGAATGACATGCCAAATGATTTGGGAGGTGGACTTAAAAAATTCATGGATATTATTTCCCAACTATCTCCAATTATGAATAATAACCATAATAATGGGGAATTTCCTCCTTCACCAAATAGGGAACAATTGGCTACCATGTTTTTTATGAGGCAAGGACCACCGACATTTAGTGGATCTTATGATCCACTAGTTGTGGAGAAGTTGGTCAACTCCATGGAGAAGATCTTTTTTGTGCTTCACATTTCTAAGATAGAGAACGAGACACTATTCGTTGATTGTCTAGATGGAGAGGCTGATCAATGATGGTCATTGATTAAGAACACCAAGCCAATGGAGAAAATTGATGAGATGGAATGGGAATACATTAAGATAATGTTTCTTAATAATTATTTCCCATGAAATCTTCACACAAAGATGGAGACATAATTCATAATGCTCAAGAAAAAAGAAGGATAATCTTTCACAACCTACGAACTGAATTTAAGAAGGCATTGAAGTTACGCTTCAGGTTTTGTTATCAACAATAATTGAAAAATATATAGATTCATTAGTGGCTTAAAAACACACCTTCGAAAGGATATTTCAATTCAAGACATTACTAGTAATGAAGAATTTTATTGATGTGATATCAATGTGGATATTGAATTTGGAGAATGGTCCCATGGGAATGGTGATAAGAAATGAATGATAGAGTTTCATGTTGGTGGATCTAATGACAAAGGTGGGAAGAAAACTCAATGAAAAACATGCCAAAAATGAGCAAAGTTACACAATGGTAACTTCCTAAAAGGGATGGGGAAGTGCATCATGTTTGGGAAAGAAGGACACCATTATTAGGAGTGTTAAAAAGACATGAAAAGGAAAGGAAATGTGGTGGAAGAAAGAAGAGAACCACACAAGGTTCATTGCTACAACTGTAGGGATTAATTGAACTATACAAGCTAGTGCACTAATCCTTGAGTTCTCGAGGGTAATCAGCATCAGCAACCACCAAAGAAAAAGGAAAAAGGGAAGGCTTATTTCATCACTACTGTGGAAGTGGAGCAAGATAATGAAGTCGTACAAGGTAAACTTCATATTCACTCATGAATGGAAAAAGTATTATTTTATTCTAGTTCTCCGCATTATTTTATATACAAAATGTTTTATAGAACTATAGAATCAAAGTCATGTAACCTTGAATTAGAGATATCTGTAAAAACACCAAGTAGCTCAATAATTTCAACCCAAGTGTTTGACTCATCTCTTGTTGGCGTATGTGGGAAGATTATTCCAAAAAATCACGTAATACTTCCCTTGGTGGAATTCAACACTATAATGGGAATAGATTAGATCTCATTATATAAAGCATGTATCAACATTCGGGAATAGGAAATATCTTTTCATATTCCAAACCATCCCATTCTCCTTTAAAAATTCAAAGAAGATCATTAATCTACTTTGAAAAATCCTTAAATGATGTGTGTGTTGATTCCCTATAAAGAATCATACATCAACTAAATGATTGAGTCAACGGATAATACCAAAAGTATGGAAATTACCATCACGAGTGAATATGGTGATGTATTTCCCAAAGATTTACCCACAATTCCCCCAGATTGAGAGGTATAGTTCTCAATAGAAATCATACCCGGAGCAACTCCTATCCAAAGTCTCCCTATAGGATGGCTCCTATCGAATTGGAGGAGTTAATGAAGTAGTTGCAAGAGCATCTGGACAAAGGTTTTATATGCCCTAGTGCATCACCTTGTGGTGTGCCAGTGCTCTTTGTGAAGAATAATGATGGAAAAATGTTGTTGTGTATCGATTATCAGGAACTCAACAAGATCACCATAAAGAACAAGTATCCTCTTCCAAGGATTGATGAATTGTTCGATCAGTTAAGAGGAGATAAATAATTCTCAAAGGGGGATCTTCATTATGGATATCGTCCACTAAAGGTGAAGAAGGAATATATTCAGAAGACTACATTCTGTACAAGGTATGGGCACTATGAGTTTCTGGTGATGCCCTTAGGAAATACAAATGCCCATGCAATCTTCATGGATTTGATGAATGTAGTATTTATAAATTACCTTGACCAATTTTTGGTAGTTTTTATCGATGATATTCTAATATAATCTAAGAGAAAGAAGGAATGTAAAGAGCATATAAGACTTGTTTTTGGTGACTTTGAGAAAGGAGAATTTGTACGCCAAGTTCAGCAAGTGTGACTTTTGGATGAAGAAAGTCACGTTCATGGGATGTGTGATCACAAGTGTGGGAATTTCACTAGACCCTTAAATGAAAAATGTGACTGAGGAATGGCCTAGGACCTCTAGTGTCACATAAATCCGTATTTTTCTTGGATTAGCTATGTAATACCAACTTTTTGTGAGAAATTTGTCATTATTGTCAATCTTTATAAATAAGTTAACAAGGAAAAGGGTAAAGTTTGTCTACACTGAAGAATGTGAGGGATGATTCAAGGAGATGAAGAGAAGGTTGATCACTACACCTATACTCACACTACCAAAAAGTGGATAATGTTTTGTGATATACATTGATGCTTCAAAGAAGTGACTCAGTTGAGTACTAATGAAAAATGATAATGTGATAGACTACGCCTCACGTCAGTTGAAGATTCATGAGCATAACTACCTGACGCATGATCTAGATTTGGTAGCTGTGATTTTTTCCTTGACAATGTGGATGCACTACCTTTATGGAAGGAAGTGTGACATATACACTGACCACAAGAGCCTAATGTATATTTTATCCAAAAATGAGCTCAATATGCATCAATATAGATGGTTAGAGGTAATAAAGGATTACGATTTCTCTATTCACTATCACCCTAGAAAGGAATGCAAGGTAGCTACTTCTCTATGCTGAAAATAACCTGGTACTCTATCCAAGGTATAGATTGAGAAAGACCCAATATTCTTGGATAGGCAAACGATGGATTTACAAATCACATAGGCAAGGGATACATCCTACCTTTCCAAAATGATTGTGTAACCATCTATCCAAGAGAAGATTAAATAGGAACAAAGGGATGATATCAAGTTACAATAGAGGGTGAATGAAGTAAAGAAAGGAATGATACAAGAGTTCCATATAGATGATGATGGTGTGATTCTGTTTGGAATGTAGCTTTATGTGCCTTTATCACCTAGGATAAAGAAAGAGATGTTGGGAAATGCACAAATCTCAACAGTCTATATACATCCTAGGAGTACCAAGATATACCATGTTCTCTGAGAACACTACTAGTGGGATGACATGAAGAAGGAGATTGAATAATATATATCATGTTTTTTGGTATTTCAGCAAGTTAAAGTAGAGAGACAAAATTCCAAAGGGATGATACGGCTATTGCATATACCCATTTGGAATTGATTGAATGTCACTATGGAATTTTTCGTAGCTCTTCCAAAGACGTCAATGAGAAATAATTCAATATGGGTTTTGGTCAACCGACTCACCAAGACTTCCCATTTTATCACAATTTGGGAATACCTATTTCTTGAATGACTTGCAAATATATATGTGAAGGAAGTGGTGAGATTTCCTGGATTTCCACTATCGATTATCTCTGATCGTGATCTATGGTTCACATTGAAATTTTGGAGGAGTCTTCAACATGATTTGAGTACTGAATTAAATTTCAGCACGACCTATCACCCCCAAACTGATATCCAATCTGAAAGAACTATTCATAATCATGATGATATTCTACGAGCTTGATCTATAGAAATCAATGGTCGATGGGATGAACATCTCCCATTGGTTGAGTTATCATACAAAAATAGTTTCTACTGGAGTATTCAGATGGCTCCGAATGGAGCTTTTTTGGTAAATCAATGTTGAACTCCAACCTATTGGGATGAAGCTGGAGAAAGAAAGCTTCTTGGACCCGATCTTGTGTAAGAGATGACAGAGAAGGTCCAAGTCATCCAGAAACACATCAAAGCTACTCATAGTCGGCAAAATTGCTATGAAGATAACCATCAAAGGGAATTAGAGTTTGATGTTGGAGATAAAGTATTTCTTCTAATATCACCATGGAAGAGAGTCATGTGGTATAGAATGAAATGGAAGCTATGCCCAAGGTACATTGACCCCTTTGTGATCCTTGACCGCATAGGAGTTGTGGCCTATCGAGGTGAACATCCAATGAACATGAATGAAGTTCATGATGTGTTTCATGTATCAATTCTGAGGAAGTACATACTAGATCCCTCACATGTACTGAACTCAGAGGTGGAATAGCTAGAAGATGATCTCTCCTACAAGGAGGTGCCATTAAATATTCTATACCAGAGAGATAAATTTCTACACAACAAGACAACCCATATTGTCAAAGTGTTGTGGATGAACCATAGGTTTGAAAAAGCCACTTGGGAATTGGAAGAGGCGATGAAGGATAAGTACCTTACCTGTTTATGTAAAAGGAAAATTCGAGGGTCAAATTTCATAAGGGGGAAGAATGTAACGACCCAAAGTTTAATCAATGGAATTCCATTCTTATAATTGTTCCTAATAGTATAATCATATTAGGAATCACAATTCCAAATAATGATACAAAATACTATGTGACCATTAAACATAAAATTTTCACTTCTATGTTTTAAATTTTGAAAATATGACATATACTGTTGCGTTCAGGGTGATTTTAGAAGTCTAGTAGAACAATCATAATTTTTGGTGAATAGTATCCTACCCTTATAAATAGTAATGTTACCCTTATTAATACTAACATACACTAATTAACAGTAACCTCAACTATGATAGTATATATGTATGATTAAAAGTGAAATAATGATGTACCTATGTTTTGAAATAGGTAAACAAATATTTTATCATAAAAGATACTTTTTTATTATAAGGAAACAATAAATCCAAAACAAGAAATAGAAGCTATGAAGTCTAAGGGGGGCTGAATTTGTGAAGGCCGAGGTAATCCATTCTAATAAAATTGACCCCATGTTGTTTCAATGATAAGATATCATAGAGAAAAAAAGGATCATGGCCAAGGAATTCCAATGATGCCAGGTAATCTAACACTTTGTTACATTCATGCCAAGAATGGAGAACATTGATGTTGTTGTTGATCATGCCTTCTCACTTTTTGATAATATAGATGATTGACAATAGAGGGGGGGAAACATTCAGGGAATTATGGAGAATCTTTGAGTCTATTTCCACTTCAGATAAGATAAGACCTTGCTGGTGGCAAAGGTTGATACTCACGTACATAGCATTGGATTTGGCCTGAAAGAGGAACCATATCTCAAGTAAAAGGGAAATGCTAAGAGGACTAAACCCCTAGAGTCTCAGATAGCCCCACCCTCGTTGAAGACTTATGTACGCAAATAGCCATTAGTGTTGAGTTTAAATCCCCTAGAGGGAGTATTTCATCGCACCCATAGGTCGCCGAAGTAGCTTCCATGTGCCTGTGCAAAATATGAAGTTGGGATCATCCACCATAATAAAAGGGCATCACTCTAGATGCCAGAAAGTTGATCTAAATAATAAAGGGTGTTTTTGGTCTCAAAGATGATAGAATTTATTGTAAGATGCACCCTCTCATGTCTAAAAATATTTCTGGCTTACCAAATAGACTAGAACCCCGCTAGAAGAATCACCACACACGCCATCTTCTCCGATCCTCTATCACCCAACCCATGGAACCACCTTTCTATGAATGGAAGCTATACCAGGTTAATGTCTAGAAGGCCTGTGACCTCCCCAACGGAACTCCACACATCAAACACCTAACATCCCTAGAAGAATAGGTGATCATAACATTCCTAATTGATGACTTTTAAGAAGGGACATCGAGAAGCCAGAGGGATTCCACAACGTTTAATATTTTTGTCCGTGGGGATAGCCCGATACCTGACCTGCCATAACAAAACAGTGTATTTGGGCAGAACCACGTTGGTCGAAAGGATGTAATTACATCTATATTTCTCCCCTATAGAGGCCCGAGACCGCCGATAATCCTAAGTGGAGAAATCCCTCGATGAAGATGGGGGGAAGACACAACGGTCAGGTTCCAGCGACAAAGAAATGAGATTGAAAAACGCATATGGCTCCTCATCCCGAACAAACTTAAAGAATCCCAGGTGAAAACTAGCCTCCTTGAATGAAATGGTGGGAGCAGGGAACCCTGGGAAGCCGAGCATAGTCCCAAGCCAAATGAGCTGCCGGAAATAAATTTCCCCCCTCCTGAGGATCCACTGAGAGTGTAAAAAAGCTCTGAAAATAGGTTTGCAATAGTAGGCCATAAAGAAGAAACTCAACCTTCCCTTGGGTAGGGAATACTAAACAGAGGATCCATAATTTTCCCCCAATACATACTCTATTCTAAAACTTCCCAAGACAACCATGAATTCATGCAACTAAGAGTTTCATTCAAGTTGTAAACATTAATGTCACCATCCCTAGGAGTCCTCACAACCTTACCCCAAGACGCCCAATGCTTTTTCAAGTAAATTATGATTTCAATTAAAAATTAAATTAATAATATTAATAATTTTTTTTAAAAAAATGGAATTCATTTTTGGATTCTATGCATCAAAAAATGGTTGGGGTGAAATTTTGGGATATTTCAGAAATACATGATTTTTTGATGAATAGTGAAATATCATAATTTACAAAATAAGCTAAATAAGATAATTATAGAGTCATGCATGATGTTTTGCTAATGTAAACCTAATTGTTTTGGGTTAAAAAGATAAAATTAGTATTCTTGGTCATGGATGAATCACTATTAATTGTATTGTGTGGAAATAATAAATTAATGAATTTTATATTAAGAAAACACCTCTCCCCTCTAATATAAATACCACCCTTCACACCCTCATTTCCTCAAACCTCTCAAGCTTCAATACTTGTCTAAAATATGCTCAATAATCTTTCCTATCCCATCCCCCACTTCCATGATCTCCTAGTCTCATCCAAATATCATGCCTAGCTTCCTTAAGGAGGATCTCAAGAGGAGGATTCAAGAGGTAATTCCTCTATCTTTTATTCTATCTTTTTTCCATTCAAATTTCATTTATTTTCTTATCTTATCCACAAAATAACTTATAAAAATTTCTTGATAACTCTATTATGATTGATATACATGTATGATATCATTTTAATGGAATATTACTCATTACACTCCTCCCCCTCTCTTTGTTATTAAAATTAAATCGTTTCCCATGGCATGTTAGTTTATCCAAATCAAGGGCGATGCACTTCATTTTCCCTTCAAATCCTTCAATGATACCAATAAAACCATAAAATGGTTGAAAAAATTGTAAAGTTTGTTTTTTATTCCCTTTTATGTTCTAGAACTAAAGTATTTTCCTGAAACTATGTGATAAAATAATACAAGTTCCTTGTTATCGAAAAACGGCCCAAATTAACCCAAACAAGCATCATTTAATTATAATCTAAGGATTCATCCACATTGTAAATGATATAATTTATTATAATATCAGTTTAAAATCTTGAATATCATTAATTACATGAAATATAAGTTATGTTTACCCAATTTCTACATGAACATCTATTTATGAATAAATGTGAACTGCTGAAGAAAAACCATAAAAATGAACATTCTTGAACAATGTTTTTAAACTCTATAACTCATACAAAGGCCGAAAAAATAACTTAATGAAACCATAATGAAACATATACTTGTAAAAATGGTTCTTTATTTGTTAATTAATGAATGTAATTTGGTTATATAAGATATAAAAATGAAGAAAGCGTTTATATACAATGTAAGGGGACAATCTCAAACCCAACATTCTCTCTTCAGGTTCTCCCTCTTTCACTCCATTTTTGGTTTGGTTACTCCATTAAAATAATTTTTTAATATTTTTATTACACATTATGGGTTATAAATTCTCTCCACTAGAGTTTCTTTCAAATAAAATGTTTTCCAAAATAACTCTTCTTTCAAAAACACACCTTTTACTTCTTACTCAAGGTTGATGGTTATCGTATCGAGTATGCTATTCACACTTTATTTTGGGAACCCAATGTTTATGAATGTGTTATTATTAGATGAAAACCATTAGTTTACATTGCTTGGTTATATTCATTATTTATATATGTTCATTGTGGCATGCATGATAATGATAATGTTATGATGTGACAGGTGTGCCTGAAATTATACAGCGCTCTAATGCATTGGGTAAAGTGATGAATCTCATGAGTTAAAGTGAAATGATGTGTGAACAAGATTCTAGATTTGTTCACAAGTATGTGTGGTAGTTAACCAATAAGACATGATGTTTCATTTTTTATTCATTTCCACATTTCAAGTTTTTATTTATGGTTCCTCTCATGTTCTGGATCTTTTTCGTATGTTATGATTATACTGGCCCCATGCTATATTGTTCTTATCTGTCCTCTTACTAGGATTTTAGCCCACCCCTTTTTGATTAATATCCTCATATGACTAAATGTACTAAGAGGAGGTCAAGTTACAATAACAAACTTGAGAATAAAGAATTAAATAAATTTTTCTGCTTGATGTTGTTATTATTATGTATGGTCCATGTTTTCTGAAGACACTAAACTTTTGGATCCCCTATGTGTAATCCTATTATGTTTTTTATATTTAAAATGAATTAATAGTAATGTAAGAAAATGTTGGGTCACTATACAAGGGGCTTGATATGTGTGATTATGTGGGTAGTGGTGGTGTCCTTTTATAAGAGGGAGGAGAGACACTTTAAGAATGTCTTGAAATATTAATTTATTATAAATTCAATTTTGATTAACAATTGTCGAAAATTCATTTAATTGAAATATAAAATGATTTTGGTCTGAATAAACATAATAAAATAATTTTTACACAAGTTTTTAATATTTTTTATCCTTATGTTTTTTGTTTAACCCTTATTTTACCCTTTTTTAATCTTACCGTGATGACATGTTATTTACAAATTGGTGGTTTATATAATTACCATATCATGTCAAATAACCCCCAAAAAGTTAGTTATGAAATATTTTGTCTTATTATAATCACTGTGATGAATATTATATTTTTAGGAATTTAATAACATTTAATAAACAATTTTATATTTTATGTTATGATTTATGTCAATTTTGGACACTATTCATACATGATTTTTTTAAATTCATAAAAAATTTATTAATTCATAAATAAAATTGAATCAATCCCAAAATTTCATATTCGACTTCAAAATTTGTACATGACAAAAATTATGTCAAATAATATTTTGTTTAATATTTATAATATCATTTATTTTAATCCATTATTGATGAATCAATCACTGCATCATCATTTGGTCATAATTATATTTATTTATTTATTGTATAAAAATTATAAATAAAATATCATGATATATAAAATATTTTTATATTTACTATAAAAATTTATATTAAAAGATATCTCTTATTTAACCCCATATAAAATTTTTTTTAATAAAAGGTACATGTTATTGTTATATTTCTCTTTACACTAAATAATATCTTATAACTTGTCATTTTCACAACTATGTGGAACCATTGGGTATAAAAAGAGACCCAAGGACTTCCATGGTCATAAATATGTCAAAACAAAAAGGATTTGGACATGTGTTATAGTAGTTTAATATTATTAAAATATTAATTTTTACCCTTATTTACTAGATTCACCCCTTTACCATGGAAAATAAATTAATTATTGAAGTTACTAATCATAATGCATAAAAACAAAAGGTACCTATTCACAAAATTTGGGCCTTGT
Source organism: Viscum album (assembly GCA_963277665.1). NCBI lineage: Eukaryota > Viridiplantae > Streptophyta > Magnoliopsida > Santalales > Viscaceae > Viscum > Viscum album. The sequence continues at coordinate 1,131,737,040 of OY728135.1, read as the reverse complement.
GATTGAATATATGGAACCCATTTTTCTATTTTCAAAACAATGAATTTGTGGTAGTTAAGTTAAAATTAATTTCCAATGTCAAAACCAAAAAGTGGGGTTTTTTAGAAGTAATAACTATTAAATGATTGACATGTGTCTATGTCCAATTTCAATGGGAAATCACATACAATGACCAGAATTGGACTAAATGACAAAAATAAATTCCATATATACTTTAAAACCACTATATAATATGATTTAACTATACAATTATCTCTACAGAAAAGGTTTTTTTCAATTAAAATTGAGCGTATTTTTATTATTAATCAAAACATGATAGTTATTAGAAAAATATAAAAAATCAATATAAAGTAAATTATAATGTAATAATTCAAAAAAATAAGTTTATTTTGTCAAATTAAACATATAATGGTTTGAAAATCTAAATTTAGAAAGGTTTTTCCATCAAAAGGATGTAGAACTAAATTTTTAGAAAAATACTTCTTTAATTAGAAAAATTGAATTTGTTCTTATATCATATACATAAAACATATAATCTGAATTTAGAAAGTTAAAATGAATATATAAAATATATTTTTCATTAAATAAAAATCCATAAAGTGTGATATGATTTTATAAACACAATTATTCTTTTTAAAATTGGTTTTTATAAAAACACATCCTTTATAGTCAATTGGTTTTTATTTCCATTTCTAATAAATTTTGAAACAAATGAATCCTTTTTTAATCACATGTAAACAAAATTTAAAAATTTATTTTATACTATTAATTCCCTCCATTCCAATGTCTAGGTGTTAACTACAATTTAAAATAATACTAATATTATTGTATTATTTTTAGGTATAACTCAATGTTGTGTGAAACGTATGATTTCAGAGAAATCCATTGGTGTGTGTCAAGTACGCTATCAGAATAAGAATCCCCTTTAACATAAAATCAAAAAATTATTCATAAATATTAATAGAAATTAAAAAGTATTATTATATAAATTCTTGGGTCATTACATATGAGGTAGAGTGATTGTTGTGGAGGATTGAAAAGATATTTATCCATCTTGATATTATCGATCCTCTTAATCTCAATTTCACTACCTTCATGTTATAAGAACTAATTTGAATGTGGTGGATGTCCACATTCATAAAACATATACTTAGGAAATTTCATGGGAATGATTCATGGCGTTGTTCATCAAACTACTTTTCCCAGATGAGGTGAAATTACCAATAGAGATGGAATTGTATGGCCTTCAATAAGCTGATAGAAAAATGTTGGAATAATACAGTTAAGTCTATGAAATACTTCCATACCTTAAAAACATATACATGGATGAATACTCAATGGATTAATAATTTTAAATGGTTTTTTAACCAGATTATCGGTTAGTCGTGTTCACTCTTTACCTAATGACATGTGAAGATGTAGTGATATTATACATTAGCATCAAAAACTATTTTGTAGGAATTTCAGAAGTAGTTTATGATTAACCTATACTCATGATAAATGAAGGAATATATAGTTAAGGGAAGGAGAATAAATTTACGTTTGATCAGTTGGGTAGTAGAATCAAGATGTCATTATGATTTTCACACCAAACTCTTCTAGAAGAAAGTCATGGGTGTTTCATCATTATAGGAAATGATGGAATAAAAAAATATTTTATAGAGGCATCAAAATATATTTGAACATGCAGATATCAGAGTTAGTTGAGAAGTTTTTTTCAGGTATTTTATCATAATATATATATATATATATATCTTGATCTACATCTTTGAAAGATCCCCATGATTTATATACTAATAATGTTTTCAATGGAGTCACAATGTCAATTTGAGGGTTTTACCAATTTATATTTGTTCCATTTTATGTTTTAATGTATTATTTAATACTAATAACCTTTATGGATAAATGGGAATCAATTTTCATGGAATTTATTTATAGAAAATTATAATTTTTTTTTGATATTTATGAATTTTTGTTGTGGAATTTGATGGTTCATGTATTGTGATAATGTCTAATTTGAGTATTCTATTTTATTTAGGTCCATGGATCTTTTTCAAAATATAAGTTTAGGGTTTAATGTTAGTTGAAATATGGAAGGGACATAATGGATGAGTCTCTTAGAAATATATATGTGAATATTTCATTGTACCTCATTTTAATTTTTAGGATTCTAGCTTTTAGGTTAGATTTTTAATCCCCCCAATCCTAGATATATTTATATTAGATCAGGTAGTATTTATCATGGATCATGTTATGGATTAAAATATAAATTATTAAAAGTCTAGGATGTGTCCCTTCGGTCTATGTTTTGGTTCGGTGTGTTCTTTGTTGTTGTTTAGATCACTTATGATGGGGTTAACTTCCTTTTACTGAGTTGTTTATTTATTAGTAGAGAACCATTGATATATCTATTTTTCATATTATAAGGTATATTTTCTTACATGGGTGAGAATAATTTGTTTTAAATATGGTTATTTTTTTCCTAAAATCATCTATTTGTTAGGAAGAAAAAACCTTTAATTCATGAATTGATCATCCGATCATTTGGGTTCATTCTTGGGATAGAAAGTCTTATTGTAGAAATAATTGTCACAAAATAAACATTGATAGCCATATGATTTTTATATATGTAATTTATTTTGATTTATAATTTAAATATCTCTCTTCCAAGGTTGGTTTTTTTTAAAATTTGGAGTTTTAAAGAAGTGAAAATCAAAGTTCACATTTAGTATTTACCTTGAAGAAACTGTGTGACACACACTAAAATTTTAATAGATTAAACTATCATAGTTAGTGCATATTTTTTTCTTATCCATGATACTTCTGATTTTAAGTACCTTGGGTTCCTAGTAGAAGGAACATAGTTGGCACTTGTTTTGGAAAACCATGTATCCAATCTATGTGCAGTGACTAGGTTCATTAAAAATGGAAATTTACCATTTTAACAAACAAAATTTTAACACGAATCTCACCCCTCTCCCCTAATTTAGATCATTCACACCCAAAAGGCCTTATACCTTGGTTTTAACCACCGGCCTTTATGATTTGTATAGTATAATTCAATATTTCTCATGATTCTTCATATAAAATCATTCGTAGCCTCTTATTTCTTTTTAGAATCACTTTCTCTCTTTCTATCTAACACTATAATTGTCCTAAAATCGAAGGATCATTGTGGATCAATTTTTATAGAGGTATTAAGATTTTATAGGGTTCCCCTAGGTTCTCTAATACCTCTTGGGTCCATTTTAGATTATTTCGTACAACATTTTGAATCATTTAAAAGTTTTGATGTAGTTTTTCCAACATTTGGAACGTTAAATGTATTAATATTATTTCATATTAATTTAATTTTTGAATTTGGGTGTTTTTATATTGATATAAAGTATATTTTAAAATTTTATGGAATGAAATATGTTTACCTTGAGTTTTCCACAAGCACATAATAGATTTTATTATGTTTTCAAATGTTAATGCCTATTTTGTAAATCTATATTTTCATTTTGATTTTAGAATTATGAAATTGTATATTTTAAAATAATTATTTAATTATAAAGGATTATTTTTTCTCATTATCATTTAATGAGATATTTTTTATTTAAACGGGTTATTTTGGAATTTTTTTAAAGTGTTTTGTATGTTTATTTTTTTAAGGAAATTATTTGAGTCCCTATTGGAATGTTCAAAATGAATTTTCCTAAATTAAAATACCTATTTGAATATGAACATTTGTATTGGGAAAATATATGTCATCATTTCCAAGAACCAGATTGTTCATGGGGAAGGAAATTATGCTTTACCTTTACACTTTTGATGGAAATTGAGGTTGTTTTATGAGAGGGAATCAGTTTTGAGGGTGTAAAATGTTTATAAAATGTATTATAATTAATGTTACATGAAATTTTGTCGACTCACCATAGATTTTGATTCTTAAGTAACCTAAGATATCTATGTGGGATGTCTACCTTCAATTACATCACAAAATTATGACCACTCTCTGTCTAGTATCCCAAAGAAGAACATTAATCATCTTTAGGGATGTCCCCTCAGTTACAAAAGTGAGAAAGACACCAAGTGTTTACGGAGGAAAATTAGTATCCATGGATGATATTATTTTGTAGGTTTTATATACTTATCATGTATGGTTTCTCCTATATCCTATATTTACCGATGATGTGATATTTTAAAAATATTTATGTTCAAAGGATTCAAATATTAAAACTGTAATTCAATTGAAATTGTAAATATGGGTTTCTACCTTTTAACTTAATAAACATAAATACATTTCTTTAGTTATTACTAGGGAATTCACTATGAATTCCCACATTAATGTATATATACATCTAATAATATGGTTATTCATGAATCTGAATTTGATGGATAAAAAACATATGTATTAATATATATGTATATATAGATAACTCATTGGGTTCATTCTTGAAAATTTTGGTTTTGGGAAAGTATATTTTACTTTTTTTCAATAAAAAATGTTAAAAAAATTATATCATTTGTACATTTTTCCAAAAAGAATGAAATAATTCAACCTTTAAAGTAAATTCATGGAACGATGATTTTATAACAACTAGGAAATTACAGTCATGCCTGTTATCATTACAGGTTTCTCATATTTATCTAGCATCTTATGTAAATTGAGATTTTGAATCATACATTTGGTTTGTGTACAAATAGTGCCATGTGAAGACGTTTCACTTGATACATAAAGATTTTTGATTGGGTCTTATCCATTTAAAATTGAATTATTATTTTATCCCTATTGTAGAATCCCTTTTGGATTCATTATTTTATAAATTATGTCTAGTATCATTTAGTGTTTATTTATTTATTATTTTTCTTTTTCATGGTGTTTAATATTTAATTTATTGATATTTATCACCTTTATGTTCTTTTTGGACCTAATTTTATTTTTTATTTACTTAGTTGATTACGTGGCCATCCCTTATATGGAATTGTCACTTTATGTTATTGGTTGAAAACCCCTTGTTTAATATTTTATTTTCTAGAGAAATCATTCCCATTAGTTCTCATTTGGTTTACTAACACTTTTTTCCAACTTGAAATGAACAAGAATGCCTCCCTGGTATTCCATGAGCAATATTAGGTGCTCGGTTTAGTTGTTTCCTCAGGATGTTTTGTGATATGATAAGGGGGAGTATTCAACCCCATAAATTGAATACCCATTCTACCTATCATATATGGTTATCCTATTTCATTATTCAAATAAAGGACCCTCACCCATTAATGAAAAATGTAAATCAAACATTGGTGTTACCAACTTGTAATGAGGCCATTTACCTTATCAAGATCAATAGGGTAATAAGTCTTCTCCTAAAGTGTTTTATGTACCCCAACATTATCATTAGTATACTGTTAGGTGTGTTACCAAATTAGAAATTAATTTAAGGGAAGCGTACCCTAGTATCAATTTCCCAAAATGAATTTCACTATCCTTAAACCCACTCAATTTTTCGAACACCCTCAATTGTAATCTCTAAAAGCTATAGAACTAAAAAATTATTCCTTGGAGAAATAAAAGAAATATGAATAGGTAAATAAAATCATGTTCTATTTATATAAATACTCAGAAAGTATTGATTATTTGTAGAATTCCAGCACTTAGGGGGAGGGTATGTAAAAAACCAATAAATACAAAGTATAAGGTACGAACAATTACAAGACATGATATGTGACTATAAATTAGTATTTTAAAGTGTAATATCATTATCTTACCTTGTGCGTTCAACCGACACAAATTTTCTATTGAGTAGTAAAACATATGGGATACATGAGATAGTTTGGAATGTAAAACCAGTGCCTAAGTCATGTCATTTTTACACACACAACATGACCTCTATATATACACTATGTTTAAATCCCAAGGGTGAGTTGTAAAATATTTTCGAGACTTGAGTCTTATTACCCACTATGTAAATGAAATGATTCATAGTGTACATGGCACGTGCACTTAGTAAGTTAGCCAAGAATATATTATAGTACGACCAGGTCATGTATTTTTAGGTGATACATGTCATGTGTTATGTATCAATACATTGTGTGATACATATAAAAACTCTATAATAATTTTCCAAGAATGATTCATAGAATGATATGTTTCTGGTGGATCCACATTTTTTGAAATTTAATCCCACTAATAAATACTATCCATTGATCAAAGGGCATGACAAGTTCTATATTTTAAGACTCTATGTGATATTCCAAACCTTTTCAGAAACCCAATCCACATACCATATCTGATAAAATATTATTATTTAGGACCCCACTCTATATTGTCATGTCATCTCCAAATATGAAATTACAATTTTTTTCTCTTCCACAACCACATTCTTTGGAATTTTTCATGTAGACACCCAAAGATTGATGCACATAGACATTACATTACTTTTTCGGAATACTTTATACATAACAAAAAGAGACACCAAAGGACCGTAATAGTTTAGTGTCTTTGCAAACTCAGAATGTAATCTTCTAATCATTGTGAAAGATCTCAAACATCTTCCATAAAGATCTTCCCCTTTTGGTTTTCTTACCTATAACCTTTCTTTATATCCTGGGGAAAAGAAAACATATAAAGGGTGATCTCAAATTCTCAGTAAGGATAATCATGGATAATATAAATCAAATCATATACATTTGAACCTAAAAACATGAACATAATGTTTAAACATCATAATCATCGGCAATGACATAAAACATGGAAGTACATAAGGCATAGATCATAAAGAAACATTAATCATGATAAAATAGAATGGGAATAAAACATGTGATTGTGGAAACCATTAAGCACATGATATGATTTCCATAGTATCCAAGGTATTGCTTCCAAGACCATCTTAATGGACAAAGTCCCATTTTGAATCGAGTTCACTCCTCGTTCTAGTCCTGTATTACTGAATCGGATTATCTTACCGTTCCATCCATGTCTATCTCATGAGATATAAATCTTTACCCAATGCATTGGAGTGAGATATAGGTCCCACCCATCTCATAATGAAATCATTCTTACTTTTGCACAAAATAAACTTAAAACATTCATCATAACCCAAAGAATAAAATGGGTTTCATAAACATCATACCATCATCTCATAATACATATAAACAAATTGATATTTCATCATAATAAAACTGAAACCATGTAAATCATAGATACATTAAACTTTAAACATAAACATATGAAATAATGTCATCATATATGGAAAATGGTTTTGATAAAACATTTGAAATGAATTCTTGAGGAAAATATCCTTTCTTCTTCAAAATCATTTTCTTTTCACAAAATTCCATGCACTTTGAAAAGAAAAGTATTTTTTTTGAAAATAGTCATAATATCTTGTAGAGTAAGCTTCATCAAAATGAGGCATTATGAAACCTTAAAAATCCGTTCACACTGTATTAGTTAAAAATAACATTCTTCTTCTACTTTTGTCAGAAAAGTCAAAAAGTACCTCATATGGTAAACAAAAAAACATTCATTACATACCATGTAATAAAAGTCAAAAATGGGTAAAAAGGACTTTAAACATACATGAAAACATTTTTATAAAACTTGGGCATGGATGATAAATATAACTCTAGTAAATACTTACGTATAAGAAATCTCGGATAGAAAACAATTGAGATTGAAACATTATCCCTTACCTTAGTTCTGATATGCTTCGTACGTATCCGAACCTCCTTTATAATGATTTAAATAATGTCATTGAATTATTAAAGAATCATATTCATTGTTATGATATAATATATGGTTTACTTATAACTTTATATTACCCGTTCTTTTGTAAATTCGATGTAAAAACATAAATTCGGGCAAAATCGTTTCATTTATTGTACGTGTTTCAACTTGTTGTTCTTAATATTATTACTTATATCGTGATTTACATAATTATAGAATGTAAACCATGATTTATATATAATATATACTCAGAATATACATATATATATATATATGTGTGTGTGTGATAGATCGATAAATGGAACGAAATACACAGTTCATGGAGATGGTAGGTCGTACGTACGCATGAACGATGTTTTCGTTTCCTTATTGAATTTAATGGAATTAAGTAGATGACATACATATATATATACATAAATCTAGTATCCTTATTATTTCATAAATCTCATTATTATTCATTATACAAACTTTATAATCATTCATGAAAGGTTAACATGGAGAATGAATCTCATCGCGTCGTGGAGACGGTAGTCCGTAAGTACGCACGAGCCCTGATATCATTTCCAATGATCGTGGAATTGTATTTAATTGTATGTATAATATTTCAGAATAAATATAACTTTAAAATAATCATATTTAGTTATTTATTTACACCATTATACCCATCCAAGTAAGGTGGTGGTGGAAAACAGATTACACCACGGCGTGGAGACGGTATTCTGTACGTACGCACGCGCGATGATTTCGTTTTCCGTAGGATGGATATAAGGTGAAATAGGGTTGTTTAATATTTATAATAACATATTCTTATATGAGTTAAACTGATGTTATTACTTCATAATGAAACAACTAAATAAGAAAAAGTAGAAGAAGAAATAAATTTGAAAGAACTGTAACACATATTATCTCTTTTTCGATACGCCTCTTTGAAACCTCCTTTTAGGGCACTGTTATTGTTCTTTGAAGTAGACCAGGACCTCTAGGATGTTTATAGGGAAGTGTAGAAGATATCTTGTCAGGTTTTGTCCGAGATTGAAGGTTCAAGGTGGTGTGAGGAGGAGAGGGAGTATGTTCCCTTTTATAAGGGAGGAGAGGGGCACCTTTGGAAAGTGTGAAAATATTATTTTATTATAAACTTATCTTCAATTTAAAAAGTTCCTAAAATAATTAAAGATGAATATAATAAAACTCATGGTCGAAATAAAATCATAAAATCAGAATTGGACATGTTTTCGAAAATATTTTAATCATTATAATCTTATTTATCTAAATCATTTATTAATGACTTAAATACTGCATCATTATTGTGTCATAAGTAATTTAATTTATTTGATGCCAAAATATTATAAAAAATATATCAACATGTAGGAAATAGTTTTAGATTTCTAATGAATATTTATAGTATAAAATATAATTTATATAACCCCTTATAAAAATTAATTACTAAAAGATTTTTGTTAATGTCAATTTTGTCTTTACATTAAATTAATTAATCCAAATTGTCATTATCACTACGAAGTGGCTCAATGGGGTCCCAAAATCAACTTACAGATTCCCATGGTCGGTCAATACTCATACAATAAGGTTAGGATAGGTTTCAAGGTGATTTTGAATTATTATAATATTCTTTTAACCTTGAATTACTCTATTTACCTTTAACCACAATAAATAAAAATTACCGTAGTTACTATTCATAATATCAAAAGAATAAAAGTAACCTATTAACATAATTTGGACCCACTTATTATAAATATGGAATCCATTTTTCAAAATTCAAAACACAGAATTTGCAGTAATTAATTTAAAATTAATCCTGTTGTTAAGTAAATGGGTTTTAAAAGCTAAAACATTGCAAAAGATTGAAATGATTTTATCTATGAATTCTATGTAAAATCAATGTTAACGACATAAATTACATTAAATGGTAAAAATATATTCTATTTATACATTAAAAACATCCAATATTATAATTTAACCATATAAATTATTACAATGAAAAAATTTGTTTTTAATTAAAATATAGTGTGTTTTTTCTATTCATTAAAATATGAAAGTAGTCATAAAAATATCAACACTTTATCCAATGTAAATTTTTATATCTTGATTCAAAATAAAAAGTTTATTTTGTAAAATTTAACTTATAAACTCATCAAAAATTATTTTTAAAATGGGTGTGCCATCAAAAGGTGGCAAAAATGCATTTTTTTTAAAAATACTTATTTTACCCGAAATATTTATTTTGTTCTCATTAAATGTTCTATTAAATGTGTAAGATGAATTATAATGTCATAAAATTAAAAATTTATTTACTAATATTCATAACGGCTAGTTTATAATAATATTATAACAATATACTGTTGTTTAGTGAAACCCGGTATAGCGTACAACACACGCTGTCGAGGAAGGTTGCGATTGCGTGTAATGCAAGCCAAGTCAGGGTTGCGTGTAGTGCAAGACTCCTTTGTTGTTGTGTATAACAAAATCCAACCATATTTCATATATACATTGAATATATATATATATATATACACTCAATGTTTCATAAGAGAAATACTATCAAACAAAATTGAAATTCTTTGTAACACGATCCAAGAATTGTGTTGTGTATACTGCAAGCTAATACGGTGTTATGTATAGTACAATCTAAACTTGGTGTTGTGTATAATAGAAGACATCTATGAAATTAACAGAATATTTTTTATAAAATCTTTGGGTGTTAAATTCTACCCCCCTTAAAATGAATTTTGCCTTCGAAATTCGTCGGGGTTATAAATGGTTTACTACTTGAATGATTCTTTAATAGAAACCCACATGGTAAAAAGGAATACCAAAACCTGACTTTAAAAACTAACGTATGAAAGGTAACGGTTACCCAAATTAACTAATCACTGGGTTTCCACATAGTAAAACATATGTGAAAATATGGATATGGAATAGAAATATAACCATCACCTTCTGATGAAGAGTGGTAGAGGACATGGCTATGAAAATGCCAACAATCACAAAGCCATAAATTTGTGATGATCTACGGTACCATCTGATTCATCATATATGGGAGCACTAGGAAAACATTTTTTGTTTTCAAGATCATTACCCTAATGTTAAAGAATAATTAAAATAAATACTTACTTGATTTTGGTACAATCTCACTATTGTTTGTGCCTAGAACAATTTCATCATCCTCCCTTAAAGAAATGATGTTGAATTTGTCTTCTGCGAAGTTTTAGCATATCATGCAATAGAATGATGGGTCATTCAATCTGTCTCAAAAAAAGTTAGAAAACGTTATCAAATATACATAAGTCCATATATGGTAAGGTTAATCTTATATGGACTTATAATTCATCTATCATACCGCATAATATAATAAAACTAGTTTTTAATAACCATGGACTTCCTGTTGGAGAGTGGTAAGCGATAAAGGCCTATCACACTTGGTTGTGGGTTCGATTCCCACAGCCTTGTCCGACGTGATGGGTTGTCCCTTTTCATTCTATCAATAATATCAAAAAAATTCTAGCCTTAAACAATACTAACTTATGTTCAACATAATCCATTCCAATCTTTAGGCTTATCCAAAATACTTCTTTCCAAACTCATAGTATAAAGAAAATGATTACAAAAAATGTCATATAAAAAGCACATGAATACCATCATTTATCCTTCATATATCAAAAGATATATCATTTTGATCACATTCCAAATATGTGAATACATTAATCTTGTATTCTCTTAAAAAATTAATAGCCATTGATTCTTTGTGAAAACATGAATGCTGTAAAAATTTAACTCTTTCCACAGGCCAAAATCCAAAAATTCTATATACTCAAACCATGATATAACTTTTTCATTATATCAATCATGAGCTCATGAATACTGTCAAACATTCTATTTTCTTCTTATCCCTTCCTTATGCACATATCATCTACATTCCAAAAATATCTGAATAACCTTTTATGGTTACCGGTACCATTAAACATATACTTTAAATTACTTTCGGAAAAACAATAGTGTAACAATCATTAGATTTGCCTTTATTCCATAATACCATTACCTATACAACATAACTCTTGATAAATATAAATCATTCCACTACCTTCTTAAACTATTGACTGAGCTTCAACAATTATTTCATCTCACATATCATTTGTAGTCTCTTCATCATCATCAACATAAATACTACCCATACGACCATGCTGATTCTCTTCATGAGACTTTCCCTTATAGAATTGATTTTCTTAATAACCATACATTCCACATTGAAAACATTTAATCATTTATGATGTCATAGAAATACCATTATCCTTGTCCATGGTGTCAACTGAACCTTCTCATTTTCACTTAGAGGCTCTGTGTCCTTTTCCACACCCAAAGCATCTTCCAGTTCAATTGAAACATTCTCCCTGATGCCTCTTCCCACATGATTTACATGAGGTAAATTGAACATTCTTTCCTCTATGATCATCATGAAACTCCATCTTTCTCTTATTAGGTGAGCCGGGATACTTACCAAAGTTGAGATTATTGATAATATTATGAGATTGATGATTAGGCATAACAACGATGTTTGGACTTCCAAATCCCATTTCATTTTGTTTCTCATGAAGAATATCATTCCATATTCCATCATATCCTCCATTATCATGAATCTTCCTGTTTACAGCCATTTTCTAAAACCCAAAAATAATTGTGTGAGAGGAAAAAATCATAATCCAGGGGGATTACCTTCAGTATCTAATATCTTAGGTTTAATTATGATATCGTTTCTGTAATTCTAGGACTATAACTTAAACTTATACTTATCCTTAGGGACATCCCTAGACATACCTTAGAAATATCTCTAGGGATCTCACTAAAGTTTTCACATCCTAGTTTCCAAAGGTTAACTAAACATTTCCTCTGATACCAACGGTAGATACCCAAATCTTGACGTACATAGACATTACATTACTTTTGTGGAATACTTAATACATAATAAAAAGAGACACCAAAGGAAGGTAATAGTTTTGTGTCTTTGGAAACTCAGAATGTAATCTTCTAATCACGGTGAACGATCTTCAACATCTCCCATAAAGATCTTCCCCTTTTGGTTTTCTTACCTAAAACATTTATTTAAATCCCGGGGAAATGAAAACATATAAAGGTTGAGATCAAATGCTCAGTAAGGGTAAGCATGGATAAAATAAAACAAATCATATACATTTGAACTTAAAAACATGAACATAATGTTTAAACATCAAAATCTTGGGCAATGACATAAAAAATGGAATTACATAAGGCATAGATCATAAAGAAATATTAATCATGATAAAATAGCATGGGAATAAAACATGTGATTGTGGCAACCATTAAGCTCATGAAATGATTTCCATAGTATCCAAGACATTGCTGCCAAGACAATCATAGTAGACAAAGTCCCTTTCTAAATCGAGTTCACTCCTCATTCCAGTCCTGTATTAATTAACCGGATTAACTTACCATTCCAGCCATGTCTATCTCATGAGATATAAATCTTTACCCAATGCATTGGAGGGAGATATATGTCCCACCCATCTCATAATTAAATCATTCTTACTTGTGCCACAAAATAAACATAACAAATTCATCATAGCCCAAAGAATAAAATGGGTTTCATAAACATCATCCCACCATCTCATAATCCATATAAAACAAATGAATATTTCATCATAAGAAAAGTGAAACCATTTAAATCATATATACATTAATCTTGAAACTTACACATATGAAATAATCTCATCTTAGATGGAAAACAATTTTGATAAAACATTTGAAATGAATTCTTGAGGAAAATATCCTTTCTTCTTCAAAATCATTTTCTTTTCACAAAATTACATGCACTTTTAAAAGGAAAGTATTTTCTGGAAAATAGTGATAAAATCTTGTAGAGTAAGATTTATGAAAATGAGGCATTATGAAACCATAAAAATCCGTTCACGCCGTATATGTTAAAAATAACATTCTTCTCGTACTTTTGTCAGAAAAGTCAAAAAGTACCTCGTATGGTAAACAAAAAAAAATATTACTTACATACCATGTAATAAAAGTAAATAATGGGTAAAAATGATATTAAAAATACATGAAAACATTTTTATAAAACATGGGCATGGATGATAAATATAACCCTAGTAAATACTTATGTATAAGCAATCTCAGATAGAAAACAATTGAGATTGCAACAGTATCCCTTACCTTAGGTCCGATATGCTTCATACGTATCCAAACCTCCTGTATAATGATTTAAATAAAGTCATTGAATTATTAATGAATCATATTTATTGTTATGATATCATATATGGTTTATTTATGACTTTATATTACCCATTCTTTTGTAAATTCGATGTAAAAGTAGCAATTTGGGTGAAATCGTTTCATTTATTGTACGTGTTTCAACTTGTTGTTCTTAATATTTTTACTTATATACTTATTTATTTATTCCCATAATGTAAAAAATGATTTATATATAATATATATTCAGTAAATACATATATATATATATATATGATAGATCAATAAATGGAATGAAATACACCGTTCATGTATACGGTAGGCCGTACAGACGCATGAACGCTGTTTTCGTTTCCTTATTGAATTGAAGGGAATTAAGTAAGTGAAATGCATATATATATACATAAATCCAGTATCATTATTTTTTAATATATCTCATTATTATTCATTATACATACTTTATAATCATCCATGAATGGTTAACATGGAGAATGAATCTCATCGCGTCGTGGAGATGGTAGTCCGTACGTACGGATGAGCGATGATATCATTTCCAATGGTCTTGGAATTGTATTTAAGTGTATGTATAATATTTAAGAATCAATATCAAATTAAAATAATCATATATAGTTATTTATTTACACCATTATACCCATCAAAGTATGGTGGTGGTGGAAATCATATTACACCACGGCGTGGAGATGGTATTCTGTACGTACGCACGCGCGGTGATTTCGTTTTCCGTAGGATGAATAGAAGGTGAAATAGGGTTGTTTCATATTTATAATAACATATCAGTATATGAGTGATACTTATGTTATTACTTAATATTGAAACAACTAAAGAATAAGTATAAGAAGAATATTTTTGGAAGAATTGGTAACAGATATTACCTCTTCTTCGATACGCCTCTTTGAAACCTCCTCTTAGGGCACTATGATTGGTCTTTAATGTAGACCTAGACCTCTAGGATGTTTCTAGGGAAGTGTAGAAGATAAATTGGCATGGTGTGACCGAGCTTGAAGGCTCAAATTGGTGTGAGGAGGAGAGGGAGGAGGTTCCCTTTTATAAGGGAGGAGAGGGGCACCTTTGGAAAGTGTAAAAATATTATTTTATTATAAACTTATCTTCATTTTCAAAAGGTCAAAAAATCAATGAAGATGAAGATAAGATGACTCATGGTTGAAATAAAACCATCCAATAAAAATTGGACATGTTTTGGAAATTATTTTAATCATTATAATCTTAATTATTTAAACCATTTATTAATGAGGTAAATACTGCCTCATTATTGTGTTATAAATAATTTAATTTATTTGTTGACTAAAAATTAGAAAAAAAATATCATCATGTAGGAAATATTTTTATATTTATAATGAATATTTATAGTCAAATATATAATTTATATAATCTCTTATAAATATTAATTACTAAAAAATGTTTTTTAATGTCAATTTTTTATTTACATTAAATTAATTAATCCAAATTATCATTATCACTACCATGTGGCTCAATGGGGTCCCATAATCAACCCAAGGATGCCCAGGGTCTACCACTACTCATTAAATAAGGTGATGACAAGTGTCAATGTAATGTTTAATTATTAGAATATTCTTTTAACCTTGAATTACCCAATTTACCTTTAACCGCAGTAAATAAAAATTACCATAGTTACTATTCATTATATAAAAAAACAATAAAAGTAACCTATTTACATAATTTTTACCCACTGATTCCAAATATTTATTCCATTTTTCAAAATTCAAAACAAAAAAGTTGCAGTAATTAATTTAAAATTAATCCTGTTGCTAAGTAAACGAGTTTTAAAAGTTAAAATATTGCAAAAGATTGAAATACTTTTACCTATGAATTCAATGTAAAATCAATGTTAATAACATAAATTATATTAAATGGTAAAAATATATTCTATTAATACATTTAAACCATTAAAGATTATAATTTAACCATATAAATTATTATGATGAAAAAAGTTGTTTTTAATTAAATCATAGCGTGTTTTTACTATTCATTAAAATATAAAAGTTATCAGAAAAATATCAAAACTTTATCAAATGTAAATTGTTAAATACTGATTCAAAAGATGATGTTTTTTTTGTAAAATTAAGATTATAAACTTGTCAAAAATTATTTTTAAAATGGGTGCGCCATCAAAAGGCGGCCAAAGAACATTTTTTGAAAAATAATTATTTTACCCGAAAATGTTATTTTGTTCTCATACCATGTTCTATAAAATGTGTAAGATGAATTATAATGTCATAAAATTAAAAAATTATTTACTACTATTCATAACATCTAATTTATAATAATATTATAACCATATATCATTGTTTAGTGAAACCCGGTATTGTGTATAACACACGCTATCGAGGAAGGTTGTGATTGCGTGTAATGCAAGCCAAGTCAGGGTTGCGTGTAGTGCAAGACTCCTTTTTTGTTGAGTATAAAAAAATCCTACCATATTTCATTTATACATTGAATATATATATATATACACTCAATCTTGCGTAGAATAACTACTATCAAACAAACTTGAAATTGTGTGTAACACGATCCAAGAATAGTTTTGCATATACTACAAGATAATATGGTGTTGCATATAGTACAAGATAAACTTGGAGTAGTGTATAATAGAAGACATCTATGAAATTAAAAGAATATTTTTCATAAAATCTCGGGGTGTTACAGTTCACACCTAAAACACTGAATTCCATGTATGATCACCAATCCATACCTTATATAGTTATCTTATACATATTTTGATCATATTTTTGATTTTTTAGTCGAACAACCATGTCTATCACCACCTCTCATTAACCTAAATCTGATATTACCACTACAAGCCCTCTATCAAGTTTTAACCATTTCCATTCCACACTATTTTCATGTATTTTCAATGTACCTCCCGTATTAGTATCACCTTCACCTATTAGTTACTAGAACACCATACCAAGATTCTATCAACATTCCTCTGATCTTTTCATTGGGAATGAAAAATTTCTATCATGAGAAGGGGTAGAACATGGGAGTTGTGAAACATTATGGTGCAAGATGATTTAGTAACCACCCATTATCCGTATTTAATAATTCCATATGCATGATATCATATTATAGTAATAATAATAATGTAAATTTTCTCACAATATATAATAAGTAATGATACATGAAGAATGTGGAATTCAAGGCTGAATTAATATAAAATCATTCCATAATAATTATATAACAATTACACTTGAATCAACGAGGTATGAATAATGTAGTATCATAATCAATAATTAATCCTTACATAAATTTCATATTGTTTACATGATAATATTTTCACGGATTACATTAAATTCGATCAATATTACCTCATGAATAAACCTCGATTCTACAATCCCATTTTGGGTCCCCCTCAAAGGACAATCTCACATCACAATTATCTTTAAATCTCTAGGTTTCATGTTTATAGTGATGAAAAACAAAATATGGAAAGTTAAAATGGTACCTTTTTCATTAATTTATATTAACAAGGTATGTAATTTTAAAGTCTTGAGACAAGATCGTTCTGAGACAAAAAACATGAACAATATATACACCACTCATAGGTACAACCCCATGACCCTAAGACAATCGCGGAATTTAAGTTTCCATAAAAATGTAATTTTAGGATTTATAAAAATTCATTTTTTTGACATATAATTATTTATTAAATAAACATAAAACAACCCTTAATTCTTGAATAGCTAGGGAGCCCCCCGAAACTCAGCCTGAGTGATAACACCTTGTACCGAGATCAATGTATCTCTATGTCCAACCATAGAAAAAACTCAGGTCCTTATTTTCTACCATCCTTTAAATATTTTCATCTCGAAAAAGGAAAAAACTACATCTTCTAAACAATAAATCTTTTATGACAACCTCTCACGAAAGACAACATATCCCAACATTCTCGTACCCATCCCCTACAGGTCAAAAATTCTTTGTGAACCTAGAATAAAATCTAAATATGAAAATTATTATCTTTTAATCTTTATCATATGGTCATCCATTCCAATACTTCCACTAGATAAATTAATGGTCATATCATGTTTGAACTAGTCCAACGCCTTAATAAAAGAACATTCTCACTATCCTAAAACATTTATGATATTTCTAACCTAATACATTTTACGACCATATATCATCAATTTCATGATATGACTAGAAAAAAATAACAAAAAAATAAATTTTAAATGTTTCATTAGAAGGTACCTTAATTAATCACATTATGCTCCCCACCATTAAAGAGTGATCTATAGGACTCATATGAGAATAATATATATGAGACAAAATCAACTATAAAGGTAAATAATGTATATTATCCACCATCCTAATAAGATCATCAAGGTATTGTGATCCATAATGGATTCATTTTCACCTCAATATTTTTTATAATAGGGTATACACTAACATTTATAACATGAAGCACAAGATAAATATTTTTCCTCTATAATTAGATTTTTTATACCATTATTAGTGTACCAAAAATTCCCACCTATGACTCTAGATGAGATCACAGTCATTATCATAGATGACCTCGTTTAGTTATTTTCACTCTTCATGAATTCCAAAAAATCTAACATCAATTGTAATTTATCTTCATTCACCGACATCTAGACTGGTTAACACATATGGGATCCTTAGGAATTTACCCTTAATCAGTGAATTTGGGGGGGTAAGATGTGTACTAGGAGAAATTTTTGGATTCAATACATCGAGTTAGGGTTGTAGCATGTTTTTGTAGTACCATGGGAAATCATGTGGCCATGGTAGCATCACATGAGGGCTTCTTCTCTCACTAACTAACCATTGATCCTATCGCTTACCAACTAAAGGGATAATGACAAGCTGATTGATGCTAGCGGCATGCCAGTTGATTCCTTGTGTGTTTTAAGTGGGGGGGGGGGAGGGTTGAAATCCAATTTATTTTCCCCATACTTCCTACTTTTCTATTGACATGGTATTATGGATCACATTTGGAAAGTGGGACTTTGGCCTCACTTTCTTAGTATCTCCACTCTCAAGACCCCTCCTTCCACTCTTCCACCCATTATGGATATCCATTATTTAGGGTCTATTTCATTATTCAACAGGTGTGATCAATAGCTTATGGTGAGATTATGAGTCCTCTTTCCCCCTTTTTTTATTTTGGATGTTAGTTCTCCTTTTTCCTTTTATTATAAAATGTCTTATTTTTAGGGATTTGTTCGGGATTCATTATTTATTCCCATTTAGGATGATGCAGAGGCAAATATAGAATGGGTAAAATTATCTAAGAATGTGGTATGAGGTCCCTAAAAATAAAACAAAAATCACACTAAATGTTGTAATAGTACATGTGGTGTGTGTCATCGAATTTTTCATCTGATGAACTAAGATAATTAAATTCCATTAGTGAGATTTTTTTCTAGCCTAAAATTGTCATGACCCGCCCCCCGGGGCCCGTATCGTGACTACCCCAAGCCCGCCTTCCATAGGCCAGGGGCTGGTGACTTGCACCAAAGGCGTAAATCCCAAAACTAGGAAGGCATTTCATTTAAAACTATAAACAAACACATCCGAGTACACAACTGGAAGCAAAACACTAAGTAATACTGTATACAAAAGAACTACTGGAAAGTAAAAGGGGACAGAAATACAATCCCAACAAGAAAGTACAAGTACAGTTGAAATCAAGTACATCTTAAGAAAAGTAAAGCAGCTACTAGGTCGTCCTCCAAGGTTCCTACATGAAGGGTAGGTATATATGGCCTTCTCAACACTTTCGTCCATCCATCTCCTCTGTGTACCATCAAATCAAGTGGTCCACCTCCGTTTACCGACCATTCCTGCTACTCTCAGCCTCAGTCAGCATTGTTCGTCATCTACAACCAACACAATGAGGTGCGGGCAAAGACCATACAAGGGCAAGTATAACGATACTCGATAGGGACCCCAAGACACTCAATGTCTCACAAACTCCAACAAGGATAAACCAAAAAGAATGAAATAAATGGATAACCATTACTTAGGTATATGCCCACACATATACCTAAGTTATTTAGTAAACCATATCAATCATAAGGAAAACAGAAAAGTCAATAACTCAACTCAAATTTGGATTTTTATTATCAAAACCACGGTTGGTGATGTACACCCCCTCTATCAAGTACAGTGGTCCTGCCACGACACACAAGGGCCCTTCCCACTATCCTTGGACTACTGTGGTACTCATCCTATCGAGTATCATGGGTCTGTCGCGTCACACAGAGGCGCTCCCCACCATGGGTTTTCCGCGCTCACACATAGGCACTGCCCCTCGTAGCCAGCTGAGGTACTCCTCCTGTCGAGTACCGTGGTTCTGCCACGCTCACATGGAGGCTCTCCCCATTGTGGGTCTGACACGTCACACAGAGGCACTCCCCACCGGGATAGTCAAGTCACTCCAAGTTGAATCGGTCAAGCAGTCGTCAGGTCTCAGCAAGCTACTTGGTCTCCCTACTCTGTCCGCTCAACTCTGGAAGGATCCGCTCCACGAGCTACTATTTGATACTATAACTATCCTGAAATCCAACGAAGAATTATCTCAAATGGTTTCCACGTCATAGGGGTCTCAACGCGACAGACAACGTGTCAATCAGACCCCTGGTCTGGTAGTTATTAGCCTTTTTGTCCCAGGGCCCCGGTTGGATTCGTGTACAATCCAACCTGACCGTATCTCAACTATATCCCGAACTCTATTGGGGTATTCTCAAATAGACAACTTCACTCCAAGAATACCGACATTGTTGACGATTCGTCAAATGGACGTCTGTTACCAAATATATTGCCCAAGAAGATAAAGGGGTCGGTAATGGGCCTGGGGCCTGTCTGACCCAATCAGACTAGCTCAGCCCTACCCAGTCTCAGCCGACCCGGTCTGGGTCAACCCAGTCAGACCCGCTGGGTCTCAACCAACCCATTATGTTTGGCCCGTTATGTTGGGCCTGGCCCAGCGGACTTCATGTGCAGTTCTGCACGGATGTCACCACGTAGGAGGCTCGGCCCATAGGACGGAGCCAGTTCGGCTAGCACCACAAGGGGTGCGGATTAGGTGACTTGGCCTGGAAGCCCGGTCAGTCGGGAGGTGAGCGGGTAGGCCGCTCGGGGCATGGGCTATCTGCGGGTAGAGTGTGTGGGTCGCTGGTAGGCCGGAGGGACGCGGGGCAGGCCCCGGGTGCACCGGTTAGGGCGTGGTAGGGGCCGGTTAGGTTGCAGGGCTTCCAGAAGGCTACCGGGCAGGCCGCGAGGGTGCTAGAAGGGCGCTGGTTAGGCCGCGAGAAAGTTGGACGCACGCTGGTCGGTGCACCGATAGGCCGTGGGGCACCAGGCAGGCCAAGAGGGCACCAGGTAGGCCAAGGGCAAGGGGGCCATGTGCCAGGTAGGGTGTCGGGAGGCCGTGGGTGTGTCAGACAGGGCGCGACAGTGTTCAAGCTGGCCGCGGGGGTGCCAGGTAGGCCGGGGCAGGCCGGTAGCTTGCCAGGTAGGGAGTCGGGAGGCCACGGGGGCGCCGGGCAGGGCGCCGAGAGGCCACGGGTAGGCGGTGTTCGGCCGAGAGCAACATTGCGCCATGGGGGCAGAGTGATTCAAAGAGGCCGATGGTAGAATGGCCTTTGTTTCTTTCGCCTTTAGTGTCTTCACCTCATCGTCATGCCGTACAATTCCTCAATAAGAGAGAAATCGACGGAGGATGTTAGGCCATGTTAGGTTGGCCTACACGCTCCACGTTTAGGGAGATATCATTTTGCCCATCATGATAAGAAGATGGTCATTAATACGTCGGAAAAAAATATCATTTTATCCTTTAAATAAGGTAAGAAAAGGGGTACAACATCAACAAGTAATAATCCCCCTACCTTTGATTCACCGGTCGTTGTTCGTTGACGTCATGGAATGATGGTTGTCGATCTGTGGTAGACGAACACATCCCACATCAAAGGAGTCTGAGGAAAAAGGTTGGAGGGGGTTGTTCTTCATAGTTGAAGGCATACCTCATCATCTTTCTTCATCGGGAGGGCGTTATTCATTCTTCGGTGGTCATTCTTCATTTGAGTGTTCTTCTCCTTCCCAAGCTCCACCAAAATTCCAAGGGACAAATAATAGATGAAAGCGTTGTCTATTATTTGTTTGCACAATATTTCAAATTGTGGTGTTTAAATAAGTGAGACAAGTCATTTAATTAATGGTGTTGAGTTTTCTAAATTAAGTGAAGTGGGTTGGAATAAATTATATAAAGGGAAGTTGAAGAGTTTCTCCACCTTAAGTGGGGGATCCAAGGTGTTACAAGCCTGGGTGGTCCCCAACAAAATTATCCTCCCAAGGAAGGTTGTGTTTGGGTGGGCCCCACCACCATAACCTCTCACGTGAGGTCAAGGTGTGGTGTCCCCACCTCAAACCTCCACTCGGAGGTTTTAACCAACCAGAAATAAAAATAAAGCCTCCACTTTATTTTTATTTTATTTAATCATAAAAACCCAAAAAACTAACTTATAAACTCATCCCACTGCCATCAAAGTGAAAATCTTCTTAAGCAAATACTGGCGTTGCGAGTTCAATGGTGTTCTCAGATTTCAATTCTGATCACCGGTTCAAATGTTATGAAATCTTGCATGCACATTTACTGAACGTACCGAAACAAAAACTTCAGAAATTGATTTCGGGTACACCGGGCCTCGGAATCAAGCACTGTAAATTCACCTGGACTCGTATAAATCCCATATATTTGAAAAATAATAATTTAACATGTAATTTCTGGGTCTTTTTATTCTTTCCACCTCAGGTATTTACGTCCCTCTATGTTACAACTCAAACTAAGGGAACAAGTGGAGGTATTAAGCACTCATCTAAGCCTCCCGCTCCCATTTTCTCTCCTGGAGGTTCCCGGGATGCCAACGTACATGAATAAGAGGTATCTACCATCCATGCAGGACTCGTTCCTATCGATCCTAAATCTCCACTTGAACCACCGTAAAAGTTTCCCCATCGTCGACATCTAGCTCTCCATGGTCGATGATGTGGGAAGGGTCGTGCACGTATCTCCTCAGCTGTGATACGTAGAAGATGTTGTGCACCCAGTGAAACATTGGTGGAAGATCTAAGCAGTAAGCCACCTCTCCTACTCTACTTAGGACCTGGAAAGGTTCGTTGAATCTTGAAGATAACATTCATCCTCGGCCAAATCTCTATAGAACTCATCGAGGTGATACCCATAGAAAGACGTGACCACCATCCACAAACTCCATAGGTATCCGTCTCCTATCAGCATTAGACTTTTGCCTATTCTGTGAAGTCTTCATCCACTCCTGGATGATCTGCACCTTCTCCGTAGTAGCTCTTTCCATCTCTAGTCCCACTAGTGCTGACTCTCCAGGGTCAGTCCAGCACAAGGGTGATCTGCATGGTCGCCTATACAAGGCCTCAAAAGGTTCCATACCTATGGTGGAGTTATAGACTTTGTTGTAATAAAACTCCACCAAAGGCAAGTGATCCTTCCAGATGCGACTGAAGTTGGGGACACATGAACTTAGCATGTCCTCAAGGGTCTGAATGGTCCACCGAGTCTTACCATCTGTCTGAGGATGGAAGGCGGTTCTAAAATGAAGCTGTGTCCCGAAAGCCTCCTACAACCCCTTCCATAGCCGGTAAGTAAACTGTGAATCACGGTTAGAGACAATAGAATAATGTACTACCTGTATTTACACAATATCTTGCACATAGAGGCATCCCAAGCTCTCTACTGAACCCTGGTCTCTGATTGGTAGGAAGTGGGATGACTTGGTGAGTCAGTCAACAATCACCCAAATCGAGTCATGACCCCTATATGTACATGGAATACCTTTCACGATGTCCATTGACACCCCATCCCACTTCCACTCGGGGACCTCTAAAGGATGAACCATGGATGTTGGTACCTGGTGCTCTTCTTTGACTTGCTGACAAGTGAGGCACCGTGGGACAAACTCTGCAACTTCCTTCTTCAAAGATGGCCACCAGTGATGTCATCGAAGGTTTTGGTACATCTTCTCCATTCCTAGATATACCGCTAGAGGGGATGTGTGGAACTCCCTCAACACATCCTCCTGAAGTACAACTGGTACCATGGTATGTCCCCTGAAGAGGATGATGTGCTCCCCACCTTCAGAAAATCCATCAGGTGCCTGACCTGTGGATATCTGAGTACGTCATGTCTCACAGTCAGTATCCCAATGTTGTGCCTCCATGATTCACTGCAGAAGTGGGGAGTGACCTTAAGATACTATAGGAATGATTCTCTATCTCTATCCATAAAGGATATCTGTAAAGCAGCAAACTGCTCTGTCACCTCTCTTAGTAGTTGTATACCAGTCCTCCTACTGAGTTTATTTTCAACAACATTCCCCTTCACAGGAGTATATTCTATCTAAATGTCATATTCCTAGAGGAGGTCAAGACAACATTGCTGTGTCAGGTTCAGGTCTTTTTGAAAGAAGATATACCTGATACTCTTCTGATCAGAGTACTCGTTAAAATGCTCGCCCATCAGATAGTTCTGCCACATCATCAAGGTGAAGACCACTGCTTCTAACTCCAGGTCATGGGTAGCATAGTTCTGATCATACTATCTCAACTGCTGAGAACCATAAGTAATCACTACTCAATCCTGCATTAGGACGCACCCAAGTTCGGTCCCCGATGTGTCGCAGTAGACTACGTACCCTACGCCTTTCTCTGGATGCTTCAAGATGGGGTAACTAGTCAGCCTTTGCCTCAACTCGTGATAGCTCTATTGGAATCTCCCCGACCACACGAAGGGTTTCCCCTTCTTCGTCAAGGAAGATAGTGGTGTTGTATCTTTGGAGAATTCAGAAAAAAACCTCCAGTAATATCCATCCAAACCCAGGAAACTCCGAACATTAGTCACACTCTTGGGTGTATCTCATGAAGGTACCACCCCGATCCTCACTGGATCTAATTCCACTCTAGCCTCCAAACTGATGTGTCCCAAGAAGTGAACCTCTCGAATCCAAAACTGGCACTTCGAGAGCTTACCATAAAGCTGGTTCTTTAGGAGTGTGTCCAGTTCTATCTAAAAATGGTAGGCATGTTCCTCCTCAGTAGTTGAGTAGATCAGAATACCATCGATGAAGACTACGAAAAATAAATCGTGGTATGGCTGGAAGATCCTGTTCATGAGTCCCATGAAAACTGCTGGAGCATTGGTTACACTAAAAGGCATAACCAAGAACTCATTGTAGACATAACGACACCTGCAGGTCGTCTTCTGCACATCCTCGTCTCGAACTCTGAGCTGGGGATAGCCTGATCCGAGGTCTATATTCGAAAACCACCATGCTCCCTTCAGCTGATCAAAGTGGTCTTTAATCCTTGGGAGTGGGTAATTGTTCTTCATGGTCACCTCGTTCAAGAGACAGTAGTCGACACAGAGCCTCAAGGTACTATCTGCCTTTATAGAAAAGAGAATCGGGGCTGCCCATGGAGAAACACTGGGCCAGATGAATCATTTCCCATGAAAGTCCTCCACCTGTACCTGCAGCTCACAATGCTCAGCGGGAGCCATCTGATATGATAGTGTAGATATTGGTGACATCCTGAGGTACATGTCAGTGTAGAATTCCATATCTTTGTGAGGAGGTAGTCCTGGAACATTTCTAGAGAAAACATCCGTGTACTGGTCCACCACTACAGGACAAGTCGGACTCTCCACATCAACTACTCCGGGGGTAAGGCAAGCCAACTGGTGAGTGATCAGCTACACCCTCCTCCGATTAAGTCCATCCTATGCTGCAAAGGTTCCCTTCATGCCGGCGAAGGTAAACCTAGTCCCATAGGTGGGACACACTGCACTTTTCGCCTAATATAGACAATCTGAGCATGGACTGTAGAAAACCATTCCATACCCAAGAAGACATCTTAAGCCCTCAATGATGCGACTAACATACCCCAGCCAAAGCTCTCACCTCCTATATTATGCTCACACTTCCGTAACCAGTGCGTAATCATCGAATCAACTCCCATAGGAGTCTCTAGCCGTAAGGATCGAACCAACGGCTCCGTCGGAATCTCCGAGCTCCGAACAAGGGTAGTGGCAATTAAAGAGTGACTAACACCTGTGTCTATAAGAAATGCAGCTAAGGTTGAGTAGAAAAAGATCATACCTCGAATCATCTCTGGAGCATTGTGATCATAGGCCTCAGCTACTTGGAGCTGAGCTCCCCCCCCCCGTCCACCTGCTCTCTGTGGTTGGGGTGGACCTCCTAGTGGTGGTGGTGGTAAAACCTCATAACGTCATCCACCGCCAGCTGCACGTCCAGCTCCTCTGCCACGTCGACCTCTCCTTGAAAACCACCTCATTTGAACATCTACCTCTTCCTAAGATGTCCCTCAACTTTCTTCTGATTATCTGAATGGTGGGTCGGATAGTCTCGATCCATGTGACCATGCCTGCTGCATGAGTAACACTGCATGCTAATAGCATGTGTGTCTCTGCTCCTTGTGCCTCGTACAACCGATATAGAGTCATGCGGTCAACCACCTGTGCATCTGGTCCTCTTGGACCTCTGTGACATATGTCTTCTGCCAGCTGCAGAAGACTCTGTTGCGTGTCTATTAGTAGTGGGTCTCGCTGATGGTGACTGCTCAACAAGGAAACACTCCACTATGAGGGCTCTTTCTAACACCCCGCCTGCATCGAGCTACTGATGGAGATCATTGAAGCCCTGATCTCTCACCCGAGCCCTTTCTCGACAGTCTAGGCCATAGATAATGGGTACCACACCATATCTGTGGAGTAGTGCGAGGGGTCGGTGAACCTCACTGAGTACTATGCCACAATCATGCTACCTAGCTGTAGATATAGTAGCTTCGGTATCCGCACTACGTGGAGAGTGGATGAGAAAAACTTGTTTGGAAACAGGATCTTGAAGTCTACCCAGAGTAGCATCACCTAGCCATGCACCTTGAGAATTAGGATCCACCATCTACCTGCTGCTTCCTAAAGGAGAGTCACGGCAAGGATCACCACGAAGTTTGATGGTGTCCCTTCTAAACTGATGACTCTCAACATAGTCTCCAGCCAATCCTCAGCCACCTGTGGGTCCGTCTCTTCCCTGATCCTAGGTGGCCTCTGGCACTGGAACTCGTTCAACGCGCTCAAGTGACGTGCCTCGTCTACTACTAGGGCTAGGGTGGACCAACAGAAAGTAGTACCACCTGTGCCTCCACTAGTAAAGGTCCCTACACCGAGGCCTCGTCGCTTAGTGGGATGTTAGTACGTATGAATCTCAGGGCTCTGACTGGTCGCCTACAGGGAGGAAACCTAAAATAAATAGACGTGACATAGTGAAAAGATTATACCTTGTGAGATGACCTAGTTGAGCTGACATAAAGAAAAATTTTGGAAACACACACGCAATCGGTGTTCTCATGCACTGATTCGAAAATCAGAAGTCAGAGTCCCGATGTATGGATACGTCGCCCGACCGCACCAAAACTAGACTTCATGAACTGAAAACCACACTTAGTACCCTTAACACTATTGATTAATAGAAAAGAAATATCAGAGTTCTATGTTATGCTATATAACTGACTCCTCTGATACCAATTTGTCATGACCTGTCCCCCTGGGCCCTATCGTGACTACCCAAGCCCACCTTCCATAGGCTAGGGGCTGGAGACTATCACTGAAGGCATAAATCCTTAAACTGGGAAGGCATTTCCTTTATAACTGTAAAAAAACACATTTGAGTACACAACTGAAAGAAAAATAGTAAGTAATACTGTATAAAAAAGAACTGTTGGAAAATAAAATGTGTCGGAAATACAAGACCAACAGGAAAGTAAAAGTACAACTGAAATAAAGTACAATTAAAGAAATGTAAAGAAGGTACTAGGTCATCATTCAAGGTTCCTACCTGAAGGGTAGGTACAGATGGCCTCCTCAGCACTTCCTTTCATCGGTCTCCTCCGTGTACCGTCACACTGAGTGGTCCACCTCCGTGTACCATACAGTCCTACTACTCTTTGCCTCAGTTAGTACTTTCCATCACCTACAACCAACACAATGAGGTGAAAATAATGCTTATGCTGGGGTGAGTGTAACGATACTTAGTAGGGACCCCGAGACCCTCAAGGTCTAACAAAATTCAACAAGGATAAACCAAAAAATACGAAATCAATTGATAACCATTACTTAGGTATATTCCCATACATATACCTAAGTTATCAAGTAAACCATCTCAATCATGAGGAAAACAAAAAAGTCAATGACTCAGCTCAAACATGGATTTTTATTATCGAAACCACATCTAGTGACATACTCCTCCTATATCAAGTACAGTGGGCTTGATGCATCACACAGATATGCTTACCACTATCCTTGGATTGCTGAGGTACTCCTCTTGTCGAGTACCATGGGTCTACCATGTCACACAAAGGCTCTCCACACCATGGTTCTACCACGCTCACACAGAGGCACTCCCCCTCGTAGCTGACTAAGGTACTCCTTTTGTCGAGTACCATGGGTATTCGGTGCTCACATAGAGGGTCTCCCCACCATGGTTCTTCCGTGTCATAGAAAGGCGCTCCCCACTAGGCTAGTAGAGTCACTCTGAGTCGAATCGGTCAAATAGTCATTAGGTCTCAGCCAGCTAATAGGTCTCCATACTCTATCTGCTCGTCTTTGGAAGGATCTACTCCATGAGATGTTGTTCGATACTCCAACATTCACTAAGTGCCATGAAAAATTATCTCAAAGTTCCACCACCTCATAGGGGTCTCAATGAAATAGGCAGTACGTCAATCGAACAATCGGTCTGTTAGTTATTAGCCTTTTTGTCCCGGGGGCCCAGTTGGATTTGTGTACGATCCAAGATGACTGTATATCAACTATACCTGAACTCCAGTGGGGTAATCTCAATGGTATTGATTTGCTCCATGAATACTGGAACTGCTGATGGTTCGTCAAACGAATGTATATTGCCATCAATATGGCCCAAGAAGGTAAAGGGGTCGGTAATGGGCCTGGGCGCGGTCCCACCCGATCAGACCCACTTGGCTCAACCTAGTCTGGGCCGATCATGTCAGCTCGTTATGTTCGGCCCGGTCTGCTGGGCCCAGACCAGCGGGCTGTGTGGGTGGTTCGGCCCAGATGTTGCCACGTTGGTGGCTCGACCAACACCATGATGGGCGCAGCTTGGGAGACTCGACCCAGAAGCCCGGTCAGCCGGGAGGCCAGTAGGCAGGCCGTGCGGGGCGCGGGCGGTCCGCAGGCAGTGCGCCCGGGGCGCGGGCTGGCCGAGGGTAGTATGTGTGGGGTGCGGGTAGCCCGACAGGACACTGAGCAAGCCGTGGGTGTGCCAGGTAGGGCGTGGCAGTGGCCGGGCAGGCCACGGGGGCATCGGAAGGTCGTCGAGCAAGACACGAAGGTGCATGGTAGGGGGCAGCAGAGGCCGGGTAGGCTGCGGATGCGCCGACAGGGTGCCGGGCAGGCCACGGGGCACCGGGCACGACGCCGGGTAGGGCGCCATGAGGCCACGGGTGTGCTGGCTAGGGCGCAACAGGGGACGAGCAGGCCACGTGGGCGCTAGGTAGGCTGCGGGAAGGAGTTCCATGCACCAAGAAGGGCGTCAGGAGGCCGCGGGGGTGCCAGGAAGGCCGCTGCAGGGGCCAGGCAGGCCATGGGCGCTCCAGGTAGGTCATGGGCAGGCGGGCCGTGCACTGGGCTGGGCGTCGGGAGGCCGTGGGGGCGCCGGGCAGGGCACAGGGAGGCCGCGGGTAGGCGGTGTTCGACCGAGAGTATCGGTGCGCCGAAGGGGCGGCCCGATTTGTGGAGGCCGCGGGTAACGAATCTTTCGTCGCTGTCGCCTTTGGTACCGTCGCCTCATCGCCATGCCGTAGAATGCCACAGGAAGAGAGAAATCGACAGAGGACGTCGTGCCATGTTAGGTTGGCCTACACCCTCTGTGTTTACGGAGATATCATTTGGCGCATCATGAGAAAAACATAATCATTAATATGTCCGCAATAATCCCATTGTATCCTTTGAAGAAGGTATGAAAAAGGGTACAACATCAACAAGTAATAATATCCCTACCTTTGATTTGCTGGTCTTCGTTCCCTGACATTGGGGAAAGATGATCGTCAAGCCGTGGTAGATGAAGACGTTCCACGTCGAGGGAGTCTAAGGAAGAAGCTCATAGGGGGTCATTCTTCATAGTCTAAGGCGTCCCTCATCGGCATTCTTTGCCGAGAGAGAATTATTCATTCTTTGGTGGTCGTTCTTCATTGGAGAGTTCTTCTCCTTCCCAAGATCCACCAAAATGCCAAGGGATAAATAATAGAAGAATGCGTTGTCTATTATTTGATGGCACAACAATTCAAATTGTGGTGTTTAATTAAATGAGACAACTCATTTAGTTAATGGGGTGGAGTTGGCTCAATTTAGTGAAGATGGTTGGAATAAATTAAATAATGGGAATTTGAAGAGTTTTTTCACCTTAAATGGCGGTTCCAAGGGGTTACATGCCCGGGTGGTCCCCACCAAAATTATCCTCCCAAGGAAGGTTATGTTTGGGTGGGCCCCACCACCATAACCTTTAATGGGAGGTTAAAGTGTGGTGGCCCCCACCTCCAACATCCACTTGGAGGTTTTGACAACCAGAAATAAAAATAAAGCCTCCAATTTATTTTTATTTTATTTAATCATAAAATCCCAAAAACTAACTTATAAACTCGACCCACTGCCATTGAAGTGAAAGTCTTCTTAATCAAATACTGCTGTTGCGAGTTCAATGGTGTCCTCAGAATTTAATTCCGATCACTTGTTCAAATGTTATAAAATCCCGCTCGTACGTTTACTAGACGTACCCGAACAAAAACTTCCTCCAAATCTATTTTTTGATATTTTCTAATAGCCACTTTTAGGGTAAGTGGAAACCATAAATCACAAGATTCAAAATAGTCCACAATAAAAAGACATGCCACATTCCAATATCAAGAGAAAAACATGACGTCCCACTTCTTCAAAACCAAATATCCACGCCACAAAGTTCCAATTCAAATTTCAAAGACATAAAACTACTTTCAGACCACGTGCCAACCACATCATTTGGGTTGAACCATGTGCCACCTCGAACCGTATAATTCCTTCACCTGCCTCGATTTGATTCGACAAAAATACAACATCTATTCACCTCTGTCCTCAACGCTCCTTAGAAACACCACCCTCAATGATGCCGCTGTCTTCACCTGAGTATCTTTCACCATCTTCATCATCCACCACCAGAAGCACCATCCTCACATCACCATCCAGGATCTGTCACCATCTGTGTATCAACAAACCACCACCAAATACTTCAACCTTCATGACTCATCACCGCTAGCCATCCACCGGCGCCACCATCGTCAACATCATACCATCAGAAACTTCAAATAACAAACTTCCATCATCACCATTCAAGCAGCATCGTTGCCATTGTACAATGCTGTATGTTCCTCTAGGAGGCCACCGACCGCTCGAACATCACGTCCCAAACCCTCATAAAGACCGCCACACCACACCGGGACTCGTAATCAAGCACTAAAAATTTACACGGACTCGTAAAAATCCCATTATTTATGAAAAAAAATTCCCACGGAATTTTTGGGTCTTTACCAAAATCATAATAAATTTTATTAATAACCTATGTTAAGGGTAGATCAAAAGTAGACAAAATATTTGTAATTGACCTTTTGGTTTAATGGAATGTTAAAAAAATTAGTGAGAAATTGAGGAAATCGAGAAACCTTGACTTGAGATTTTAAATATGGTAAATTATGTTTAATATTAAAAAAATGAACTATTTTCTAAATAAATATTTGGGAAATATAATTTCATAGTCAATGATGGTCCTGAAAAGTAACTCCAAATCCTGGTTTAGTTTCTTAAATTTTAGTTGAAATGTGAATTAACTTGGGATATGAACTTTGAATGAACTAGTTTTCTTATAATAACCAAAAAGTGGTTTTAATAAATGATTTGGTCATGAGATTTTATTAAATTTTATTTCATAAAATAGAAATGAATCATAAGTTGTGGCTTGTTTAGAAATTAATGTGGCCTTGGAATGTTTGTTTTGTAAATATGGTTTGTGTTTTAAAATGATACATTGTGGTATAAAAATGTTTTGTTTTGGAATGAAGACACCCCTTGAGGTGGTCTTGTTTTAAATAAAGGAAAATTCTAGTCATGGTGGTCATGGAAATATGTAGAATTCACTATAATCAATGATAAAAACATCATAGGGGAGGTCCATGTTACTAATTGTCTTATGAACTGGCAAAGAAAACTCCCATAGGTGAAGTCCATGTTACTTATTAGATTATTCCATTAATGAGAAAACCCAGATAGGGGAGGTCTATGTTATATTATAAAGATAACGAGCAAAAAATGTTATTATATTATTTTTTCCATGGTTTACATGACCTTATCAGATATACCTAAACATTGGCCAAAGTAGTTATGGTTGATCGAGGTCCCAAACATAAGGATTGATGTTAGTATGGAAAGATCTCATGTGTGTCCATTGAAACTAGACATTTATGGTTTATTATTATTTTTATTAAAGTGTTAAGATATTTAATTGAATAATTATGGAACATGTATATTTACTTTTACTTCATATTGGTTATTTTAGGGATTTCATTGGTGGTGGCCTACTGAGTTGTACTCACACCCTACTCGAGTTTCGCTAACACATGGATACCTATGAAAATATCATTACTTGAACACATGTTATAGGTTTAGGGAAAGGAAAATTGCTGGATGTTTCTCCTGGATGTATAGATTAGAGGATGGGTGATCATACCATTCTAATCATGGGTCACATTGTGGTTATATAATGTTTTAGTTTTATTTTTTTGTTACCTTGTATATGATAAATCCATAGGGGATCTATTCTGACATGTATGGAATAGTCCATTATTATAGAATTTTGGTACGATCGATATTTTTAGCACTTACATTTTATTATGTTTAATGTTAATGACTTTATTTAGGTGTTTGTATTTTACTTCTACTATGGTTTCTACTTTGACGAGATTGTATAGTCTATCCATAGTATCCTTATAGACCCTCACTACTCGTATTTGGTCTCTAGCATGAAGAGTGATGCACCCAAGTTGATGTGGAAATAGTAAGTATGAGAACCAATAAGTAGTTCGAGGTGGAAGAACAACACAATGTGTTGTTAGTGGTGTCTTTTATTTTTTATTAATGATTCAGCATAGTAATGAAGGGAATAAGAGGTGTCAAGGATTATTAATGAGATAATTTTTTATTAGTGATCAAATAATAATATGGGGTGACCTAAGTTCTCAGAATGGGGATTTATTATTCTTGTAATTTTCTTGTTATAACTGTGTTGATTTAACCTCATGTGATGCACTATATTAGTGATATTAGGTTTTTTTGTGTTTTTTTTATGTTAGATCACTTTTGAAAGTGAGCATGTGTTTATTCATGGACCAATTTAGGCTCGTATGGATTCAAAAGATAGAATCATTCATGATACATCTGATTTAGATGTTAACTGCATGCTGCCTATGATTTTTTATTATCTTGTGATTATATCTATTTGAGTTATATCATCCTTTAGATAGGACTGCCAATTGATAAAATGGTATTGGTTATTTAAGGTGTTATATGTATCTTATATGATATTTTTTGTATGTAAGTATATGGTGGAATCTTACTTAGAAAATTACCTAGATGACTCTTTAATGAATATGAAGATATAAACGAACCATTAAATGATGTTATTGGTTAAACAGAGTTCAAGTAAACAGATTATAAAGTTTTTTACTTTATTTCTTATGAATGAAAATCAATATAACTTAACTTTAGATAATTTTACATCATGGTAACTTATGAAATAATTTTAAATATGAAACCTATGATATGATGGAGGTTTAATTATGAATCTATGAGACTATAAAATTATAAAAAAAGATAACTTCATTAAATGATAAAAGAGATAAATTATTCATGATTCTTAGAACACATGTATATGTGAATTGACCCAGTGTTTTTGTAGTTGTGGTGGCTATGAGTTCCTATGTTTTGGGACTCATTTCATATGAGATGTAATGAATGATGAAGAATACTCTTATGATCACTTCCTCAAACTATGGGGTTAGAAATTTTAATTTTTTTGAAATAAAACCTATTAGGGTTGTTTAGATATTATGTATATATATAAATATTGTTATACCTACTGAGGATATGTGGGGAAAATGATTGATTTTATGATTATGAAAACTACTATGATGGGTGTTGCATTATATAGTAGATTGTTGAGTCCCTTATGGTACTTGTTGATCTATGACCTTGAGATCTGTGTTTTTTTATGGTTGACAGTGAATTTTTATGCCAATTATATTCGAGGTGATTCCATTTTATATATACATAATAACCCCAGAGGTAGTTCTTGGGCGTGCCAGATTTTGTTTGACCTTAAAATCTGAACATGAATGTTACCCATGAGTTTTGATCTATGTAAGGTGGGATGTGTGGCCTAGGTATGAGAGCTTAGTGACCCTTAGACATGAATCTTGATTAGTGGATTAGTGCCTTTTGACCTTCAAGGGTAACTTGTTAGAGGGGATGGCTAGGTCTTATTGATGATTTTAGAGATTTATTGCATGGATAGATGTTTAGAATTATAAAATCATTGCATGTTTAGTTACACTATGTTTTGATATTGTGATGGTCAAGCACCCATAGTGTTACCACCATGTACACATGACATTTTAGAATTGAAAGATAATTTAGATAAAAATCCTACCATTTTTGGATGTGATTTTGATAAATGGTGATAGTATAGTAAATAACTTTATATTCTTGGAATGACATCAGAGATGATAAATTTCCAAGATCTTATTGATGTTGTAGCATCTCTGATTTTATTTTTAATATTTTCTGATATTATATGGATTATTTTAGAGACCAAGTGCTGAGATGATGTTAAATTGTGACTCCTAGTGTGTCCGGAATAAATGTCTAAATTATTTTAAATATATTAAATAGAACAGACACTTATTTTAAAAAAAAAATTGATTAACTCCTGAATGGATTCCCAAATCCGAAATTTGAGGGCACTAATGAGTTAAAAAAATGGGCTATACCCTAGGCAAGATAGAACCTCTATCAGCGTGGGCCATTTTTGAAAATATTATTGTGGGTGTAAATTAACTAAAATATATAGAATAATTAATTTAATTTTTTAATTTTTGATGCAATGACTATTTCTATTTTAAATTCATGGTTATGGGTTTTCCTAGGGTTGGAAGCTCAAAAACTATAGTTTCAAACAACCGTTGAAGAGATTTTCTTGGCAGGTAATGATAGTTCAGGATCAAATCATGGACCATCAGGCCAATAACGTTAGATGATCTTATCAATGATGGAAAAAAACCTTTCATCATCAATGATTGATCCAAACTCTATGTAGTATTCTTTTGGTTGTGATTTTCATCTCATTTATTAATTCTATATGAATATTGATCAATTCCACAAACAGAATTGATGAGTGAATTATTGATAGAATTGAATTCATGAATTTTTTTATTTGTTTATTGATTTATACCTTTTTGTTTATCATTTTATGTTAGTGAATCAATTACAAATGAACAATGGACATGGTTCATTCCTCACTTTTATGGATTATGTATTTCTTCTCCAATACATTTCA
The DNA here is from genome assembly GCA_963277665.1 of Viscum album. Classification (NCBI taxonomy): domain Eukaryota; kingdom Viridiplantae; phylum Streptophyta; class Magnoliopsida; order Santalales; family Viscaceae; genus Viscum; species Viscum album. The sequence continues at coordinate 1,131,701,304 of OY728135.1, read as the reverse complement.
TGTTTATCGTAGGTGTTTTATTTTGGATCATGGTTCGATGAAAAACTTGGTATTCGATCATTTCATGAATTTTCTTTGGTGAAATCGATTGATTCCCTTAGTGAAATTTTCAATCGATGATGCAGTTGAGGAGAGACGATGGAGGTGAATGATTAAGAGCAGAATGGACTGATATATAGTTAATTTTCATCCTTATTTTGAAAAATGGTGATGGTTTTATCAATGAATTTTTTCTAAGAGAATTCAGGGCCCAAAATCTTGAGATATAAAAACTAAATGCTTGGAAAAATTCCAATATCTCTGTTCTGGAAAGGGATAAAGATACAAACAATATCGGAATGATGCATATGTGGGTATAAAAATCATGAGAAAAACGATGTGTAATCTATCATTACATGCCATGAACCCCCTAGAAGAAAATCTAAGGTTACAGCCAAAGATAAGTATTACATTCTATTTGAGTTTTTCACACACCATGTGGTCCCTTCCATGAGTATTGATGTCTACTATGGAGATTTCATGGACACATGAAAAAGTACACGACCAAATGGGACATCGTGCACTCAGACATGAACGTGACATTTCATACACAGACTGATACACAGACATGACCATAGTACATAGACAAAACCATGCGACACAAGTAGAATATTGTGTTTTTATACATGTCTTTTTCTTCTTCTACACACCATGTATATGGAGACTTACATGTCAGGTGAGGCTCTTCCACATGGGCGTTCATAGGGATAATTGGACACACTTTGTACCCCCATGTATACAGTCTTTAATCCATTAAAGAGTGTTTGTAGCTCTTTGTTTTCTTCATTTGGATCATTATATGTTGATTTCATTCCCTTGGTCCATTCCCTCGAGGGTACTGTGTGACATTATATCCACATCATAGGATTGTGATCCCCTCTAAAGGCCGAGTCTTAGGTAGAGTTGGTGTGTCCATCAATGAGATTGGATTATGTTACTCTACCACATTTGTTCCCTAGGTTGTTTTTGTGGAATTATCTTGACATCCCTGATTAGGGTGTTGATCCTCCATCTACAGACTGCATCGATGGGGTTTTTGTTATCATTTAAATTTGATCCCTTATGTCGCGGGTAGATCTAGAGTTGGTTCATGGTGTCTCCCAACTATTTTGGGCATAACCCCCAATATGTGCATCATATTTCTTCTTATAACAGTGAGTAATTTGGTGGGGCCCAAATTGGTAGACCACATTGTGGAGCATCTCTAATGATAACATGGTTTGTGGAGTGTATTATCCCAAAAGTAGTATTTCATCGAGAAAAATACTATTACTAGAAATTGGTTATGACTACCTGGTGGCATGGTATCTTTCCTTTCTATATATGGGTGTTTCTATTATACATTTATTTTTATATATTATATTGATTTGACTATACATGGTAATTCATGCTCATTTTTTTAGAGTGTCTTATTTAATATTTTTATACACACCCCTGCATGGGATTTTTCCGAACATGTCATGACTTATATAGATGATTCCGCTTTGGATGGTGTCCATGGAGGGCAGGGGGTGGTTATAGTGTAGCTGGAGCTTGTCAGTCTGAGGTGTTTATCAGGTGCATTCATTTTTCATAGTGATTTCCCTTGGAGAAGGATGGGTTCTTTATAGTTTTTTTGGTTGGGAATTTATTTGGACCCGTTTCCACATTCCTTACTTTACTGTCATACACTATTGTAGGATCTCATATGCATTCATGATTTGGTTTTAGTTTTTTTACATTTATGAACTGTGTGGTCTTGGATATATGATCATGTGTATAGGTACCTTAGGATAATTCCTCCTATTTATGGGACATGCCTACTTAGCAATGATATCTAGCCTCTAGTTTTCTGAATGCAGGATTGGGTAGTAATGGGTTGAAAACTAGTGGGTTGGGCCATGACAGATTGGTATCATATTTGGTCAGTTATACCTTCGAACTAGAGTCTACGAGTCTGGTTTTGAGCAATAGTGATTAGTATTTAGATTTAATATCTGTGACCAGGGACTCTAGTGTTGGTGTGTGGAGAAATTTTGGTAGATGCATCATATATGAATGCTTTTCTTTTCCATGTAATTCTTAAGTTTTATCCCCATATTAACACTTTTGACTGTGATACATCCTGTTTTATTTCAGTATGACTCCACATCGATATTCATCCATGATTCCATTGTGTGATCATAAGGATGATCCACCAAGTGATGCAGAATTTAGGTAGGGGCTTGTAACATAGATAGAACCATTGTGTGGTTGACCAGCTATACCACGACCCATGGAGTAACATATAGTACTGACAACACCAGCTGAGGATTCACATTGGTTGAGAATGTTAAATGATTTTTAGAGGAAGTGAAAATCTAGGTTTTGGGTTGAGATTGACCCCCAGGTGATTGGGGAGTGTCTAGATGAAGTCACTTACATTTTCCTTATTGTAAGAACACTGACTGATCAGATGGAGGTCATCATGGTGAGTATTATTTAGGGATATTATGGGAGATGGTGGAGATTGGTGACTTAGTCTCATGATGATACGACTCCCTCCATGATAGAATTTGAGAATCACCTCATGGGGGGGGGGAGGGGTTATATCGGACCATGTTAAGATCCGTATGTATACAAAATCTTCTTCATATATAGTAGGAAAACATGACCATGGTTGAGTACTAAGTGTGGTTTACTGATACACCATGTTACTCCATGGATATAGCAAGGGACCAGTTCCTTAGAGCTCAGAATTTTGAACAGGGCTTGTGTTAGGATATTAGGGCTTTAGTGGTTATCCTTTGAATTCCCACCTCGTTGGGGTTCTTGAGTGATCCTTGTTAGTAGGGTGATTATTATAATAGTAGGAACCAGTAGTGAGACCTATTAGTGCGAACACTGTAGTTTAGACCTCAACAGTAGGCATCCAATGGAAGTCACATGGATCCAAGTGTGTTTGAAAATATAGTAGGAAATATAAGGACTCAAGGACAACAATGAATGGCTCAAAATATGGAAAACATATTTCAATAGAGAGATGGTGATTCTCCTGCAATCTTTGGGAATATGTATCTTAGTATTTTTTGACCCACAATACAACTAATCATGAGACAATCTATCCACTATAGAGGTAGTGAAAGAGGTGGGATATGGGTGGTTTTTATGGTGGTGGACATGGAATAGGGGCCAGAATGGAAGTGGAAGGTGGTCAAATGTTCGACCTATTACCACCACTACCCCCATGTGGTCCTTGATAGGATCAAGGTTTTAGAAGATAGGGACAAGGTTATTTGAAAGCTATAGAGTCCTATAACCATGAGGATCTAGGGATGATACGAGGTATGATATGTGTATTTTATACTTAAACTATATTATTTTTAGACATAGGTGTGAGTCATTTCTTATGTTACACATCTCTGGTTTGAGAATTAGATATTCTGGTTGATCCATTGGCTTGACCATTCCAATTGGAGACTCTGACAGGTGGTGACTTAGTGATTCCACACATTCTCTAGTAGTGCGACCTGATTCTTAAAGGTTAGAGTTTTTAATGGGATCTTCTCTCCATATTAATGATACCTTATGACATCGTCTTATGTATAGATTGGATATCTATAGTTCATGCCCTGATTGGTTATTTTAGGTGGAGGATGCGATGTGATTCCATTGAGGGGATTATGGTATACATTTTGGATGAAAATGAATCCATGGAAGAGCCATAAAACCTCAAGAATATGAGAGTGTAGTTGATTACTCACCAGTTGGATAGAATGAATATTGGAGAAGTGGATGCTTTGGGCTATCAATTTCACGTGGTAGTGGCAGAGTGTGAGAACATTTTTCCTAACGTTGTCCACATTTACCTCATCTCTGAGAGCTAGACTTAAACATTTTCATGCATCTTAAGATGAAACCAATATCAGAACCAACATGTCAGATGAATCCCAAAAATATTTGAGAGCTTAGGGAGCATTTGGATGAATTTTTGGAGAAGGAATTTGCGACACCACAATGTTTCCCCAAAGGCAGACTCAATGTTCTTTATGAAGAAGGTGGATATGATATGAGGTAATTTATATATTACTAACACTTGAATTAGGTGACCATGAATATTAAGTATCCACTAACAAGGATACAAGACCTCTTGGATCATTTTAAAGGGGAACAATGGTTCTCAAAGATTGACCTTAGATCAGGCCACCACTAGTTGCGAGTAAAGGATGATGATATAAAAAATACAAATTTCAGATGTAATTACAGTATCTATGAGTACTTGGTGTTTCCATTAGACATGAAAAAAAACCATGAAGTGTTTATGAGAAACCTGAACTCAATCATTCAAACATTATTAGACTATTTTATTGTGGTCTTCATTAATGACATCATAGAGTATTCATCGCATGAGGAGGAGCATGTAAGACACTTGAGGATGGACCTAGACACATTCTGATTGCACCATCTTTATAAAAATATCAATGTGTCAATTTTGGATTTGATATTTCCACATTCTATGACATGTCATGTTATAGTATTCATAAGTAGAGAACCTGGAAAAATTTGAGGCAGTGCATGCTTGGGAGCCACTAAATAGTGTTATTGATGTATGAAGTTTCATGGGTTGCAAGGTATTATCAGAGGTTTATACCAGATTATTCTAAAGTGGTACAACCCTTGATAGCTTTGAACCAAAAGGTGAATAATTTTATAATGATGGAAAATCCCTATCATTTTTTCATGAGATTCCGTAAATATTGATGATTTCTCCCATATTGAGGTTTCTAGAGGAGGGTGTTGAGAACATAGAGTTCTAGGATGCATTAGGGACCAGACATGGAATTATTATAAGGAAAAGTTAGATAGTAACCACCTATGGTTCACGTAATTTGAGAAAAATGGAGAACTAAATATCCCATGGTATTGAGCTATAAGTAGTAGTCTCTATTTTGACGATGTGGTGACACTACCTGATGTGTGAGGTATTTTTTGATTTACTCTGGAAACAATAGGCTTATGTATCTCTTCTCACGGAAAGACGTTAACTTGAGATAGAGATAATGGATAGATCTCCTTTAAGACGATAACATTGATATTTTCTATAATCCTAGTAAGGGGATTATGGTTTTAGGTGTTATCAGTAAGAGATATTGTTCTTAGTTATTGGTCAAGGCATTAGATCAATTAGCCTTGTTGATGTTTTCCATCATGGATATTGCTAGTGCTTCATATATTTAGATGATAGTATTTAACCCACTCCTTTTGCATCATTTTATGGATTCTGAATGAGGATATACCAACTATGAGACCATAAATGCTAAGATATCCACTGTACATTATCTTGATATATATTCTTAGGTGGCGAGACAATAATCATTTTTAGAGAATGAACGATGGTACCTTTGATGTTTCAAGAGGAGCTATTTTTGGAGTTTCATACCCCCCTTTGGCGGTTCATGTAGGTGTGTAAAAGATGTACTCAGACCTCTAACAATAGTTTTGGTGTGTAGTTATGAAGAATGAGGTTACTGATTTTTTCTCTCAATGCGTCAATTATCAATAGGTGCAGGTAGAGCACCATGTTCCAGTGGATATAGCTCAACACATTGTGGTTCCAGAGTGGATGATGGATGAGATTTCCATGGAATTATTAATGGTATTACAAAATATGTCCAAGGGAAATTATTCCATCACGTTTATTATAGATAGACTCACCAAGTCTTCCCACTTCTTACTTATTCAAGAGAATAGTTCAATAGAGATCTTCAGATTCCTCTTCATTAAGTAGACATGTTTACTCCATGGAATTACCTTAACAATCATCTCTGTCAATGATTATTACATTCCATACTAGTTATGGAGATGATTATTGGAATCCTTTAGGACTAAAATATTTTTGATCCCATCATTTCACCTGCAAACGGATGACTAGAAACAAAAAACCATTTATGACTTGGAATAAATACATCAAGATTGCATGATGTACTTTGGTTGTAGTTGGGAGAATCACCTACCCGTAGTGAAGTTTACATACACTAACATTTATCATTCCACCATTGATATGGTACCATTTGAGACATTTTACATGATACCCTATATGTCACCACTGTATTTGACTGTTTTGGGTGATTTAACACTCATGGTCCTGAAGTTGATGCGAGCTACTAGAAAGAAGGTTAAGGTCACACAAGAGATGATAATGAAAACACATAGCCATAATAAGTCTAATTCGAGCCAATGAGGGAGATGTATGGAGTTCAAGGAAGGATAGAAGGTGTCCCTAAGAGTCTTGCATGAAAATGGATTAAAGTGATTTGGATAAAGAGGAATGTTATATTTGTGGTTAATTGGTCCTTTTTAGAAACTAAATAGAGTTTGTGAATTTCCATACCAATTAGCTTTAATGTTGTAGTTGGACTAGGAGAATGATGATTTTCATGTGTCATAGATGATAAAATACATGCACAAACCATCACACGTTACCTACATGAGAGAGATGGGCATAGAGGATGGAGATCCCTTTGCAATGTACCTTGTAGATATTGAGGATCTTTAAGAGATGACACTTTATGGGAATTCAATTCCCCTTGTGTGTGTTTGGTGGCATCACAGGAATCATTAAGAGAGCACTAGGTAGTGGGATACCCAGATGAAAGCCTAGAACCATCATAATTTTTAGTTGGCTTTTCTCTTTTCAGGATGAAAATCCCTAAGGTCAGGAGAATGTAATATATTAGATTGTCAATGTAATATATTTTCTGATATTATAAGGACTATTTTTGAGACAATGTTCTAGGAATAGGTGTGATTATAAGTCCCAGTGTTCCCAAAATAAAATTTGAAAATATATTAAACATCACACATGCACATTCTTCTTGAAAAAATTCAATAACTATCGACAGTAAGTTTGAATCAAGAATATAATAGAACCATTGAATTTGACATTTGATCTTTACCCTAGGCCCGAAATAATGCCTATCAACTTAGTATATTTGAAAAAAAAATATTTCAGGTGTAAATTAAATGAAATAAAGTAAATAATTATTTGATTTTGTTTAAGCTTTCACATAGTGACTATTTATACTTTAAATGAACAGTTATTGGTTTTCTCCAGGGATGGATACTCAAACCCTGTAGAATCAGACAACCCTTGGAGATCTTCTCTTAGAGGTTGACAACAGATCAGGATTAGATCATGAATAATCATGCTAATGGAGTTACAGGATCTCTTCAATGATGAAAAACACAACTTTTCATCATCAATGATCAATCAAAACACTAGGTAGGATGTTTTTCTTGGTGATTTCTATCCCATTTCTTAATAGTAGTCTAATTTGGATCAATTTCATGAACATAATTAATACGTACATCATAGATAAAATTTAATTGATTAATTTTAATTCTTGCTTATTTATTTGTCACTCTTCATTCATTTTTTAATGAAAACAAATCTAGAGGAAATGAATAATGGATGATGTTCATTCCTCACATTGAAGGATTATGGATTTATTCCCCCATTTATCACAAATTCATCACATGATTTTTATTTTGGCCTTTTGATTTATGAAATACATGTTATTTGATTATTTCAAAACTTTTGTTCATCACAAAAGATTGGTATCATGGGTGCTGTTCAGGGTTGATGGTGTAGTCAAGGTGTGAAGATGGTGGTGGATGATTGAGAATGGAATATACCGATTTTCAATTTCCATTATTCCCTGTTTTTAAGAATGGTGGTCATTTTCTCAATGAATCATTCTCTATTTTGATTTAGAGCCTAAAATCCTAAGATTTAGAAACTATAATCCCAAATAACCCTAAACTACATGTTCCATTAGTGTAAGATACTTTGGTAAAGCATAGAACAACATAGAGGTGGATCTGGAAATCATGATGAACACACTGTGTATCCCCCTTGGTTGTGAAACTATGGTTATAGATGGAGTTAAGTATCAGACACCACGCGACTCAATCACATACCGTGGGAACCCTTTGGTGAGGCTCAACATGTACTTTGGGGAGTATAAAGATATTGTAAAATGTACACGGTGAAATAGCACACTATGTACTTGGATACATACATGGTTTTTCATTCATATAATGGTAGGATAACATGAACACTGAACAAGTAAAAATCCAGGTGACAATGGTTGGATACTATGTGTCTCTAAATGGCATGTACTTCTTCTACATGTCATGTATATGGATACTTAAATTTTGGGTGAGGCTATTCCACACAGATAGTCATGGGGTTATTTGGACACACAGTGTACCCCATGGTACATGTCATTTAATCCATTCAAGGGAAATTTCAGCTCTTCATTTCTTTATATTTCACTAGTTTCGATTCAATGTATTCCCTTGGTCCATTTCATTGAGGGTACAATGCAGCATTACATCCACATCACTTGATTCTGACCCCCTCTAGAGGCCCGGTCTTTGATAGAGTTGTGGTGTCCCTCTATGACTTTGGAGTGCGATCATATATCTTTTTTCCCTAGTTGGGTTTTTTTAATCAATGTGACCACCCTAAACAGGTCGGTGATCCTCCATCTAAAAAGAAATATCAGTACGGGTTGTGGTATCATTGACATATAATCACCTACATAGTGGGTTGATCTAGATTGGTTTCGTGGTGTCTCCTAGAAGTTCTGGGCATGAACCCTACCTGTGTATTAGGGTATTATTTGATCAGTTAGTTCTTGTGTGGGGCCCAATGATCTATACCTATTCCTCTAGAATCTTCAATGAATCTTCAATGATATCATGGATCATGGAGGGGATTCTCTTGGAATGAGAATTTCTTCGAGTAGAATCATGTGTTTGGAAGTTGATTATGACCACCCAGTGGCATTGTATCCATCCTAAGTATATTTGGGAGTTTCTATTATATATTTATTGTTATATTTTGTATTTATAAGACTATACTAGGTGCTTCATGTTTAATTTTTTATGGGGTGTCCTATTGAGAATTTTTACACTCACCCCTCCATGAACTTTTCCTGCACGTATCGTGTCATATGTAGATTATGATACTTTTGATGTTGTACTATGAGAACATGGATTGGGTGGGTCAATGTTGGATCATGTTAGACCACAGTTTTTATCAGGATCATTTATTTAACTTATTCCTTTAACATGAAGCATGTTAGACACTTTATTATTTTTTGGTTTGTATTTTCTTTAGCCCCTTTTCTGCATTGAGTACTCTATTTTAGTAATCTGTTGAAGGATCATAGATGTATGAATTTATTAGTTTTATGTTTTTTACATTTTAAAATTTTGTGGGATAGGATTTTTTTCCGTAAAAATAGGTATTTTGAGATAATGCCTCCCATTACTAGGATATGCCTACTTGGTGTTGGTCTCCAACCCCTGTCCTGTTGGAGGTGGGCTTGGTGTAGTCACAGGTCAAACCATGGTGGGTCATTCTATGACATTTTATATGAGGAATGTTTCATACCTATTATATTAAGGAATATTGGATGCCTCAAAGTGATGTTCTGGAAGCATTGTTAGTTTCTTGGTTAGGTATGTGATCCTACGATCGATGATACTCAACCCGTGAGATGTTGTGTTCAATTTTTTGGACTGGTCACAAAATTGTAAGTGACCCTTTCTTGTTAAATTTTTTTTTATGGATTGGGAGTTTAAAATAATTATTATACAATGTAATATATTTTGTACTCACTGATCATATTGGGTTCAGATTGGTACAATGTTCTATGTATAATTTTTATGATTACTGTTTATGTTCTATAAATCATGAGCAGTATGGTAGAGATAGTACCATTGTGAGATTTAGTTTATTATTTATTTGTAGATAGTCATGGGACCATGTAAGTATTAATTTTTAAATCCTTTTTAGAATATTTTGATAGAATATTGATAGATTCATGTAGGTCGGATGACTAATAGTTTTAAGTGGGTATTGTGAAGACCTAATAGAATGGGTGATATCTGTGGAAGGGTAAATATTTCATGGCATTATTGATTAATGTTTTACCCTTGATATAGGTGTCAATGATTTAATGAATGATTATTTCTCTAAAAAGGATAACATGTTAATTTTTGGTGCAAACTGTTCATGTTCCACTATAAGAGAAGTATATATGAAGCCAAATTATGGGGAGAGAACTATTGGTCAAGTAAGATAACAACCCTCATTATGAGTTTAATTTCAAAATATTTCAGTTATAACAAACAAATTATCCAACAATAGGAAATGAATCAATTATCTGTGTAAGTGCATGGATGAAAAAGAGAAAACCGTATCTGACTATGGTGATTAGTGATGGACATTACAAGGGCTATGAGATCTAGATCTTGATCCAGTGAAGTTGCAATAATGGTACTCTAATGGTTAGGATCATCCTACTAGTCATGGGAATATGGACCTCTTAATAGAAATTTTTTGATGTGTGGTACTTGTATTTATATGTTTGTGATGGTAGCAGATGCCAGTTCACTTGTATGTTTGAAAAATTTTGGAATCCTCATGGGATGTTCAATTAGTAATATTTTCTACGATCTTTGTAAGAGTTAGAGAGATATCTTTAGACATGGGATAAATTCTGTTCATCCAAGAATGATTCAATTTTGTGGTATGTTGGTGCTTTGGGGAGAGCATGTTGAATAGTGTGATTGGTTAGTGATTTAACCATGGAATCAAACTAGATGTAAAGGTTGACCTCGGTGTGTGTCAGGATGATCGTGGGTTTCCTTTGTTTAACAAGGAATCACAATCTAGAAGTTTAATGATATATAGAAAGTTGAATCTAGGAATTTTTGGGATGTATTTTTTAGAGGAATTCATACCTTTTATTTATATGGAATTCATTGTGGTGGTATGGGAATCACATCTGAAACATAAATCAGACATGACTTGTATGAATCTATTTTTTGGGTGGGTATTTTTATTAAAAGTCATCATGTTAAAGAGTTTGTGTATATGTGATGATTACTAATTCAGTTCAATTTGGAACTAGATAATAGTGTTGGAACCTGATGCTTTAACAGAATATTTTATAGTATGGATAGAATTTGATCATGAAATATTATGGTGGGGATAAAACCATTTATGGACTAAGAACATTCTACTTATTTTTATACCTTTTTATAAATGTTAGAAGTAAATTTATGGGGAATCCAATCCTTGGTTGGATTTATTTTTGTGGTTCCACTTGGAAGTACGAAATCTTGGATGGAGGAGGATGAAGGTACATATGTGTAGGTATGCATTACTGGGTTGGGTAGACAATAAATGTATAATAAATTCATAATAAATTGTTTAGGGTGATGGTTAGATAGTTTGACCTGGTATGAACATTAGGAAGTGGGCTGGTGAAGTATCTACGCCCTTGAGACATCAACAATCTACAGTGGCATACTGCAATGAATGTTGAGGCAAGGCCTAATGTTATGATTAATATCAAGATTGGGAAAAGGTATTTCAGTTAGAATAATAGAATGGAGGACCAACTACTATAAACTTATGGTATTATCCAGATGAGTGTAATATTTTTTTGAACATTTAAGGAACCACCTAAAGTAGGAATGATGGTTGTGTTTTTTTAATAAATTAGTGATATGATTAAGAGGCTTTTGAGGTTTTGAGTAGTTAAGATGGTCATGTGTCAAAATGGTATGATGATCAAAAAGAAAAACACAAGTGTTTGTTTTGTATATTAAGGATCAATGATACTTTTCCGGTGAAACATTGGAATGATCTATCATATAGTGGGGAGATTATAAGATCATACCATTCAACAAAATATAGATCAGTTAAAACATTTTTTTAAAAAAAATTATTCAACCATTATCAAATAATTTTTTATGGTAGATGGTTTATTGGAGTATTATGGGGATTTGATACTCATATTTTGTTATAAAACATGGTGTTTCAGCACAATATATAATTTGGTACCCAAGGTAGTGGCCTAGGAGTGATTCTAGGATCATCAACGAGTTTTTAGACTACAAAATAGTTTGTGCAGGCAATTTTATAACATGTTACCTCCATGCCTTTATTTAATTGGGAGGGGGAGACCTCTAATTTTACTCCAACCATCATCTTTCATTCTTACTTGGGATTTTTCCCTCATTTGTTTAAAAACTCCTCTCTTACACCCTCTCCTTACCCTCCTCTTCCCCAAATGGATCTCCTTTTCCCATGTGTTGTTTTGTTCTCTATTGGTTGTGATCTAGAGATTAATGTTAGTCTATAAGTCCTCTTGTGACCCTCACTCTTTCATTTAAATGGATATTTTTTCCATATCCATTTTAATATAATATGCACAATTGTTAGGGATTCTAACTCATTTATTGATTTCTTAAAATTTATTCCATGACAATGGCCAATATTTGGAAAGTAGAATTTTTTAAGTATGAGGTTGGTGATCCCTAACTATAACCCATAATCTCACCAAATTTTATAACTGAACATCAGGTGTTTCATGAAGGCCTTAACATGGTGTGACCTAGATTAACTTAGATCCATTATGTGTTGTTTCTCCCTAGCCTATCATCCTAATAATTGTGTTTAAGAACCTATGGCTAGTGGTTATCCCAAAAATATTCCTTGTTTCGAATTTTAATTTTTCACAAATTGATTGTTATAAATTTTTAGTCTAGAAATATAGAAACATGAGATGAATTGACTTAAAATTGTTAATTTGGTAAATTATGTTTAATAATTAAAAGGGAAAAGTATTTTTTAAACCAATGACTATATAATGTAATTTCAAGATCACTGATGATCATGAATATTAACTTTCATGTATCTTTTAGCTTTATAAATTTATGTTAAAAAATGAAATAACATTGGATAATAACTTTGGATGAATTAATTTGATTATACGAAACAAATGGATATTTTCTAAAATGATTTGGTTATGTGATACTGGTAATGGTGGTTTATGAAAGAAAAATGAATCTAATTCTATACCTTGTTTGTAAATTAATGTTTCCTCGGAAGGTGTGTTTTGTAAATATAGTGTGTGTTTTAAAATGATGTGTCATGTTATAAAAATGGATTTTTATGAAAAGAAAATGACCCTTGGGGTTGTCTTATTTTAAAGGTAATGAAATTTCTAATTGGGGTAGGTGTTTCAATATATGCAAATACCCTTTATGGGTATTCATGATTATGTATGATAAAACTCCCATAATGGAGTTCTGTGAAACATATTATTACATACTAGATGATAAAATTCATACAGGGGATGTCTATGTTGATTAATGGATTATTTAATTGCTGAGAAAACTCCCATAGATGAGGTATATATTAATTTAGCATGTATACCAGGGAAAACTAGTTTGCTATATTATGGTTGGGATGGTCATTGTGATGTTCTTAGAGACACAAAATTATTGGTGGAAATAGGTATGGTCGATCAGGGTCCCGAACCTAAAGATCAATGATGATATAGACTAGTCTCGGATGTCACCATTGAACCAAGACATCATTGTTTTTTTACTATTTTGATAATTTTTATGTTATTTAATTGACTAATTATGGGACTTAAGCCTGTAATTGTATTTTAGATTAGTGTTTTTTGGGACATTGCGTGTTTTACCTTACCGAATTTTACTTAAACCATTCTCACACTTCTATGTCACTAGTGTACCCAAGAAGAAATCATATGTTTTGGGAATCTTCCATTGATAAATTTTTTTTCTTGGAATTCTAGATTGGAGTATGGATTATGGTAATAGGGTGGACCCAGGATAGGTTGGGGTTGTGTTATAGTTCAATTTTATTTTTTCCTTTTGTTACCTTTTTCTAGGATACATCCATATAGGATCCATTCTGACATGTATTTAATACTCAATTATTATAGTATTTTCATATTATAGATATTATTAGTTCTTCCCTTACGTCTTCTAAATCTATTGATTTGATTTTTGTGGATGAAAATTACTTCCACTTTGCATGATTCTCTAATCAGAGGGTATAGTCTCCCCATATCACCCTTATTTACTCGCAATACTAGTCGAAAAACTCTGGCGCATGAAGAGGCATGGCGGATTTCATTTAGAGATTACCAGTCCAAGAACCCATCAGTGATTTTGGGTGGAATGAAATCGCATCATGAAATAACCCTATCCTCTTTAAAACACTATGAAACTAGCCCTTATCTCATCAGTGTCTCATTCAACCACAATATGATATCTACAGTCCCGATTGACTCAAATGAACATACATTTTTTACTCTCATAACTAGTATAACACCTATATATACCAAAAAAACATATAAAGAAAAATCATGCTCCATATAGCTAGAGTAACCACACAATCAAGATAACCATTTTCTCAATTAGTCATACAATAATGATTTCCCATGTGATAATGGGATGACTATAGTTCAAAATTTTCTATCATGATACTTTGGTGAGCCTCATAGGAGTACCACTATCTATACTTGGAACATAGTGACACACTCACCACCTAAAAAAATAAGCAATATCGTTTGAGAATATCTGGTCACTAAATATCAAAAATCGATATTTCCATGTTTGGATTCCCTCACTCGATGTAGAAGTGGGGCCACCATGGTCGATCAAATATAAGAAAAATATCCCATAAAAATAAACTACACCAATATTGGTTTTTCAGACACCTCTTATATAATTTAAGCAAAAAAACCTCCTATGATGGACATTTAACACACACATACTACTATTGAACCACTCTATATTTACAAGCCAACACAATATCAAATATTAGGGAGAAAAATTACAACTCTACCCACGTAGATGTTATTCCCTATAATAATGGATCTCTAGCATCCTAAACTCACACTTTGAGAGTTCCTTATAATGATAATGATCTCAAATAAATCCAAGAAAATTCATCGAATACATAGCATGGTCATATTTGGACTATAAATACATGAGGGTGTCAGAAACAAAGATATATAAATACTATTATAAATACCCATTACCATAGAAAGTATATTCATGACTCCCAATGTATAATGACCCTACATTTCTTACATGATTATTACATCACAATAAATGTAAAAAATATAAAATAATTACACAACCCTGATAAAAAAGTTTTGTATCCTGAATAAACTATGAATGTACATAAATTTTAGATAATAGAACAAAAAATGAATTTAATTTCTTATTTTATATCTTTTTCACGGCCTTCATTATCTCTTTATTATAGGTATCCACAAATGGATATACATTAAAATAAGGGGTGGGATAAAATACTAGTAAGAGGGTGAATAAGGGACATGAAACATGGGTGAGCATAATAATCACTACCATAACATAATAAAAGGATCATCATCATAATAATGATATAAAAAATTAGGTAAATATATGGAATGTGGAAATGCATAAAAATTAAACATCTTGTCTTATTGGTCAACTACCACACATAGTTGTGAACAAAGCCGGAATTATATTCACACATATTTCAATTTTTCTCATGAGATACACCACATTAACCAATAGATTGGATCTCTATATAATTCACAGTTCACCAATAAAATCATAACATTTAAATGAACTATATAATTCCAGGAACAACCATCACATCATAACATTTACATTATCATGAATTCCACATAAAACGTATATAAATCAGGGACAGAAATAAACCCTTGAAAGGAATGTTTATCATTTCAAAAAGAATATATTCACAAAATATTGGGAACCCAAAAGAATGTGTTAATATCTCAATTGTTATAATAATCATCAAAATTTAGTGAGGAAGAAAAAATCTCATGAGAAGTAAAGGTTCTATTTTTAGAAGGAATAGTTACTTTGGAAAAACCATTTCATTTTTCATGAAATAACATTTGAAACATGTATATTCAGAATTGAAAAGATAAGTATTAACAAATGATATTTAAGTAAAATTAATGGAACTTTCATACAAAAAAGGATGGAAATAAGGAAATCCAAATGAAGAGAGCTGGGTTTGATAATTTTCCCTCATCTTATGTCTGAATGCTTTATTAAATTTAATATATTGGATAATAAAATTAAATTCATTATATAAAAAATATAATCTTTTATACATGAAAGTTATTAATTATAGTTTTTTTGTGTTCATTTATAGGATTTTTTATTAGTTATAGAGTTTAATTTCATTATTCTGGAGTGTTCATTTTCTTGGTTTTCATGATCGATTTATTTTTATATGAGCATGGAAGTTCATATAAAATTTGAATAATTAAAAATAATTACAATTATATGTTATTAATAAACCTTTATAATATTAAATGATCTTATATATCTTTTTTATATATTATTTGGATGAATCATTATATAAATAGTTAATAAAAATGATTTAATTTATTTGGCAGATTTTACGACAATTATGAGCTCATATTTTTTCATTAAAATTCTATTTATATATTGGTTCTAGAACATTAAATAAAATATAATATGTATAAAAAACTTATTTAACTCTAATAATAATTTTATAACCATCCTTGCAATAGGTTGTGAAAAATGAAAAATCATCATCCATGGTTGTGGTAAATCGACACACCACGGGCGATATCATTATTTTTAGAATAAATGGAAAAGGGAAGAGATTTTAAGATGAACTATTCCATTAACATAAGAAAAGTATATTATATGAAATATAATGTAGTTATCATGTCACATGGTTGTGTGTAGGTGAGTATTGGATTAGAAAATAAATGAAATTAAAAATAAATTTGAATGAAAAAGAAAGAGGATTTTACCTCTTGAATTTCTTGTAATTCAGATCCTTCTTAGGGGAAATGGATTGGTGTTTTTATGAGACTATGTTCTCATGTACATGGGGTAGGGGTATTCTAAGAGTATAGGATAGAGTTTTGACAAGGATCAATTCTTGTAAGGTATGAGGAGAAGAGGTTGATATGGGTGGTATTTATAGGGGAGGATAGGGGTGTTTACTTATTATTTTCTTCATTAGTTTACTTTTTTTTCTCATTATTATGAATATTTTGATAATTATCACTAAATATATTTAAATAATGATGGATAAGTCTCAAATTAAGGATTTCATTGACCTTACATAATCTTCTAATCAATAAATCATGTATTTTTTTTATCGTAAATTATCGTATAATACTATTCAGAAAATAATTGATGTATTTTAGACAAATCCAAAAAATTCACCCTCACTTGTTTTTCATTTGTAGAATTAAAAAATGAATCTCTATTTTTTGGAAAACATTTTTCTGAAAATGATAAATAAAATTTTTAATTGAAATCATCATTTACTTGTAATATTATATATTTAAAATTATAACTTATTTTATAACACCTTGAAAAATTAAATATGGCCTCATTAAATTATCTTATAATTATAAGAAAAAATGGTGAATTTACAAATCTATTTTATGAAAAAAAAATTCATTTAAAAAATTAAATTAATTTTAAATAATTTTTTTATAAAAATAACGCCAATTAATTATTATTTTTAAAATGTTGTTTTAAATATACTATGATATAATTATATCATATTATCATTTATAAGAGTCCTAAATTTTATTTATATTTTTATAGGTGATATTACAATTCTACTAGACTAGTTCCTATTTATAATGGTCACATTACTATTACAATGGTCAGGTTAATATTCCAATGTTAAAGGTTCCTTAAATTCTAGAAATAACTTTTATTTCATTCATTTTTAATTTATAAAGTTGAAATTTCTTTCTCAAGGTGATTTTCTATGATTTATAATATATAAAAATTTTATAAGAAGGTAATTTTCATTGATAAAATTTGGGTCATTACATTCCTCACCCTTATAAAATTTCTCCCTCAAAATTTCATTTTACATACTATAATTGAAACAAGTGAGGGTACTTCTCCTTAATTTATTCATATGATTCCCATATCACCTCTTCTTACTTATAGTTCCACCATAGTAGATTAATTGGGTTAGTAGTATAGAAGAGTAGAACTTTTTCTATATCATCTAAGAACATCACTGGATTCTCCCCATAAGAAATATCATATTCCAATAGTACCACATCTAGATTCCGTATATATGAGGGATCTAGTATTTTCTTACTCAATAGGGATGCATGGAATACATCGTGTAATTAAAACATGCTAGGATGAGGTTCTGGTCGATAGTACATAGATCTCACATGATAAGGAATCTAAAAGGGTCTAATGTACCTAGGACTCAGCTTCCCTTTCTTCCCAAATATCATGATCCTATTCCATACATACATGAGGAGGAAAACCATGTATCCAGCTTTAAAACCTAGTTCTTGTTGATGATTAGCTTCATATATATTCTATTAACATTGGGATGCATTTATGTGCTGCTAAATGTTCTTCACATTTTACACTATTTCTAGGGACATTTTAGGTCTTAAAAGCTCATGTTCACTAACTTTACCATAGCACATCAGTGTTTTTCATCTTTTCCCATAAAGGGATTCATAAGGATTCATTTGGATGTTTGATTAGAAACAGCTATTGCAAGAGAACTTGAATAGAGGAAGATGTTGGTTTCATCCTCCTTTGAGGTCCCTAGAACATTATATCAGCAGTTCTTCTAAGGTATGAATTGTTTGTTCTGATTTTCCATCAATTTGATGATGATAGGACATTATGAAACTCATCTCAGAGTTTATAGCACGTTAGAGAGTTTTCAGAACGTAAAGGTGAATTTCAGATCTTGATCTGATACAATCGATAATTTTACTCCATGTAGCTTTACCACTTCTCTGATGTATATATGTGCAAGATGATCTGGTGAGGTGTCCTATTAAATTCTGATAATGTGATTTGTCTCTGTAATATGATCTGCAACAACCCATACATAATTGTTTCCTTTATATGCATTTGGAAGTCTTGTAACAAAGTCTGTGGTGATGTTTTCCCCTTTCCACGTTAGTATGGGTAATGGTTTGATCATCCACATAATTTTTTCCTTTTAACCATAACATACCAATGTACAATTAACTTTTATGTATATTCAGTGATCTCCTTCTTCATATTTTTCCACCAATTTTTCTCTCAGATATCTCAATACATCTTCATGTTCGAAGGCTGAATAGATAAGGTTGAGAAATTTGCATCATTTGGAATATCCTTCTTAATCTATAGATCAAATGGTACACATATTCATGACCCAAAAAATACAAATCCATCCTCGTTAATTTTATACTCTCAGTATTTCAACATTCTCATAGCTTCAACCTTATTATAAATTTCCACATCATTTAATTGAGCATCCTTTATTTTCTCCATAAATACTAGTTGAGAACCCATCAGTGAAAGGATTTATGATGCTCCATCATTAATGATTCTAATATCCATCCTTTTAAGGTACAAGAATATTTAATCCTTCTCAATTCACATCATTGACAATGTTTCACAATCTTTTCTACATAGATAATTTTACACACTATTTGGTAGCCAGAATAGTAGTGGATGGAGCAGTCATAATAATTGATGAATTCTAACCATATTTTATATAAAATATTAAGCTCTTTGTGTGTGAATATATATTTTAAGATATTATCATTTTTATATATCTCACACTTTTCCGTATAAGGAAAATTCCACTAGAATTTCAGTGTGAAGATCACAATTGCCAACTACATATCAGGTGTGGTATAGTTTTTCTCATGAATTTACAAGTACATTGTGGTGTAGGCAATCAGTTTATATTTTTTCATTACTACATATCCTAATATCTTCTTTTAATAAATATTGTATACTATAAATATTTTTCTTATTATTAGAAGTGTGAGTACTAGTGTAGTGATAAGCTTCTTTTTATCTATTTGAGCCAATATTCACATTCACTGATCTAGAAAAACATTTCTCCCTTCCAATTAATATTGATTATTGTTTTTGACAATCATGAGTTTTTCTTCACAAATTATTTGTATTTCTCAACTATACCAAGGAAACTATGGTTCATATTGCAGATGTTGTCATGTGCCACTATTTGATTAGCTTTGTCTTGGAAGGGTCTATAATTATTTCTTCACAAGTGATACCATGTCCCAAGAATGATACCTCCTCCATACAGAACTAAAATGTACTATACTTTTTGATAAATATTCCCCCTTTTCAATGTATTCAACACAATATTGAAATTCTCTTCTTTTTTCCGTTACTCTGGGATTATATCATAATATCATCAAAAAATACTACCAAATAAAAATCATGGTAATCTCTAAAGAATATATTCATTATTTAAATGATTGTTTATAATGAATAATTAGTCTGAAAGTATTCTCTATGAAATCATAATGTGTATACCTTGTTCGAAAGGTAGTCTTGGGAGTATTTATTTTCCTTTCCTTTAATTAGAGATATCCTGACTGAAGGTCCATCTTAGAGAAAAACATTTCACAACATAATTGATTGAACAAATAATCTATTCGTGGAAGGGGATACTTTTATATGATGATTTTTTTGATCTCATGGTAATAAATGTAGAGGCACATTGATTCCTCCTTCTTGATGAAGGGGATCCATGCACCCCATGGTGAAGCACTCGGGCATATATAACCCCTGCACATATTCTCTTGTGACTCCCCATTCATCTCCTCCAACTCAATAGTGGTCATTCTATAAGGCACCTTTGATATAGGTAGATATATATGAATAATTTCAACTAAAAACTAAACCTCCTTGTCAGGAAGAAGACCATCCAATTCTTTGGGGAGCACATCAATGTATTCCCGTAAAATAGGCATTCCTTTGATGAATTCTCTCTGATATGAATCAACCATATTAGATTGATATTCACGATCATAAGGCAACAATATCTACACATGATATGATGATTTTAAAGGAGATTTATCCTCCTACTATCACTTTTACAAAATTGGGGGATACTTCGGAATGTGAAGAGTAATCTACCTTTCCCAAAAATTGAATTTGACTTCGTATAAATATATCCAATCCATTACAAATATAGAATCAATATCCTCGAAAAAAGTAAGACAATATTTTCAGGGAGTTTTTGTTCACAAGAATTAACTAGAGAGGAGTTATATACTTTGGATGTAATAATTACCCCATTTTATGTTCTCAAAGATAACTCAACCGCCAAATTCCATGTGGGCGTTTGAATAGATCTACTAAATTTATAGGATATAGAAGAATGAATATAACTAGAATAAAATATTATGTATTATATTATTGAATGAATAACCAGCATACCTATCCCCACACCATTCTTAGAATCCACCTTAGCATATGTGATGACATGAGCTTTCCCTTTCTCATTTGTATTTTGTGGTTGTTGATGCTGATTACCCTCGAGAACTTGAATATTAGTGCACCAAAATTCTTAGTGTCCCTGCTCCATATTGTTTAATCATATAACCATAGGTTGTTATGTCTTTTTATCCCCCACATTTTTCAGATTCCTCATTGATTTTTGTTATTCATGAGTTCGGTGGAATTCTCTCCCACGCTTATTGAAATTACTCATCCCTTTAAGGCATTTCCCATGGTGATTCCTATATCATTTTTGACATTTTGGTGGTTTTGTTTTCTTTCCACCTTTCTCATTAGATCCCCCAATTTTATACTCCATCTTCTATTTCTTATCACCGTAGCCATGGGTCCATTCCCCAAAATCCAAGTCCACTTTTCGATCGCATCAAAAAAATTATTCATAACTCTAAATGTTTCACATATCTAGATTCTTTCAAATGTGTGGTTTTAAATCACTAAGTAATATATCAATTATTATCATTATTGACTAAAAAAATCATAACTTGAAATCGTTGTAAAATTTTCTTAATAGGTCATGAATGATTCACAATCCACTTGCTTCACCTCTATGAATTCTATATCCATATTTATACGAATAGTTAGAGGTAAATAATTTTTAAAAAATATTTTCTTAATGCCTTCCCACTCCACCTCTTCAATTTCATCCTTCGTCTTGGGTTTCTTAATCAATTAAAACCATTGATCAACCTCTCCCTATAAATGATAAACAACCAGATTCACCATCTCCATCTCAGAAAAGTGAACCACCAAAAGGATATTCTCCATTTATTTGACCCATGATTTAGTGACTAGTGGATTAATAGATCAACTAAACATCAGTGGTCATTTCCATATAAAGGACTTGATAGCCAGTTTCACCCTCTTATGTGAAGGAAGATGTTACACATTTTTTATGTTATTGTTCATATCCTAAGATAACTAGGTAAGAATCACCAGGTAATTTTCAACTCCACCTCATAAGGCATTTGGGATGTCTTTAGTGAAATATAAACATTATCCCTTATATAGATTGTTGGTCGGGTTTCTCATTATTCCAACCATTTCCAAAAATAAAAAGGTTATAAAAAAACATAAAAAAAATTAATGAATTCATAATATATTTCTTTTTGCAGTTAACTAAAAATAAATATAATATGGAATTCCTATGTTTATAATTTTGTAAAAAAATATTATTCAGTGCTTACATATAGTTAGTCTCATACAATGGGTTTTCACTATGGTTATCTAATCCTAATATCCAAATTAATTAAACATATATCTAATACCAAATATATTGACCCTAACTTTCTTACATGATTATTAAATTATTTTAAATGTTGACAATATAAAATAATTACACTACTAGTATAAAATGGATTAGTATCATTAGAACATTTGTACCATACAAAAAATTTACTGAAAATAACATAAACATTTGTTTAATTCCATCTTATCTAGATTCTCTGTGGTCCTAATGTTATCATTTGTACAACTATTCACCTGAGTATATACATGAAAATAAAGGCTGATGTAAAATCCCAATAAGAGGTTTAATAAGAGACATAAAACATGGGTGAGAATAATAATTATTGTCAAAACATAATAAAAGCATCATCATCAAAATGATGAGTGGAAAAAATAGATAAAAGACATGGAATGTGGGAATGCATAAAAATGAATCAACATTTCTTAGTAGTAAACTACCACAAATAGTTATGAACACAGATATCATCATATTAACACATATTTAACTTTTTATCATGAGACACATCTCATTAACCAATTAATTAGAGATATATATAACTCTAGTCACACTATCACATCATAACATTCACATGTTCTATATAATTCCACATTCATATCACATTAAAACATTTACATTATCATGAATTCCCCATAGAACGTATATCAATATAATAGATAAATAACCCAAATAAAAGAATTTGTTTCATTAAATAAATAATACATTCATTAAAATTGGGGTTTTTAAAATAAATATGGAATTAAAAAATTATTATATGAATCATCAATATTGAGTGAGGATGAAACAGTATCATGAGAAGTAAAAGTTGTGTTTTTAGAAGGACAAGTTATTTTAGAAAAATAATTGCATTTATCATGAAATAATTTGCAAAAAAGCTATATCGAGTAAATAGAATTTAAGGATAATGACTTGATATTTATGAAACACTAATTTAATATTCTTAATAAAAATATATTTGAATGAGGGAAACCCCAAAGAAAGATATTTGGGTTTGAGAATTCCTCTTACCGTATGTTTGAATTACTTCTTCACATTAATATCATGGATAATAAATTAAAAATAATTAATTAAAAAATCCTTAACCTTTTATTCATGAATTTATTTTTTTATTATGTTCATTTATGATCTTTTTTATGAGTTATAGACTTTAGTTTCATTGTTCATTATTGTTCATTTTTTAGTTTTCATGATCAATTTGTTTTTATTTCAGTATGGAAGTCCATTTAAAATTGGAATAGTGGTCTTGAATTGAAATTATATGTTTTTAGTGAAACACCAATAGAATCAATTATATTATATATAATTTGGTTATATGTTAAGAGGATGAACTATTAGATAAATAATTAATGTAAATGATTTAATTTATTTGGTGGATTTTATGACCATTATGATATTATATAATTTTATCAACTTCATGATAATATATTGGTTCCAGAACATTATATAACTAATAATATTTGTAATAAAATATTATTCAACAATTATAATGGTTTCATTACTAGACTTTAAGGCGGTAGTGAAAATGAAAAAAATCCTCATCCACGGTGGTAGTAAATCGACACACCGCACATGATATCTTCATTTTTAGAATAAAAGGAAATGGTAATATATTTGAAGATGAATCAATACATTAAAATAATAAATTAAATGTATATAAAATATAATGGAGTTATAATACAACTCGGATAAGTTGAGGTGAGTATAAGAAAATAAAATAAACTAAATTTAAAAAAATTAAAAGAAAAAAAGAGTATTTTACCTCTTGATTTTTCCTCCTTGAGAACCTCCTTAGGGAAAAGGGTTTGGTGATTTTGATGATACCAAGGGATCATGGAAATGGGGGATGGTAATTATAATGTTATTTGGTAGAATTTTTTCAATGTAAAAATCTTGGAAGGTGTGTGGAGAAGAGGTAGTGAGTGGTTGTATTTATAGGGGAGGAGATGGGTGTTTTCTCATAATTTCATTTGTTAGTTTATTATTTTGGATATATAATGTGAATAGGTTGAGAATTATAAATAATTATATTAAAATTATTATGTATAGTTCCATATTATTTCCTTTATTTAACCTTACATTATCTATAAATCAATAATTCATTTATATTTATTTCATAAAATATTGTCGTATTTTTCTACTCATAAAAAATCATGTATTTTAGAAAAATACCAAAAATTCACCATAAACATATTTTTATACTTATAATTAAATAATGAACTAAATTTTATGAAAATAATTTTATAAATATGATAAATTTAATTGTTAATTAAAAGCATCATTTACATTGAAAATAATGATTTTAAAATTATAACATATTTTATAATACTTTGAAAAATAAAATAATGTCTCCTAAAATTATATTATAATAATAAGAAAAGTTTTTTAATTTATCAATCTATTTTATGAAAATAAATTTTATTTTAAATAATTATTTTAATTATAAAGAAAAAATTATATTTTATAAAAATACCAACACTTAATTAATAATTTATAAAATATTTATAACTTATACAGTGATATAATTATACCATATTATTATTTATATTATGACCAAATTTTATTTACACTTTTATAAGTGAGATTTCTATTCTTTTGGAGAATGAAAATTCCTAATGGTCACACTACTATTTCAAAGGCCAAGTTTCTATTCCATTGGTAAATGTTCCTTAACATCTAGAAATGCCTCTTATTTCCTTCATTATTCATTTATAATGTTTTTATTGTGTTATTAAAGTTATTTTATATTATTTATTCTAAATGAAAATATTATAATAAGGTTATTTCCATTGATAAAATTTTGGGTCATTATAAAATGACTATAACGAACAACACTACTCATACATACAAATTTCATCATTTTTTGAAATACAAATAGATTCCCAAAAATAGTATTATTTTAGTGTATTTGGAAACATGGAAACATAAAAATGGTACGTAAGTGAGCTAAATTATCTCCAAAAAAATTCCCCATGTCTGGAACCCTTATATAAAACATCACACATAATACATATCTTTACAAACTGATGAAAGGAAACATCAGAACGGGTGAGCTCAGATGCTTATTAATGGTAAAAAAGGGATATATATAGACATAATCATGAGTATAATGGTATGAGTTCTTTATCATAACATTTTAAGATCATAACCATCATATCATAGATCATAATAAAGATTCATGTCATAAAGATTAATTATTTATAAGACATGAATCATAAGGGAATCATGAGAATAATATATGAAATAATAACATAGGAATAAGACATGGAATTTTGGAAGGAACATAAGAATATAATAATAATTTACATAATACTTAATTATTATTTCAAAGACCATATTTTTTGAATTTGTTTATTCCCCAAACTGTCTTAGTAGTCAAGGTTCACTCCCATGATAATATTAGTGGAAAAAGTCCTTTATAGAACCGATTTCACACCACATTTAGGCCAGGTCAATATCAAGAGATATAAATCCTTACCTAATGAATTATAGGGATATATAGGACCCAAACATCTCAACATTAATTTATACATATGTATTCCACTAGATCAAAAATAATTATAATATCATAACACATGAAATGAAATAGGTGTCATAAACATGTCATGAAATCATAACTAATGGAAAAGAGACAGGTTTCACAGTCATTTAATCAAAAAATAACCCATGAAAATATATTGGTTTCATAAGAATGTATCATGGTATAACCCAAGGAAGATAAGCATGTTTCATAAACCACATGTCATGAAAATAATAACCATTTAGATAAATAATTAGAATGGTAACCTAGGATCATAACACAAGTAATACATAGGTTGCATAGATGGATGTCATTTTAGAAGGAAAATAAATTTGATAAAACTTTTTGAAACATTTCTTGAGTATAATATCCTCTATGCATTGAAACATTTTTTTTAAAACATAAAACATTTTGAAAATAATTTTCGTTAAAATGAACATTGATAAATTATAAAAGATGATTTGAATAATAATTAAACACTTTTCTAAAACATAATAATTTTTTAAAATATTTTTCCTTAAAAATGAGATTATGATATCATTTAATAACATTTTGATAAAATTTCTAAAAACATGTTTTTTAAATAAAACTGATTTTTGACCAAAGAGATAAATATGGTCAAATTTCCATAAAAAAACATTATTAAATATATTAAGTACAAAAGAGTGGGAATATGGTACGAATACATAAAGATATCATGAAAATATATAATAGAATATAAATCATTAGAATCTATGAAATAGGGATCATATTACTTTATCAATGGAATATAATAATAATTAATCCTGATAAATGATGAGATTTTAGCAATAAAATATTAAAACGTTGGTAATATTGAATCAAAATCCCCATGAAATAATGACATTAAATGAATCATAACATATCATGTAAAAAGTATATTAATGATATAACATGTGAAATGGTAGTATATACACCTTTGAAAAGAATATAGGTTTATAAATAAACATGTGTCTCAAAGAAGTCAAATTGAGACAAAACATACCATACCGATTTCGTTACTTTTTAACCGTAAAACCCAACGAATATAAATCATAAAATGGTTAAGTAAATACCCATAAATTTTTGGTAAAATTTATAGAATATATTCATGTGTATTATATTCACCACATTAAATAAATTTGTGGTGAATAGGGCATAAGTGTCACAGAAATAAAAGTGAGACTAGAAATCCTCTTATGACTTGAGTAACTTTTGAATCATGATCCTCATGGAAGAGTAAATTCAATTAAAAATATTAATATCATTAATTAAATTAAATTCAAGATTTATCCAGTCATAGGTATTCATATTCATCATTTTAAATAATTTAGTGGTAAATATGGCATGTATATCACACATATAAAAAGTGATATGAAATTCCATTACCTTATGTATTATCTCTTTTCGTACAAATTAAAACCTCTTATATAATAAATTTATGTATATTATAAATATATTAAAGAACCATATTCAATTTTATTATACCATATATTATTTAATTATGAATTAAAATTACCCATTTATTTACAATTCCATGTTAAAGATATGTTTTGTGTAATAACCGCTTTGTTCTTCCAAAATCTTTTGACTTATTATTCTTAGTCCTCTAACATAAATATTAATTTTCATTATATCCATAATTTAAACCAAAATAAAAATATCATATATATTCAGTATACATTTATTTATAAAAATATACAATTTATATAAATATGAAATTAAATACATAATTCATGGAGATGGAAGGTCATACGTTTGCAATCACGATGTTTCGATTTTCTTATCATATTTAAATAAAAAAGGTGTAAATTATGTATATATATATATTATAATTAAAGATTCATTATTTTTTCATACCTATTAAATATTATTATTAAAATATTCTTTAATACATTCCATGTAAAGTGTTAATGAATCACATCGCTTTGAGGAGGCGGTAGTCCACATATCAACAAATGATGTTACCGTATTCCAGAAAATTGAAATAACATTAATATATGTGTTATATAATAATTAAAAAAGTATAAATACATAAATAATATAATATATATCATATAAAAACAGTACTTCTATTTTATTTCAAACCTTTAGAATAGGTAATGGAAGAATGAATTAGATCAGTTCACGTGGCGGTAGTCCGATGTACACCAGAATGCTGAGTGCGTATCACAATTGATTGAAGTGTCTGTGGGTAATGGTTCTAACCTTAACATAAAAATATTATAATATTTATGATAATTAGGTTATTATATAATATTTTAATAATAATAATTTAGGTGATGGATAATCAAATAAAACTAAAGTTCTTGTTGAAAGATGTTATTATTTCCTTGGGTATCTTCTTTTGGTTTTCACCAAAGGGATTCCTTAGTTGGATTTCTGATAAAAGTGAGGACTATAAAATGATGGTAGGTAAGTTTAGAGGATATTTTTTAAGGTTTTTTATTATCCAAAACACATAATATATTTAAATAAGTGAGGGTGTGGGGGGTGAGTTCCCTTTTAATATTCCGGAGGAGTGACTTTCTTGTAAATACAAAAATGAAAACACTATTGGGAGGTATAACTTACATAATATGCCTTAAATTATGGAATATTTTAGATAAAATTGAGTACATGTTATAAATTTATACATAAAATGAATTTTGGACATGTTTATAGGCCATTTATCCCCTTAAGAATAATGTTTGACCACAATTTGAACTCATTTTTACCTTAGTCGATGTGACTAATTTTAATTTATTTCACTAATGGTTTTGGACAGAAACTAAGATAAACTTATTAGAAATTATAAATATATTTCATTACAAATATGAAATCAAATTTTCAAAATTATAATCACAAAAGTGGATAAAACTAATTTAAAATTAATCCCACAGACGGGATGAGACAACTGATATCTAAAGTAAAAAGGTTCAAACGTTCAAAATGTATTTATCACCAATTTAAAAAGTGAAAATTAGTCTAATGAAATGAATTGGATTAATTGATATAAAATTTATCTAATTATATTTTAAAACCAAATTAATATATATTTGAACTATATAAAAAAATTATTTGAAAAATAAGTTTTTAATAGAAATTTAGTGGTTTTCACTATTCATACAATAATGAATTATTCCTGAAAAATGCGAAATATTAACCCTAAGATAATTTTGAAATTACTAAATTAAAATTTTGTTTATATTAACAAATTAAATTTATAGAATTTTATAAAATTTATTTTATTATTGTTCACATAAGGACATAAAATGTAGTTCTTTTGGGAAAATAATATTTATCAAAACAAATATACTTTATTGAAAATCACATATTTCATTATAAAAATATATTATTTATATCAAAACATTACGAATAATATTTAAAAATTAGTAATTACAATTCATATTAATATTTTTAATAGTTATCCCATAACTATCTTGTTTATAATTAATTATAATAAAAAAATATTGTTTCATAGAAACTCAATGTTGTGTATAACACAAGACAAAATGGTTTTCTGTGTATCACATGATTAATATGTAGTAGCATATAAATAAATATCAAATTGGTTTATAGTGAAATTAAAAACAAAAAACACATTTAATTTATTATAAAAAAGGTTCATGTAAACTTCAAGTGTTACATTCTACAACACATAAAATAAGTTTCCCCCTCAAAACTCGTCATTTTCATACAATGAAATTAGAACAATTTGGCGTCATAATATACTACAATTAATAGATAGATTATTATAACTGGTGGTTTATCTTATAAAAATTTACCAGGATAGTGGTCTTGTTTTTTTGAACTTTATCTTTATGATAAAAAATTCCAAATATGTTTTCATGAGAATAGGGATCGTGCTTCAATGGTATGACCTCTAAGTTTAGTACATGTGAAGGTTTAGGTATGTAAATATTCATGAGATATACATGGAATACATCTTGGAATTGTGAGAGGTTTCTTATAAGTGAAAAGTGGTAGGTTAATGTACAGATAGGATCAAAAATTTATAAAGGACTGATATACCTAGGGATTAGTTTCACTTTCTTCATAAATCTCACAACGTTATTCCGGGAATAAATTTCTAAACAAAACTTCTCACAGTTTTCAAATACCCGATCACATTGTGATTATCAACACAACGTTTCTAACAACATTGAGTTGTCTTGATATGACGCTTAATGGTTTTAACCTTCTCAACCATTTCTTCATCTATCTCAAGTCTTAATAGAACTATTTCTCCATGTTCATTCCAACACTTTGGAGCTCTACATTTCATTCGATATATGGCGTCATAAGAATCCATATGAATTCTTGATTGAAAGATGTTGTGTTAATAAAATTAAAATAGATTAAGGTGTTGATCCACACCACTTTTGAAATCTACAGAACAAGATCTCAATATAACCTCTATAGTTCGAATTATTCATTCAGACTAAAAATATATCTATGAATGATAAGAAGTTATGAAACATAATTTTGTATCAAGCGATTACTAAATAGTTTACTAGAACTTTTAGGTAAAACACATAAGTTAATAATATACAATGGAATGTGGTAATCTAGGAACCTTACTAATTTTTTAATATATGTTAGGGAAATAGGATCTAGAGAGAAGTATTCTCTGAGAGTAAAAAAGTGTACTAACTTAGTAAGGTTATAAACTATCATCCATTTAGCATTATATCCTTTATAGATTTTTGGGAGTCTAATGAAAAATTCCATAGTGATGCTCTATGATTTCCATTCTTGAATTGGTAATGGATGTAGAAACCTCATAATGTTTTTTCTTCCAACAATATATTTCTATAATAACAACCACTGATATATAAACTCTGTTATATATATCTTCATTCCATCCAAAAATAAGTATTATTTCAAAAATATATACATCTTCATACCTAGAAGATCAATAAATAATGATGAACTATGAGATTCATAAAAGATCTTCTTATTTAAATCTAGTTTGGAAGGAACAAATACATGGTTTCAGGTCCTTGTTATTCCATCCTAATGAAGGTTAAACTCGAGAACATTTCTAAACATCTTCTTCGGGTCACATCTTTTTTCTGTTCCTCTTTAATTTTATCATTGATATAGGGTGAACAATCAATTTAAACAGAAAAGTTTTTCCCCTTCCTTCAATATTTCAAGGTTCATCATTTTAAAATCATGAAATATTGGTTCTTTTCTGATCCTCATCTTGAATAATCTAGCGTAATCCTTTCAACTCAAATCATTGTCCATGTTTTTCACTTTCTAAGGGTGGTAATTTATTGAGTAGTCATAATAATTTATCAAATCTAGCCATTTTATCTAAGATATTTTCAACTCTTTCTATGAAAATATATACTTTAAACTTTTATGATTAGTATATACATCATACTTTTCTCTGAAAATATAATTCCACCATATCTTTAATTAAAAATTACCACAGCTAACTCCAAATCAGGAGTTCCATAATTTTTTTCAAGAATCTCCAATTTTCACGAAGAATAGGATATAAACATGTTATTATACATAATAAAACATCCAACTCAATTTTTGGATGCATCACTATATATTAGAAACTCTTCTCTACTATAGGGTAATGTAATAATTGGTGTGATGACTAACATTATCTTCAGTTCCTTGAAATTTACATCACATTCATCTATCTAGAGGAACATGAAACCCTTTTGAATTAACATTGTTTTATCATTGTATAGTTATCATATATTATCCACCAACCTTAAAAAATATTTAACTAAACCAAAAAAACTATGTATCTCAGTCACCATGGTTGGTCTAGGAAAACATTCAATATCTTCCAACGTTGATAGATATATTGTTATACCATCTATAGATATTATGTGACCAAAAAATGAAAACATTTCCAGCCAATATTCACACTTTTTAAGGGATTAATACAATTTCTCTTTCATTAGGGTGTTTATTAAAATTCTAAAGATAAATTGATTCGCTTACTTTCTCTTTGAATTGATAAGAATATCATCTATAAAGACTACCAAAAACTGATCAAGGTAGTCTATAAATACTCTGTAACAACAAAAAAGTTTATTTAAGAAAATTCAACTTGATATAATTATATTTCATAGTATTTAAAATGGTAATTTAAAATATAAAATTCCTTGGTTTTATGTTTTTGGATTTCAAAATACTATTAATAGTTGTTACTGTTGCTAATATAACCATTGAACAACGATCACATGATTAGTATAAATATAGGGGTTTAAGAAATCCAATATAGTCATCCAAAGGAAGTGATGACCACATCTAGAAGAATTTCTCCATACAAAGAACATGTTTCAAAGCTCGGAATGTAGGTGGCATCATTGGGATTCTTTCTTGACCAAGCCCAAGGTGAGCTTCAACACATTACTCTTGAACTGAACTGACTACAGAAAAAGTGGAAGTTGATAGAGATTACCACCCAAGCATTATTATCCAATCCACACCAAGAGTCCATCACCATTGCAATCCTTACCCTTAGGTCATATGTGGGCGTTATAAGATGATATGTAACAATAACCTAGAACCAAGATTGTGTGATTTGTTTTTTTGTATAAAGAATATATATTTGTTTTGTAAACTATTTTTAAAGCAAAAAATAGTATTTTTAGTTAATATTTAATTCATAAGTCTATTTTGATGAATTAATGGATTTCATTAATTAAATAATATTTTAAAAAATTATTATTACTAATTAAATTTTATTACATATAAATGACCGCATAATTTTTATGAATACAGCTGAAATTGTTTTTAAGGATTGAAAGCTGTTTTTGTCAAGACCCATGATGTTTTTTATAAATGTTATTTTTTATTTTAAAATTAAAAATTGGAATGTTTTGAAAATTATTTAGTAAAATTATTATTATTTTTGGATTCAGGACATCCAAATTATCCAATTGTAAATTTTTCATTATTTTCTGAGACAATCGAATATTTGGTAAAAATTAAAAACTGTTTAAATATATAATGTGTTTTATGACATCATAATTACCAAATAGTGATTTAATAAAATACTATAAATTCGGTTTTCTGCCAATATATGTTTTAATTTTAAAATAATGTGATTTATGGTTTGTTTGATTTATTTTACAAAGCTTTAGTGGACCCTCCAAGACTTATAAGCCATTTCAACTTTTAAACTGATTTCCTTGAGATTGTGGCTCACCACCACATAGGAAAGAATATTATTTTAATAATATTGGTCATTGTACATATAAAATAATATTTTTCCACTCCCCTTTGGCAAAAAACATGGGTTGGTTTGTGGTTTTGATTAGTTTATTGTGTGGTGTCCAAAACCTAATTAATTAAGAATTCACTCTCCTTTTCTACATAAACCCACCATCCTCCCACTTTTGTTTATTTAAAACCCTTGGATCATGTCCCTACTATTCCCTTATCTCTATATTATCTTCCCATGGCGCCCCAAGATCCCATTAATCCTCTATCAAGCCTCTCCCATGCCTTTGGATCATACTTTCAAGTGAGGGACTTGTTCTTTTCTCAGTTTTGTCCAAATTTCAATATGTAGTTATGCCCTTTTATTTTCAATTAACTATGATTCGGTTTGATTTCATATGTCCACTATACTTCTGTACTTATTTTTTAATGATGATATACCCCTTTATCTCTCATTAATTCCTCCCATGTACACATGTTACCATGTAGAAATTTCATAAGGGATTTCTCTCTCCTCATTTACATTCAAGCAATTATTTTATTTTATACATCTAAATTCCTTTGCATATATTGGGGAATGTATCTATATTAACCCCTTGATATCCATTTTCTTTATATATGATGAGATACTCATATCTCTCTCATCAACCATTTTTATGAGTTCTTATGCCACACAGTTAGACTGCCCAATTTTCACAACGATTTTCCAAGCCAAAGTTATTGTATAGTGAATACCATGCCCATTTCTCTGTCAAGGGAATTCACCATTATGAATATTTACTTATAGATGATATAGTTTCATTTACATATTCCATATTCCTTCAAAGGGGAATAAATTATGATGTTTAGTGATTCCATGTTGTATGATCCATGTGGCACACTTATGCATGAAATGAAATGACTAAGAAGGGTACACCCTGATAGCTCTCCAATGCATTGGGTAAATATTTTTATCATGATAAATCAAGTATAATGAGGGTCTACTCATTCTAATTCAATTTTAATGATTTTTTACTCATGTTCCAGGAGAAATGAGCCTTGGATAATTCTAATATAATGTTAAATGTTGTTTCCACATTTCCATATTATTATAATCATTCTATGCTCCATTGATATGCCTATTTCCTATCATATATTGTATTCTTCATGTTATTCCTTGATTACTCCATTAATGGTATTTATAGCTCATCTTTTTTAGGCATGTCCTCAAGTTATCCCATGCAATGATAAGTACAAAGAATGTTGTGGTCATGTAAACGAAGTTTTCAATAAAGATGATGTATTTTTATGTCTTGAGTTGTCAGGTAATGTTTCTAATTTCACAAGACATTATACCTATCTATCCTTAATGTTGTATTAAGTGTATGTTTTTATAATAAATCATGTTTATGTGTCTAATAAATAATTGGGTTCTTATAGTTGGTATCAAATGATAGGTTTAGTTTTTTTTGGGATTATGATTAGAAAACCCTAGGGAATGTCTTAAGGATAAGACAAAGTATAATAAAAACATCCCTAAATTTTTGTGAGTATAGTGTAAGTGGTTTAAGAAGAAAATAAATCCCTTTTTGTATATGAACAAGTAGAGGTGGATCTGGAATAGATGTATCTAAGGGTAAAACCAAAAAACACAACATTGAGCTAGACTCGAATGGGAACTGGTGCACACCAACGGGCCCTACTGCACTTTTGGTTATAAAAATCTCAGTGGATATGCTTTGGTAAATTCATAATCATAGTATGAACAATTAATAGGGAAATAAAAAAATTCCAAAAAGAATATATGTTTGATGTAGATCATGAAGAACATATATTAAGGCCTATAATTTCATGAGTGAAGGAAATAAATGTAATATATAAGTAATCCATTTTTATCATTGGATTACCCTTTATGAGTTACCCGTAATGTTCCTTTTATTCTGACCAATTGTCGATAATATAAGGACTCATGCTAAAAATCGATGTGAATATCATTATGATGATTGTTATAATGAAATTCCCAATTAGATGGTAGTAGAAATTCTGAACATTTTCATAATACTATCCTAGTTAACTGATGTTTTGAAAAGAAACTTGGGTTAAGAGGAAATTTAAACCCCCATAAGAAATAACAAGACACAATCAAGATCTTCATGAGAGAAATTCCTCCTACTTTTAATGGATCATTAGACCCATCAATTTCTGAAAAACAGATCATCTCTATTGAAAATATCTTCTCCATCCTTTAATGTTTCGAATAACAGAAGGTTCCTCTAGTTTCTTATCATATGGCAGGTGAAGCTGATCAATGGGGGACATTGATCAAAAATAAAAATCCTATGGAGGATATCAAAGCATTGGATTGGAAATATTTCTGAAAAATGTTTCCTGAAAAATATTTTCCTCACGCCATATGAATTAATATGAAAATGGACTTCCATTAAATCATGAAAAAAGACGATGAATCCATTGGAGCGTACGAGGAAATATTCACAAGGCTTGCAACATTTGAATCTGGATTTGTTGTTACCCCCCAAAATTTATGGTTGACAACATCTTTGGTGGGCTAAAACCTTGCCTATAGAAGGCCCTAGTGATCCGTGACTTTGAGAGCTATGCAGAAATTGTTTGATGTGCCCTCAATGTTGAAATGGAGATCAGTGAATCTCAATGGTATCATGGGGATAAGAAGCATTAAATGGACTTTTATTTTGGGAGTCTAATGTATAAATCCAATGGTGCTAAGAACACCGAGCATCCCACTTGGAAAAGGTGTGGAAATAAGTACACTTGAAATTTACTAAAGGGGGTGGAGAAATGCTTTAGGTGTAAAAGATAAGGGAACCTGGCCCTTAACTACTGACAAAAAAAACACGCAGCTGTGATAGAAGATAGTAATGATCTGTTTGACCATAAACAAGTTGTTCATTGCTTAAAATTCAAAGAACTGGGTCACTTTTCAAACCAGTGTCCTAAGAAAAGGGTTTTCAGAGTCAACCAACATCCTTCAAGGCAGTAAGTGTGAGATGTTTCCATCACTACCACTGAAGTGAACTCCAAAAATGATGTGGTGATATGTATTGTAGTTATTTATTCAAGAATAGTGAATGTACTTTTTGATTATAGTTTTACAAATTTTTTATATCCTGAATTTTTATTAGAACAATCCCGACACCACAAAAAATCATGGAAGTAAGGATGTCAGTGAGAATGGTAAATGGGTCAATCATTGCATCCCATGAATAAAACTCCTCCCCGGTCACAATTTGTGGTCTGAACTTCTTAGTGAACATCATAATACTACCTATGGTGGAATTTGATGCAATTATTGGCATGGATTGGATTTCACTATATAGATCCAACATATATTTTCATGAGAGGGAAATCACTCTCTATATGGTGAATGAACTCCTAATTCTGTATAAGTGAAAGGAGGAGGATGAATATTATTTAGAACCATCATCAAAAGTGTGGATGTTAATGCCCTATGAGAAAACATATCTTTGTTAGATGATTGAGTCTAGGGAATAAAAAATCCTTGAAGACATGCCTATTGTGAGGGAATTTTCTGATGTGTCTCCCAAGGAATTTTCTGGTCTTCCTCCTAGAATAGATGTTGAATTATCAATTGATCTTATACCTGAGGTATTTTAAATATCCAAGACTCTGTATAGAATGTCTGTTTTGGAGCTTGAGGAGTAAGAAAACTACAGGAGAATCTCGATAAAGGGATTATATGACCAAGTGCTTCACAATGGGGAACACTAGTCCTCTTTTTCAAGAAGTAGGATGGGTCAATGCGCCGTTTCATTTATTATCATGAGCTCAAAAAATCACAATAAATAAAAATTATTCTCTTACATGAATTGTTTTATTGTTCAATCATCTATATGGAGCACAATAATTCTCCATGGTTGATCTGCAGTTGTGAAATTACCATATAAGGGTGAAGAAGGTGGATATCCCCAAGACATCTTTTCATACAAGGTATGGGCACTATAAATTCATAGTAATGCCTTTTGGACTAACTAATGCTCCAGAAATCTTCATAGACCTCATCAATGGAGTCTTTATAAATGATTTTGAAAAATTTGTGGTAGTCTTTATTGATGATATTCTAATATACTCAAAAACCATGGAGGAGTATGAGGGGCATCTATTCATAGTATAAGAGACCATGCGAAAGGATAAGCTCTA
This sequence comes from Viscum album, assembly GCA_963277665.1. NCBI lineage: Eukaryota > Viridiplantae > Streptophyta > Magnoliopsida > Santalales > Viscaceae > Viscum > Viscum album. Next base: position 1,131,663,949 of record OY728135.1, on the reverse strand, counting down.
TGAAAGGTAAAACATATGTGAGTTTTTCTTGAAGGAAGTCTCGTTCTTAAGTCATATCATCACAAGAAATGGGATATCTATTGATCTCATCAAGATAGATGCAATTCAAGGATGTCCAAGGCCAACATCAATAACAAATATCCTCAAATTTTTCAGATTAGATATATCTTATCACCGATTTGTGATAAATTTCTCATGATTTTCCAACCCTCTTACCAAGCTAAATCACAAGGGAGTAATGTTTTCTTGGAATAATGAATGAAAATAGATATTAAGGTAATTGAAAAGGAGGATTATCTCTATACTCATGCTCACAGTACCGACATGTGGAGAAAACATTATGGTATTTATTGATGCTTTAAAGAATTGAATGGGTTGTGTGTAGATGGAAAAGGAAAAATTCATTTCCTATTATTCATGAAAATTAATGGTTCATGTGAAAAAATATCTAATACATGATCTGGAGTTGGCTTTAGTAATCTTCACCTTAAAAGTTTGGTGACATTACCTCTTTGGGGAGAAGTGTGAAATATATACCGATCACAAAAGCTTCAAGTATATATTCACACAGAAAGAGCTAAACATTCATCAATGAAGATGGTCAGAGCTGATCAAAGAATATGACTGCTCAATCCATTACTTCCCTATGAAAGTGAACAAGGAGAAAGATTCTCAAAGTATAAAGGATCAAAAAATTATATCATTGATGGGAATTTAAAAGGATCTAATCTTCTTAGATTTGATGAAGATGGACTCGTGAATCATAAATAAGGGAACATCATCAATCCTTTCATAAATGATTGTTCAAAAATATGTTTTAGAAAGGTTAATGGATACTCAAATGAATGGTGTGGGAATTCATAAGATAGTAAAATCTGTCAAAAAATGGAAATCCTTAGAGTTCAATGTTAACGACAAAGGAATTATGATATTTTGGTCAAGACAATCTGCTCCATAAAATCTGATCGTAAAGAATTATCTTTTAAATGATGCACATAGTTTGAATTTCTCCACTAACCTAGAAAACATAAATATTTATCGAGATATCCGAGAGCATTATTTGTTAGATAATATTTAGAAGGATATCTCTGAGTATACATCAAAATTCTTAGTATGTCAGCAAGTGAATGCAGAGAGGCAGAAGTTTAAGGGGATGATGCAATCATTACCCACATCAGAAAAAAAAGGGAGAATATAACCGTAGAATTTTTTACCATACACCCAAATAAATCCAAAGGAAACAATGCAATCTAGGTTGTTGCAGATCATCATAAAAATACTGCACAATTTATATCAATTCTAGAGTATTTCTATGTGGATTAAAAGGCACAGATATACATCAGATATGTGGTAATCCTGCTTGGAGTACCACTATCTATTTTATCCGATCAAGATCCAAGATTCACCTCCATGTTTTGGAAGAGTATTCAACGTGATCTGAATACTTAGATGAACTTCAGTACAACTTATCATCATCAAAATGATGTCCAAATTGAGTGAACTATCCCAACACTTGAAGACCTATTGAGAGCATGATGACTGGAATTCAAAAGAGGATGAGATCAACATCTTCTTCTAGTAGGGTTATCATAAAACAATAATTTCCACTCCAACATCCAAATGGATCCTTATGAATCCCATTATGGGAAGAGGTGAAGAACACTGACATGTTGGGATAATGTTGGGGAGTGAAATCTCCTAGGTCCAGAAATGGTTGAAAAAATAGAGGAAAAGGATAAAAATATCCAGAAGCACATTAAAGCTGCTCAGAGTTGATAAAAGAGATATGGTGATAATCATCGGCGAGACCTAGAGTTTTATGTTGGGGAAATTATATTCCTCCACAAATCACCATGGATGAGATTTATGAGAATTGGGGAGAAGGGAAAGCTTATTCCAACATACATTGTCCCTTTTTAGATCCATGATTGCATTGGAGTAGGGGCCTTTGGACTAGAACTCCCACTGAACCTATCTCAAGTACATGATGTATTACAGGTATCAATCTTGATGAAATGAATACCTGACCCATCACATGTACTCAATCTAAATGTGGTACTATTTTAAATATGAACTCTCCTAATAAGAGAAGCTAGTGCAGATCTTAGATTGTATAGAAAAAGTTCTACGAAATAAGATAGTGACCCTAGTCAAGGTGTTGTGGTGAAACAAAAAGTTTGAATAACCAATGTGGGAACTAGAGATATTGATGAATTATATTTACCCTCATCTATTTTAGTGTGGGAAAAGGAAATTTCAAGCTTCAAAAAGTTAATCTTGAATCGTTCCGCTTATGGGAGAAGTAGAATTTGATAGAGATTACCACCCGAGTGATGTTATCCGAGCCACCCCAAAAGTCTTTCACCATCACACACCTTACCCACAGGTAATATGCAGGTGTTTTAATAGGATATTTAACAAGACCCTAGCACCATGATTATGTGATTTATATTTTGTATAAATAATTGAAAGTTATTTTGTAAATAGTTTTGAAAGAACAAATAGTATTTTTAGTTAATATTCCATTAAAAAATATGTATTGATGAATTAATAGATTTTTGAATTAAATAATATTTTAATTAAATATTGTTACTAAAATACATTTTATTTAATATAAATGATGTTATAATTTTTATTAATATAATTTTAAGTTTTATTATGTTTTGGAAGATATTTTTGTCAAAACGCATGAATTTTCGATAATTGTCAGTTTTTATTTTAAAAGTAAAAATTAAAATATTTAGAAAATTATTTAGATTAAATCAATATTATATTTTTATTCAGGATGTTAATACTATCCAGTAGTGAATTTTTCTTAATTTTCTGACACAATCAAATTTTTGGGTAAAATTCAAATACTGTTTAAATATATAATGTGTTTTATGACCTCAAAATGACCCAATAGTGATGCAATAAAATACAATAAAATTTATTTGAGGATAATATTTGTTTTATATTTAACATAATGTGATATTAGGTTTTTATTTATTTATTTAACATTGTTTTAGTGGACCCTCCAAGACTTAGAAAACATTTTAACCTTTAAAATTATTTCGTTAAGAGTGTGACTCACCTCTATATAAGAAAGCCTAATATTTTAATAATTTTGTACATTTTCCTTATAAAATAATTTATTCCACTACCTTTTTTGAAAAAACCATGTGTTGGTTTGTGTTTTTGATTAGTTTAATGTGTGGTGTCCAAAACCTAATTAACAAAGAATTCCATCTCTTTCCCTATATAATCCCACCCATGCTCCCACTTCTATTCACACAAAAACCATGGATCACATCCCTAATCTGCCCCACTCTTTCAATAATCCTCCAAATGTCCCCCAAGATCCCGAGAATCCTCTCTCAGGCCTCTCTCAAGCCTTTGGATCACACTTTCAAGTAAGGGACTAGTCCCTTTCTCATTTTTGTCCAAATTTGTTTATGTTGTTATTCCGTTTTATTTTCAATTAAAAATGATGGGGTAGGATTTATCACAACACCTAAAATTCCCTCCATATGTTTTTATGATGAAAACCCCCTTTATTTCAAATTTATTACTCTCATTTTCACATGTTACCATGCTGAAATTCTGTAAGGTATTTCTCTCTCCTCATTTACATAAAAGTAATTCTTTTATAATATGATTCAAAATTACATTACATATATTGGGTAATGTATCTATATGACGCCATTATTGTCCATTTCATGTAAATATATTAATATACCTCTTTCTCTCTCATCACCCATTTTTATGAATTCTTATGTCACACCGTTATGCTGCCGAATTTCCACCATGATTTTCCAAGACAAAGTCATTTTGTAGTGAATACCATGCCCATTTATATATCAAGGGTATTCATCATTATGAACATTTACTTATCGATGATATAGTTTTGTGTATGTATTCTACATTACTTTATCATGGAATAAATGATTATTTGGAATGATTCATTATTTTCTAATCCATGGGGCACACTTTTGCATGAAATGAAATGATTAAGAAGTGTGAACCATGATTTCACTCCAATGCATTGGGTAAAGAGTAGTATATTGATACATCATGTTCATTGAGGGTTTACTCAAGATAATTCAACTGTAATGAGGGTTTACTCATGCTCCATGTGAAATGATCCTTGGATCATGCTAATATCATGTTAAATGTTGTTGCCACATTTCCATATTTTGATAATCGTTCAATGATCCATTGATATGAATATTTCCTAATATGTATTTTATTATTCATGTTATGCATTGTTTAGTTCCTTATTGGGATTTATAGCTCACCCTTTTTTATACATGTTTTTAGGTTATCTCATTCAATGTTAAGTACAAAGGAATTTTTTGGTCATGTAAAAGAAGTTTTCAATAAAGATACTGTATTTTTATGTCTTATGTTGCCATGTAATGTTCCTAATTTCCCATGACACTAGACCTTTCAATCCTCTATGTTGTCTTCAGTTCATGTTTTTGTAATAAATTGTGTTTATATGTGTAATAAAGAGAACTTTTGTTATAGACTCTATTCATGAAATCCATGAAGACATATGGGAATTTTTAAGATCGAAATAAATCATTATATATTCATAGTGTACATAAATTTTTTGTAATTATATCTTGGGGATATCCTCCCTCTTAAACTTCAATTGATGAAATCCATAACAAAGGTAAACATTGGAAACATATTGAGGTCCATATATTCTATCAAACAAGTAATCAATACAGGGAAGATGAAACTAGTTCTTTATAATGATCTTTTTCAACTGCTAATAATCAATGTATAATCACATTGATCCATCTTTATTTTCAAAAAAAATAACACATGTACCCCCAAGTGATACAATTTTCGTAATGAATCCCTCATAATGATTTTAATGTAGATTATTATTAAATTACTTTAACTCAACTAGTTCAATTATATATAGATTATTTGAAATTGGTGTGGAAATATTTACTAGTCAAATTGAGATATAAAAACTATGTTTTGTTAGAGGGATATGAAAATATTATGGAAAGATATCCAAAAATTCCCCAAAAATAGGCAAATAACCAATATTGAGTTTATCACCAATCATTTGAGATATGAACACCTTCTAAAAAAGAATTAAGACACAGATTCTGGATGTATCTCTATAGGAATTCATACTTACCAACACATTGATAGACGATAATAGGTTGATTTGGAATATCAAATGTAATTTACATTACTTGAAAATTTATGTGAGATATATGTAATGAAGTCATATCCATGCCTAAGATGACACAAAATTCAACTAAATAAAGAATGAAATAATTTTCAGGAAGCACATTCCCACCAACATAAATTGGAGAGGAATCATAGAGTTGAGTTGAAATCATCATACCATTATACTTAGACATATACATTGGATGGTTAATGTGAACTCGTCCCTTATTTTTTGGCATGATAACTGGACTTGAACACCACTTATAGATAGACTTAATCACAAGGATTGTGAATGTGATAAAATCATTAAAGTCAGGGAACAACTATATTATATGTATGCTATCCCAGATGATATAAACTCAACAAAAATAGGCTATGAATTTATTAGTCAGGATTCCCTTATAATATGGGAAATGTCACTGAGAGGGATTCTATATTCTAAAGGATTATACAATCATTTGATATAGGGAGAACAAAAATTGATTGGTGATTTGAACAATAAATGGAATCTCCCATCATGATTCACCTTTATTTTGATAATATATTCTTATAAAGTCCTAGTGGATGATAATATTTAGTTGGTTTGGATGTACCGATACTCTAGGTGTGTCTTATGTCCTCAACACCATGAATATGTCAATCACCTGTTCTTCTACTACAACATTGCCTCCTCCCTACAGAAGATTATTCTCAATATTTTTTGACTTGTATCATACTCAAACAAGTTATGTTCTAACTTTTCTAGAGATACTCTTTTAATGATCAAGAAACCAAAAAAATCTATAAACTTTTTTCACTTCCATGTTCTAAACTCATACATCTATCTGGAGAGTCTGAAATAATGTAATTCATTATCAGGATTGATTTAATGAGAACACGGAACTTAAAAACATTATTGTGGCTATACAGAATGTCAATAACATGCTTATTAAATTTTGTTACAACTTAGTAAGGAATTTCATCGTTCTTCACTGCTGAAATATTAAAGGCATTTTTTCCAAAACATGTGGTAATATGGAGATTTTGTTGGTCAACCCCTTTCCGTGGATAGAATAAATATAATACATATGTGGCCTCATGGGGAAACCCAGGACCATCTGGAATTGGAGTGATATTCATGGAACATCACAGGGATGTGGTGGAATGCTCTTATGGTCCATGTGGAAATGATACAACTTTGGAGACTAAAATTCAGGTGATTATTTGAGTGGTGGACATTGTTTTACACAGTAATTGGAACAATATATGAAGGAATGTGATTTAATGACTATTTTTGAAGACATATGGGTGGTCCAGGATCAACTCTAATGGAGTCTAATAGGTAAATGGATCAATTTTCTTGAAAATATTTCTTTTGTGAGACACATCATCACTCACACTTTTTGGGAAGCAAACTTTATTACAAATGGCCTTGCTAAAAAAAATTCACTAAAGAAGAAAGTATCCATTTGAACAATGTTTCTGATAAAATTATTTCACTTATTATTCACGAAAAATGTAAAACACCTTCTTTTCAGCTTGTGTAACTTTCCCTTGCTTTAATCTAATAGCCTCTGAGCTCATTTTTATAAATAAATAATACTATTAGGGGTTTTCATTGCTAATTCCACAACTAAAAATTTGGGTGGAAAACTATTACACTTATCAAAATATTCAGATTTGAAATAGTGGGTAGATCCAAAATAAAATAAGACATTATTTGTTCTAGTGCAGATGGAATTTTTACCTTTCACCTTGTCATTATTTCACCCACGTCAGAAATAGTGATCGCGTGAGATGACCAATTTTCCCTCATCTTATGAGGTTACAAGCATCGATCATCATAATTGACCTTATGGTGTAAGAACTAGTTATCATACTTCCACTTCTCATTACCCTTGAAGCACTGACATGGGGGAGGTGCATTCTATGAATCTTTGTTTCCATTTTCACTATTATCTTACCTTTTCCCATCACTTCAGAAATAAAATACCCAATGACCTTCCCTTTCACACTTAAATTACTTATTTGAATACTTAATACAATTTTATCAATGAATATTTCCACACTTAGATCATAATGGAAAGATAATATTTTTCTCCCCATGTTTTTTAGAATTCCATTTGAACTCTATCTTCCTTTTCTTGTTAAAACCATTAGATTGATATATAACCCCAACCTATATTTCTACTTTGATTGCACAAAACAAAATATCTTCATAGCTACTAAAGTCTCTTATGGTTAATTACCTTCTAATAATTGGTTTTAAGCTACTGAATAATCCTCCAACATTTTAGTCAAGTTGGATGATAAAACTATAAGTTTACCTCAAATGTCTTGTAAACATATCCTTGCAAGTACCAATAGATTCATCATACCATTGATTTAACTTGATAAACTCTTTCCCTATCTTCATACAAATAATAAACACAAATTAATTATTGGAAAATAATTTCTTGAACACATCCCAATCAATGGAGTGAATTTAATCTAACTTTATCATGTTTTTCATTAGATTCCACATGTATTCTACTTCTCCATATAAATGATAAATAACTAAAATGAGTTTTCATGTTATAAATACTAATGACCAAAAACAATCTTTTTTGCTACTAAACTATTGTTCAGAAACTAATAGATCAGAAGACCCACAAAAAGAAGGTGGAGAATACCTCATGAAGGGCTCAACATAATTATGTTCCATAATTTTCTTTTTTGGAAGATCAACATGATTCATAGCTTGAGAAAGATATGTGACAATAAAGGTGAGGATCTACATTCCCGATCCCATAAAATTTGAAAGCTCAGAAGACTAGTCATGTAATTTTATGTCATAATTGACATTAATGAGGTTCCTTCATGTTCCATTCATTGAATAAAACCCAAAAAATCACAGAGTAAGAAACAATTGTCCCAGTGGGATACTACATAATCATGAAAAATCACTTATAAGATGTCTAAATTTTGAAAATTTTAATCAATGAAAAATTAGGTTTATCATTGATTATAAATACATAACTTCTATTTAAATTATCCAGGATTATTTGGGAATGTTTTTTAATTCCCAAAGCATATCCCCTAGGAATGTCAAAATAGGTGTGCAACAAGGTCCGTTGTTGTGCATGAGTTCCCTATGGGTATTTCAGGTTGTTAGCCCTATATAAATCTATTCTAGAACCAAATCCCCTTGTATTTTCCAAAAAAGGATGTATTTTTTTTGAATCTCCTCAATGAATCCTTTACCAAAATTCCATGGCATTTTCCTATACTTTTCCTCCTGGATAGACTTATCCTCAGTCACATCCTTAGGGTTTCCACTATGGTTTTCTCATACTAGTTTCCAATATCTTCTCTAATACCAACTATAATGAACCTAGTTTCTCATAAATATACATTTCATAATTTTTCAGAATAGTAAAAACATTACAAAAATAAATTCTCAAAACTGTATTATTTTAGTTCATTTCGAAGAATTGAAATGTTAACACTGCTACATAATTGAGATACATTATATCCCACTTAATTCTCTATTACTATAATACTTCTTATACACACAATACATAATACATATCTTCATAAACTAGTGAATGGAGACATAAGAATAGGTGAGCTTGGATGCTCAGTAAGGGTAAACAAGGGAGATATGTAAGCATAATCAATAGAATAATGGTATGAGAAAATGATCATAACATTAGAAGGTCATACCCTACATATCAAATATCACAATCAAGAGTCAAGGAATAAATATTGGAGGTTCATAAGAGAAGAATCATAACTTAATCAAGAGAATACTCTATGAAACCATAATATTTGAAGAAGACATAGAAATATGGTAGACACATAAGAACATAAAAATGATTTTCATAATAGAGAATTATTATTTCCAAGGCAATCATAGTCAAATTAGATCACCTTGAAAACGATCTTAGTAGTCATGGTTAACTCCCAAGACCATCTTAGAGGACTATGTCCTTATATGATGACATCCTTTGATGTTACTTAATATTTACAATAGATTTGATCGAATCATACCATGTTTATTATTTCTCTCGATGATTTATGTTTACTAATGATAGTTCTTTTGAAACTCATTCATTTATCATAGGTTATGATTTGATGAATTGTATAGATAATTATAATATCTATTTCTTTTCTATGGGTTATGCTATGGTGGAATTTTCATTGAAACCCATTTCTTTTCATGGGTGTAATGTAATAAATGTTTTATTATCCTCTATAATACCTATTTATAGTTTTAATATTGTGGTGGTGGTTATATTATAACCATGGATGGTGGAAACATTGTAACCAAATATAGGTTGGACATATATCTCGCACAAATTAATTGGATAATGGTAAATGTTCTATGAGATCAATGGGTACAAAGGAGACCATCACAATCCCAAAAGAGGGCATGTAGGTGGATATCCAATTCCCAAAAGAGAGTACATGGGAGGTTATCCCAAGTTTGAGGTAGGTACATGGGTTGGTATCCCAAGATTAATTTTTTTTTCTATTTCATGGTGTGTGTCCTTGATATAAATTTTTCAACGAATTTGTGTTTTATTAAAATATGTCTTATGACAATGTTATATTCGCATGGATAATTTTCTTTGATTCCATTAGGATTCATGTCTTATGAGCTGCCAATATTTATTCCATGATACAATTTTACAATCATTTATATGAATGATATAGTTTTAAAATGTTATTCTCATGTTTTCATATTGATATCCATATCTTATGAAAATGTGATCATTGATATATGCCTTTTTACCTTATTGAGTATTTGAGATAATCCATTCTTATTTTTTTACTTTCCCTAGGTTATGAAGAAATGTCTTATGTAGGGTACTTATATGAAGAATAAAATGTTTTATGATCATTATGTGATATTTTGTAGATCATTCAACAAATTAAAATAGTATGTACATAGTCTCCAAAGTCAGTAAACCATTACGATCCATGGGAATGTATTTAAAAAATATATTGAATATTCATCTAAAATGATTAGATATTTAAATATGATAATTTTGAGTCTCTACAGTTGGTTAAAGAGTATGGGTTTAGTTAAATAGTTGGAATCTAGGATGAGAAAACTTTAGTGAATAATTAGGATAAGTCTATGTATCAGAAATAACCTTGAATTTTTGTGAATGATAGATAGATTGGTTTGTAGGAAATTACATACCTATGTGAAATCTACAAGTGGATATGAATTTGGAAAAGAGATTCCTATGGGTAATAATTCCAAAAAATGGAACTATTATACATACTTGATCATCACCTAGTTCATGACAACAGGCCTTACTGCACACCTAGTTTTAGAATTTCGAGGGATATTTTTGTAAATTCAATAACTCTTTAAAAATTATCATAAAATATTTAAATAAATGATGAAAATTAATAAATAGGTTAAAAGAAAGGTGTAATATATTGAAAATGAGGTTTCATGATTTTAACATCCCATAAATGACTTTTCATGGTTATGTGGAATCCCTACAATGATTAGTATTGTTAATATTATTATTTTTAGTAAATTTATGGATCTCAAAAGAACCATGTTAATGCTGAATGAAATAGATAATGAAATTATTACCCTCATAAGAAACCAAATGTAATGGGATATGGATTGAAAATTCTTGTTTCTATGATCAAAAAACATTAATAGTCCATGAATTATGCTGAGATTCTTATTGAGGAAATAAGGGATGAATTTTCATTTTAGTCCTTCATGAAGAAACATGCACCTTATTTAATTTTTTCTCCTAGTCCTATAGTTTCATATAAAATGATCAATTCCATTGAAAATATATTCTCCATTATCTAGTGTTTGGGGTATGAAAAACTCATTTTGGACATCTATTAACTGGAAGGATAACCAGATTAGTGGTAGAATATTATCTAAAATATGAGACAACAAGGTGAAATTAAATCCCTAGACTAGGATGATTTTAAGAGATTATTTTTCAATATGTACTTCCCTAATATTAGTCATATGAAATGTATAATTAATTACATCAAATAAATCATAATGATGATGAATATTTTGGTATCTATGAGGAAAATTTTACAAGACATGGCAGATACACTTTTTCTATTATTATCCAACCTAAGAGTAAGGTTGATTGATTCTTTAGTGGCATAAAAAAAGTCATCAAAAGGTGTTATCCATAAGTTACATCAATATCTATGATGAAATTGTTCGTTTTTCTACCATGATGGAAATGGAAATTGGTGTGAACCATGAATCACATGATTTTGATAATAACTGAAAGATATAATTCAATTTAAACTCCTAAACCAAGAGAATAATAAGATGCGTATTTCTTTTATGTTGAATTTTTAGAAGGAGACATGGAGAAAATGCTCTTAATGGGACTAATTAATATTATAACTATGAAATGTATGGTCAACGAGTGGTTGAATATCAAAGTTATGAAAATAAGTTATCTAATGATGAGAATAGAGGGAAATCACCACAAAATACACCACTAGCACTCCAATGATTCAGGTGAAAGGACATTGGGAATTATGTGAATGAATTACCTAATCCAAGGGATAATGAAGATAATAAACTACATAAAAATCTAAGGAATAAAGAAAAATTGTGAATATTATAAAATCACCATAGTGGAATTGAATCATGATAATTTGGGTACACTTATCCTTTACTCTATAATTGGTAATTTTATGTTTGATTTTTTATCAATAAGCCCTATTAATATTTTATTATTTATCCTATAATGAATATTTATGTGATTTTGAGAATTTATTACCACCCTCTACATGGATTTTAAAATAATGAAATAAAATTTAATATTATATCGGTGTAAGTTTGAAACTAAGATTAAAATGCATATTTTGTTATTCAAGATAAGGGATTATTTATGAGAAAAGTGGGAATTATATTTTGGAAGGGTATTTTTATCCATGTATGTATACCATAAGAGTTATGGATACCATCATGGTTTTATTTGTTTAAGGTTGATCATAAGACCATAGTCATAGAAATCCCTTTCGAGAATTTATTTAATGGGTTTTTATAAAGATTAAGGATATTTTGGGATAAATTTTTTGAATACAACCCTTTGGTTTTGTATATTATTTAGTAGTACAAAGTAAATTGAGGAGGAATTCCTTTATTTTTTTGGAATGAGATTAAAGGTATTGGAAAAAATTTTGGTCCATCATATCTTTTATGTAAAGTTAATTATGGGTTAGTAAAATTTCTTAAAATTTTAGGAATTAAATGAAAATATATTTTAAAAAATGATATCCCACATGCTAGTTGAAAACCTATAGTATCCAGTAAGGATGCAGGGTTTGAACCCAAAACTGAATGAAGACAAGGTTATATCACCTACCACAGACCTACATGAAATTGAATTTTTTGTAGGAAAACAATAAGAGAGATATTGTTGAGTATGTTTCTAAGTTATTGGTATGTCATAAAGTTAATGTTGATAGATAATATAATAATGGGATTCTAAAACCATTATTTATAAAAAAATGGAAATGGGAAAATGAAACCCTGAATCTCATTGTCTGACTCCCCGCAAAAACAAATTGAAATAGTGTTATATGATTTTTAGTATATCACCTTAAAAAGATATAAAACTTATTTTATATTTGTGATTATTTCTCTCTAAATTACCATTCCATGATATAAATTTAGAAAGTGGTAAGGTTTCATAGAGTACCACATTCTATTTTGTCTGATTGGGATATGAGTTTACCTCAATATTCTAGAAATGTCTCCAACATTATCTTGATACAAAGATATGTTTTAGCACCATGTTTCATACTTATATAGATATTCATTCTGAGTGAAAAATTTAGCCCCTAGATGATATTATATATTCTTATTCTGTGTATTTCAATGTTGTTTGGGGTCAACACCTTCCTCATGTTGAATTTTCATATAACAATAGAATTCAATATAGATCATATATGAATCCATATGAATCCATATATGGATTAAAGTGTATATCTCCAATGTATTGGAATGAAATTTCTGAAAGACATATATTGGTACATGGGATAGCTAATGAAATGGTAGGGATGTATGGATCTATTTAATAACACATAATGGCCGGAAAAAGTTGAAATAGTAGTTATGTTGATAATCATCGACATTGATTAGAATTTGAAGTTGGTGAGAAGGATTTTTTATGAATTTCACTATGGAAGAAAGAAGGGAAAACAAATACATTGTTATGTTGGTCCCCTTGTAATTCTTAATCACATTGAGATCATTGCTTATCATTTGGAAATTCCACCGATCCTCTATCAGGTTAACAATATCTTTTATGTATCTTTAATGAGGAAGTACATACCAGATCCATCACATGTAATTAAATCATATGTCATACCGATGTATCATGATATTTATTATGTGGAATAACTAGTGGATATTTTATATCATGTCAAGAAATTTTAATGATACAATACCACTCACTGGGTTAATATTTTTTTTGGTGAAACCACCAATTTGATGAAATTCATGGGATCCTGAGGATATAATAAATCAAAATTATTCTCAATTTTTAGTACCAAAGTGGTCAATTTAGAGGAAAATTTTTATTTTATATGAGTATAATGTATCACCCTGAATTTTTATGAAATAAATATTTTGAATAAATAAAATTTTATTGATTTCTTTTTCTATACAGAACACCATGTTTAAATGGACCATGATAAACTATAAATATTTTTACATAAAATCGACTGTTATAACATAGCCTTTAAATTTTTCATCTTAAATAGGAATAAACAAATTTAAATAATTAATAATTATGGTTTTATATAATGGAATTTTATTGAAAAACATTACTCAAATTTTTTGTAAAGTCATTTTATGTTTCGAAAATACTAATTACTAAAATAATAATTTTTATGATTTTTATTAAAAAATAGAAATGATTTCAAAAATATTTTAAAAATTTTGTTTAAAAAAATAGGATAATTTTTTTAAAATCTAAATTTAAAAATTATATTAGGTGATTTTTTGGATTTTCATGGAAAGATTAATTTTTTAATGAATAGTAAAAAATATTTGTTTTCAGTGAAAATTATAATTTCATTTGATCAAAGAATGAAGTTAATTTTGTTTTAAAATGATTTTAGAAGTACAATTATTTCAAATATATATTTATTATTATAAATGAGTAAATTGGAATCAATTTTATATTGAATTGTTATGTAAAAACATCTTAAACGTTTGAACATTTTCTCTTTGGGAAATCAAATTATTATCTTGTTTTCAGGATTAATTTTAAATTAATGTTTTCAATATATATGAATGAAATTTTAAAATTTGGATTCCAAAATTTGGATCATAGTAATTTATATTATTTAATAAGGTATGAATAATTTTTTGTTCAAAAATAATATTAAAAATAGTAAAAATCATTTTCCTCATTTAAGGATAAAATGATCTTACCAGCGGTTAAAGTAAAACAAGAAAGGGTATAATGTAGTATATATTTATCAAAAAACCACTTTATAGACATAACTAGAGATTATAACCTATATGATTTGTGAATGTATCACTGTAGATATTTTTTCATGTGAAATATGTGGGTACACTTTAGACTTTAAAAAAATTCCAAGTGTGTCCTCTGCCCCACCTATAAAAGGCCACCAACTACACTCCCTTATTCAAACTTAGAACCCAATTTATAGTCTATTTACTACCCAAATATAAGCCTATATTCCCAATAAAAATATTATATGTCTTATTTTTATTTGGAAACACTCCTATGAATGATTTATGTATAAACTTAAAGAGGTTCTCCAAATAAGTTATAAAATTCATAAACTTGTGTTTTTGTTTTATTTATTATCCCACTTCCGTAAAATATAAATAAAATATTATCATATAAAAAAAATATCACATATAATTTGATTTTATTATGAAAATTTCATGACCTATATCTATCTCCACTTCCATCAAATGGGAAACAAAACCATCACTCACGTGTCTGGCAGAGTATGACATCATGCACTGATATTATTTGGTTTCCTTCAATGACTATCAAAGTAGGATATAAAGATGTATGTAATGTTTATTGAACATAATTATTATATTATTATACTTCTTGAATTATAATATCACACCTAACTTCTTATATTCCATCCCACTGTAAAATAATAAAGTCTCTTGTGTGTACAATGGAATACCGTATCGCGAAACGATGTCATGTGTTTTTCACTTCCATTTTACTGGGATGATAATAAGGATAAATAAAATGGATATATATGAATTATTTAACACAATTAAAATTATAGAATCATTATTCTACATATTATTTATTAGCTTCCATTTCATGAGGGATATGATAACTTCGTTCGTGTGTATGGTGGACTACCGCCATATGAAGTGATGTGATGCGTTTTCACTAAAAATTTTCAGATAAGGCAATTAGGATAAATTTAATGAAAAATGTGATATATATGGCATAAAAATTATTCTATGAATTTAATATGTTATATAACTTTATTTATTGTCATATTTCAAGAAAACTGAATTAATGTTCATGGGTACGTATGACCTACCATTTCAATGAATGTTGTATTTCATTTTCTATATGTAAATTTTATGGATTGATTTAAATAAATATATAATAAATATATATTATATTTATATCTTGATAAAAATATATATATATTTTAACTATGATCAATGTAATGGGAATGAAAATAAAAAATAATAACAGACATGAAAAACAAAGCAGTTATTGCCCAAAATATGATTTGAACTGGAATTTTTAATAAATGGGTAAGAAACTTTCATAAGAAAATAATATATTATATTATATATATACATATAAATCTAAAAATATTTATAATTATCTTATATTTATTATACACTAGGACCAAACATCATTTAACGAAGTTGATACTTAAGGTTAAATTTTTTCATCTCAATTATATATATAAGTGATATACATGCCATATTCACCAATGTTTTCCTATATGTGGTGTATATAATGACCATAATTTAATTTATATTTCTTATAATTAAAATTATCATTACTTAAATATCTATTTTTGGATATCTCTTTAATAGTGTTTATAGTCTAAAGATACAAAAGTGGTAAGGTATTTTTCTCCCAATTTGACTTCTTTGGGACAAACATTATCTTATGAACTAATATTATATTATGATGTATATATGGAACAATATATACTTATTATATCATGAAGAAACTTATATTCATGATATTTTATGTTTCTTTTGATTTTATACTTTATTGAGGTTGATGATTCAAAAGATACCAAAGTGGTAAGTGTCTGACGTTATGATCTCATTGTTGATCGGGATTCTTTATGATTATGCTTTCGATAATAGAAACATTATGATCCATCTCTCGGGAAAATAATTAATTTTATTATTATATGTTTATTTCATGAAATACTTGTTTAACTTCATTTTCCTCATTTTAGAAACTCATGCTTTGAAAATTATGTTTTTAATGAAAACCGACTTTATATTTATATTTGATAGAAAACCCTTTTTTCTTTCTTATACATGTTTTATAAAAACAATAATTAATTTATCAATGATCCTATAGTATTTTTTAAATAAATGTCTTCTATTGTATGGTTTTAAAAAAAAAATTAAATGTAAACTCAAATTCATTTTCGTATGCAGGTTTATATGGATTTTACTGAGAATGTGAAATTAATCTTTGTTTTAATGGGTAGACATTTACTGTCATCATGAACAAAAGATATTTTAATAATTCATTAAAATTTTTTATAGGTTTTATTAAAATAAAATTATTTTGACTATGATTTGTATTTAAAAATGTTTATTACAATGTGGAAAGGTTATTTTTCTCAAGAAATATTTGGAATAATTTTTAAGCATCCGTTATATTTTTAAAAGTTTATTTTCAATGAAAAATATTGTGAAAATATTTTTTAAAGTATCTTCCAATGTTGAATTTATTTTTTACTAAATAAATTCATTAAATGATTTTTAAAGATTCATTTAATGATGTTAAATTTTATTTTCAATGAAAATAATAATAAAAATTTTATTTGTTTAATAAAAGTGTTTTCCAAAGTGGAAAGGATATTTTAATCAATAATGATTTTAAATGATATTTAAATCATTCTTTATATGTTTTATATGTTATATTCAGTGAAAAGTATTTTGAAAATTGTTTATGTCTAAAAAATAGTGTTTTTCAAAGTGGAAATAAAATTTTACTGATGAAATGATTTAAATTATTATTAAGGATTAATTTATAAGTTTTAAGGTTGTTTTCAAAGAAAATGATTCTCATAATATTTTATGAATTTCTAATGTCTAAAATATAATTTTCAAAAAACATTCCTTTTGAAAGGGTCAAAGTGATTATTCTTTCAAAATAATTTTCAATATAAGATGAAATCCCTTGATCATACTAAATATTTATTGGGTATATGTTCTAATGATACCATATTTATTCTTTCATTGGATGGTTTATATTTATGATGATGATATCTTTATAAATAATCTTCCTCTACCATGGGTTATGCTATAATGAATTTATAATATAATTATGAGACCCATTTCCTTTCCATTGGTTATCCTATGATGGAATTTTTTATGAAACCCATTTATTTTCATGGGTTATGATGTGATATATTTTTTATTTTCATGATGAACACCTAATTTTGATTTTTATTATGTAATAATGGGTACGTTAAAACCATAGATGTTGGTCACATTATAAATAATGTTGGCTTGGACCTATAGATCCCTCCAATATATTGGGTAATGATTACTATTATATGAGATCAAAGGGTACATGATAGGTTATCATAATTTCAAAATATAGTACATGTGTGGTTATCCCAATCTCAAAACAGGGTATATGTGAGGTTATCCTAAGACCGAAGTAGGTACTTGGGTGGTTAGCCCATTTTTAACATGTTATGAGTGTCTTAGTGGATAGAATTGACATAAATGTTTTTAAACATATGTGTTTAAAAAAATATACATCATATGTAAATGTTATGTTCTAATGTATACTGTTATTTTATTCCATATTGATTCATATATTTTGAAATTCCAATATTTCTAAAATTACAATATTTATTTCATTATTGATGTTTTTAGTCTATGATATACAAGGAATAGTTTTCGGAATTTATTCTCACGTTCTAATACTCTTATGCTTAGGATATTATTATGTGATCATTGGTATCTCCCATGTTTACCCTTATTAATAATTTTATCTCACCCATTCTTATATTTTATTTTTCCCACTAATGAAGAATGATTTTAAGTAGTGTATGTATAAAAATATTAATATGTAGGAAAATATGTATGAGATATATTGTTGATATTTCAATAAATATTAATAATATTTAACTATTATATAATCAAAATAAACCATTATGTTCATTGGTTGTGTATTTGTGAAAAGTATTGAATATTTATCTAAACGATGTGATATTTATGTATGAGAATTTTGGGTCTCTACAACTATAATATCATTTTAAATTTAATATTTTTATTCATTTTGACTTTAAACATCATGTATACAATTGCACAATTCCTTCTTATTCATGTATAAATTCTCAAACACTGAAATAAATCTATTTGATCCATAAATAGAAAGGACATTTAATTCTAGAGGTTTCATAATAACTAATTAGGAGGAAAACAAACCATTTTTTATAAACTTTTGGGATAGAACCATATATAAAATTCCTAAAACATAAAATCATGTGTGTCAAAAAATTAATTCTAGAAACACAAAGTATAGAGTCATATAAGAAAAAATAACATTGAAAGCATTAAATTCATTAGATATAAATAACTAGAAAAAATATTAAGAATATATAAAAATAGATACATGATTAGTATTAATGTCATGTATCATAAGTTTTATAACAAAATTTCATTTACATCTTTGGGAATATATATATATATATAAAAGTACTTTATTTAGTTTGTGTAACAATTAAAACACATAGGGTTAGTAATCATAAAATTACTATTAAGGATTTGCATTTTTCTATATGGGGAAGAAAATGAGCTATTTTACTACTCCCAATCCACTTAAATAAAGAAATTTAATTTGAATTACCTTAAAATGAAATTATTTTAATTTTATTTCTTTCATCTTGGAAAACATCAATTAGAGAAGAAATTTATAGGATTAGAAAAACATAAGGAGAAACCTTAAATGAATATTTTTATAGATAGAAAAAGATTTTTTATCCCCACCATTAGATAAGTGATGAATTTTTTATTTATTAATTTTATAAGGGTTTAGTAACAATGTATATAATCATGATAAATGATATTTAATATGGGGATTTGGTACATAAAACATCATTTATTACTGAACGTTTATATTCAAATATGGCCTAAAATACATAACAGTTTAAAATAGGGTTATAATATTTTTTCAAAATACTCATGACGTTCTGAAAATATATTTTTGAATAAAAAAATTAATTTTAAATTTATAAAATGATGTTAGAACCACGGTAATATAAATTCTTTTATCATATAATTTACCAATTCAATTGAAAAACCCATCACATACCAAGTCTTCAACCTCAAATGAAATTTCAAATTTTTGATTTAAAAAATAATTATATTTTCATTGTCTATTTCTACAATACTCACATAATAATTACAATGATATGTTTCAGGGGATTCTTTTATAGCCTAATATATAACCCAGACCTTCTGAAAGAATACCTTGAAATAATCACAATTGTAATGATCTACAAAACAATAGGATTACATATCCTAAATAGTATTGTATGATTTTACAAGGTCAGTCAAAAAACTAATATCCTTGGAATTACAAGGAGTAAGTTAATGATCTCCCTTCTAGGAATTCCTATCCATATCAATAATGGAATAATTTTATAATAAGTAATTTACTTCATTCAAAACCACAATAAAAATCTAAACCAAATCGTGAAGAAGTTATTAAAAATATATATATTGTTTTTTCGAAATATGTAAATATAAATTACAGAAATATAAATTCATATTAGTGTCTTTAAGAGTCAATAAAATATAACTTTAATATCATATATTTGGATTAATACCAACGGTAACGAAACTTTAAGTGTAATAAATCCTAAGAGAAGAATTAAAATCAATATCCCATGGGATATAGCTTTTAGTCTAGCTGATGAAATTCCCAAAACTATTATATCGGATATAAATCCAATAGAAGGAATATCGACAAATCTTGTACTTTTTCAATCTAATATATGGGAGAAATATTTTTCTAAATATGATATAGAGATTTAATAATATCATAGTGGATTTAATAAAATAATCAGACATTGAATTTGTTAAATAAACATGGATAACAACCAAATAATACCAAAATATATAGTGATTACCCTAAAGGTAGTCTTACAGTGAATAAATAATTGGGAGTGAGATGCAAATAAATATTTTAAATAATTTTAGGATGTAATGGGTTAATATTCCTTTTCTTTATGTAATGAAATATATTTCTAAGAAAAATATAATTATGAATAAAATATGTGTTCACAAGAAGAAGTCAAAAGAAGGATATAGAATTTAATCTTAAGAGAATGTTTTCTGAAATGATCCATTATATAATTATTATCTTGTTAATGGATACTAGATAATATAAAATTCAATATATTGTATGAGAGTTTTAGTTTCAATATGCAATATTAGACACATGAGTCTTAATAAATTTTATATATCACTCTGTTCACTATACCATGCAATTAGGATAATTAAAATCATCTATAATTATGATAAATTTATCCAGTAGAAGTAAAAATTAACATGTTTTAGTGATTAAGTATTTTTAATGTAGGAGTTAATAATATAGTATTCCCGATCGATGTAAATATTTTAAACATGGTGAATAACAGATTTAACCCAACTGAACCATAAATATTTAGGTGTCAGATTTCTAAAAATGGAAAATGAAATTTTAAATTTTTGTAAAAGAACACATTAATTAAAACATATAATTGAAATTATTTAATTTATCATATTTCATCACATGAATTATCGAGTGGAGAATCAATCTTATTACTTGATCGACACGATTAATTCGTTCTTTACTGAAATCATTCTAGAATTTTCATACAGTGGGAAATTATTAAAAATATTGTAAAATTATTATTGATGAATATGATAAACCTGAATTTGATGATTTTTATTAGAATATTTATTTAAATATTTATACTTATTTAATTGAATTCTCTACTTATTTCGTTGAAAATGTTGAAAAATGTGTATGTGAACCACTTAATTATTGGTGTGTTGAATCTATTAAAAATGATAAACATGATACTTTCAATTAATATAATAAGTGTTTTATTTTTTATATATATAATAAATATTATTATATGGAGTGTTTTTAGTTGTTTAATTGAGTGTCATTATTTTTATAAAAACCATTCTACACATTATAAACATCTGGCCAAATATGTTGATAATTCCACTTTATAATAAAATTAAGTATGAATTTTTAGAGGATAATAAATATCTATATATAATCATTTCAATGATTCTCTACCTAAAATAAAAAGACCAATTATTATAGTTTAGTAAGAATAATAAAATATCTTTTAGATAGAATTTGTCTAATCTTACTGGAATAAGTCATTTGATCCGTATCCATAAAATCATATTGAAGGAAAATATATAATTTTTAGGCAATGGTAAAGGAGATGTAAACCTATAATCTAAAATTGTTTTTTAAAATCAATTAACCCTTTCTCTAAATAATATGATTATTCTTCTAATATAAGATAGCGGGTTACCATTACATAAATAGTTCCAAACAAGAGTGGTTTCACTATAGTTAAAAATGAATTTAGTGAACATACACTAGATAAAGTTTTTAATAAATGGATAGTTTGTATACGATATATGGATTTAAAATTTATGACTAGTAATGGAAAATTATGTTTTCCATTTATTCCCGAGGTCCAAGATTGATTAACTAAATAATACCAATACTTCTTATTATATGGATCTTTAGAATATTTATAGATTTCTATAGTACTAGAAAAATAAAAATAAATGTATATTTTCTAAATTTTTATATAAGGGAATTCCCTATGGACTGTGTACTACTCTTTGAATGAGGCACATTACGACTACAATTTTTGATCTATTGCTAAAAATGAATATCACATATGATTTAATACTAAGAAAAACGACCGAAGATAAATATATCTTTATTTTATATCATTTTTTCAAGTTAAATATTACATCTCACTAATAAATGCACAATCCTGTGAACTGATGGTTTAGTGTAAATTAGGACTTCTAACACAATCAACATATTTTAGAACACTTGTGAACATTTCTCATAATTGATCAACACTATACTCACTTATAGAATTCTCATAAGTTATAATCATCTTCATAACTTGGAGAAAGTAAATATAAGAGACGGGTGAGACCAAATGCTTAGAATTGGAAAACCATTAAAAATTTCATTGATATTTAAATCATAAGAATATGGGAAATCATGATCGAGGGAGAAATGCATTATAAAAAATAACATTGATAAATATTATTTGTTCATAAGAAATGAAAAAAATACATGTAATCTCAAAAGAAAAAATATATACGATTAGAAAAAAGTTCTGAATCAAGAGATAATAAACATGATATTTTGAGAATAATCATAGTAATATATATTGTAAATGTAACATCCCTTTAAACATAACATTGAAAATAACATTTCCACAAAAATAAGAATAGGGTATCATAACCTTCATGATTAAATACTCACACCCATGTCTTTTTGAGTCATTTATCACACTCATAATTGGTGGGAAAACATATTTGGACCCAAATATATATGTATCATGAGATATAGATTTCTAACCAATGAATGTCATGGTGATATAGGACACTAACTATAAAATCCCACCCCTAATTTAGGATGATAAAATTCAAAGGGGTTTTTAATTTTTGAATTAGTGGGCATGATAGATTTTGAATCAGGGTTCATTATAGAATTATAGGAGTCTAAAAACCTCAATCATGTGTTTTTGAACATGTTTTGGATGTCGTAATATGGATAATAGTGGTTGGGGAGAATACATGGGATGGATGATGAGAGAGGATAATGGTTTTGAATAGCACGTAGCTACTGGTTATTTGTTGCCAGTCCATCATGTCATCGATGACCTAGAATTTTTTATGGTGTTACTAATAGGATTTATGAGCAGAAAATGAGCCATTTGTTGGCTGATGATGGTCATTGACTATCCATCAGATCACGAGTGGCCTAGGAAGTGTCATTATTCACTTAATGGGCACACCGACTGGTTGGTGAGCCACCGACATGCCACTAAGTGTCATCGGTTGGTCGGTGGGGTATTTTTAATTTGAAAAATTACCAATTTATCCCTTTGTGGTTTTAATATGGGTATCCTCTCTTCCTATCATTTTTAGTTTGGGTGACCATCCCACCTTTCCTCCCTTATCCACCATCAATCACTTTTGATTTGGGGGTATTATTGTAATGATTCTTGATGGCTAAATGTATATCATAACCTATGTTACCCTTATTTAATTTTCTATTTACTTAATTTATAATTTCCACTTGATCTGTGTTAGGGTTCTGGAAAGATTCAACTAGATCCTGGTGTGATCTTCTTGATTTGATGGTACATTTTATCAACCATTATAGAGGATTTATTAAGACAAGGTTTTTATTCAATCAAAAATAATTTTTGATGTAATATGTATCCATATTGGTCTTTTCATCCTTTAAGATTTAATTAAATTAATATTAATTTTAATAATTGTTGAGTATAATATATTTTTCCAATAATGAGGTTTGGAATGCATTACAGACCCCTTATTGGTGGGTGGTCATGGTTTTGGTGAGTGAGTATCGCTTACTGAGAATTTAGATATATTGTCTATTTTGAAAAATTTTATTAAATTAATTATAATTTTCATAGTCAATAAATTAGAAATTCTTGGTGTGTTTTAGAGCCTCAATTGATGGATAGGGATGCGTTATTTGATATAAGGCACATATATTATTAAGAAGGATATTTCAGGTATCACATTTAATAGGAAAGATTAAAAATGTGGTAGGTGGTCCTTGGTACAAAATTGATGGTTTTAGTAAATTTTTATGGTTCTTATTATGTTTGGCCTCACCAATAAGTTCATCAGACTATTTAAATTAATTAAATTTAAATTTTATAATGTGATTCTTTCTTAATTAAAATTAGTTTTATTGATCAAGAAAGCTATCAAGGACATTTTGTATTTTTGGTACTAGATAATGTCTCATATTCTGATAGACAAGAACTTGCATAAAAACAATCCTTGAGAAACCTAACCCCACCCCCTTGAGGGATGTAACATGTATATACTTTCCTAGATTAATATAGTGAACCTTGTTAAGGATCCCATAGGGACATCTAATTGGATATAAATAATAAACTAATATGGTTGGTCGTGGACATAGTTGTGTGAACTTTTGAGATGTCTTAAAGCCTTCAGGATGGAGAGATGGTAGTGGGGAAATATTCATTCGCTAAAGAGTATGTTTTTACTTATGTGGGTAGGGTTTTAATATTTTTAACACATGTCATGTGTTCATACTTACCTAGTGATTTTGTAGGTTTTGAGATGAGATTTATGACATCACATAGGAGTGATCCTAATAAGGAAGGTTTTCTTAAGATAGTGGGGTCATGGATTGAAGAATATGATGAAAAGAGTCGCATTGAACTATATTAACTTCTTTTAGAACAATATATCTTTTTTAGACAAGGATAACCATTGTGGCTTTCCATGATTGATGAGTCATATGGGACCCCAGTGAGGGCCCAATTACATGTTAAACCTAAAGTGAGGGTGCATATGGGAAATGGGATATGATGATCACATGTGTTATGTTTGAAATAGATTAATGTTTTTTTCCTTTTTTGGATTCAATAGGTAGGTTCAGGATTTTGGATGTCCAACCTTGGTTTTCTTAATGGGCTAGTCAATTGACCACCCATGTTGATGATTTCCTTGAATATATTAATGCATGATATGAAAAACATCCTTAGGGAGTTGATTACGTTATTTTAAATAGAAAAAATACCCTTGTTTGGAGTATTTTAATACTAAATAAAACTATACTAGTATATAGGCATGTGATTCTAAATAGAACTACCATAGTTTTGAGGAATGTGGTACTAATTTTAGTGCTACGATGGATTTGGAGTAATGATTATGTTTGTTTTGGGTAGAGGATATGTCCTACCACATGATAAATATTATATCATTTTGTGTCTTTTGTGATCATGGTTGAGTTACCCACACTATTCGGGATTTGATTTCTAGAACCATTATATACTATAGTTGATAAATTCCCACATTGTGATACCAGGATAGATCATTCTCAAGGTCTTTATACTTTATATTGTTGTGAGTTTAGCCCTTGTTTCTTTATCACCGTATACATGGGGTGAAAGATCCCCATGTCATTATTATGTTTTCAACAACCATAACAGAATTCTTAAATACACTTCATTATATTCTAGTGAAGGATGTTTAATCAGTTTAATTGACCTGAGGATTGACAGTGGTAATTTTGTCTTATTTTCAGCTTTATTTATTTACATTCATTATATCACATGAACATATCACTGCATTTCTAGAATGTATCCGACAAGGATGGTGGTTACCTATAGATTTATTTACAAAAATCCTATATAGGATTCCATTTCACTTGGGTAAATAAGAAAAATCTAACTTGGTTGTATGTACAGGCTAGGGAGGTGCCCATAATTTTCATGATCAATTACTATAACTCTTGGTTTAGAGGCTGAAATTAGGTGAGTATTTGAATTGTGAGTGGCAAATGTTTTTTATTTTAATTCTTTTTTATTATATACATGAGATAAAACAAGTGGGTGATTGGTCTTGAATGCATGTACGTCAGAATTTTATTTATTAAAACATTTTTATTAACATATTATCTATGTACTATTACGGTGATTGATTATTTATTATTCTTGGTTAATTTATTCTTATTAAACAATTTTATACAAGGGGTATAATAAAATCTTGGTACCATATTATACCACCACTTTTATCCAGTTGGATCTGGTGTATGAGGAGGCACGCCAATGGTCACATAGCACCCTTAGTCCAGTTATTATATTTAGTGATCTGAGATAGGATATTAAAAAGCTGTATCGGTGGATTTTTTTATTTAATTTACTAATTTTTCATGGTATCCATGATATTTAGGAATGTGATAGATATTTGAATGGATATTCGTCTGGTGTTTCATGAACAAATTTTTAGTAGGAAGTACTGGTTAACATGGGTTCATGATTGTTGTTATTGTTATTCATTGATATGTTTATATGATTTTCACCTCGGGTGATACACATTCTATTTGTAGTTATTATTTATTATGGATTTTTTCATTTGGACTACTTTCGATAGGAAAATTATTTATTTTAATATTTTTCAATTGATTTAAGTGGAATCGCATGCATAATTATTTATCATATAGTATTCACATGACATTTAGTTCTTCTAGTATGATTTTTATCTCTGACGACAATGGTTCAAATATTTAAAGTGTCATTGAATATCATAGAATATTTTCCTATATAAATTTGTGTTGATAATATACTCTTCTAGAAAAATATATGTAGATATATATATGACTTATTTTGATGGAAGGTCATGTATATTAGTGGTGAGATTCATGATGATGGGAATGATGATGCAATCCCGTGTGCGTGGAGGTATAGTGACCTCTAGTAGGTCTATGTGGGAATATGATTCCCTTATGATAAATTAGTTTTGGGTGAATAATTTATAGGTGTGGTTAGTCAAATTGTTAGTAACAATCTATATGGTGTTTTCTTATATAGAGTGAAATGAAATCCTGTCTTATCGAACCTTATAGTTATGCTTTTTCATGACTTGGATAATCTATGATAGAACAATTGAATTTATACCCAATTATTGAGGATATAATTCTTGAGGGCGCAGTCCCATTCATAGATTATCATGATAATTAGTTCCCTTGTGGATGGATTAGTTGGATGATATACCATTTTATAGATATGAGAGGCCCACAAGTTCTTTTTTGGGAACATTGGATGTCATTTTATGTTTGAGATGGGTTCATAGATGATGTTCTATGGTTTGTAATATATAAAATACATAATTTGTGGGCCATGTGAGAGACCCTAGAGTACATTCATATGTGACTCATGATTTTCATGATTTAGAGAGATGTGATATGGGAGCATAATTTGAATGAGAGGTTAGCTGGGGTTTTTGTTTTCCTTAGATACTAGAAGCACATGTAGTTTCTTTTGGTAAGGAGAATAGTGAATGTGTGGTAACACTATGTATATTGTATTGAAATGGTGACTCCAAGGGTGTTTTGTGACTATGATCACATTGGGTACTAATGATTTTGAGTTTAGAAGCCATAATTCAATGGGAGAACCGGTCGTGTCTCTAACCCTATTGAGTTTGAATATGCTTCTAGTAGCATGATTAGATCATGGATGGATGGTTCCAGTTTTTGAAGGATACCAGTTAGATGTAAATTATGTGATAGGCCTAGCCACATGTCAAGTATGTGATTTTAAAAAGGATCTTCAAGGGATCTCCTCGATTGATAAGTGTGACATGTCATGTAAAATGTTCAATGGTTGAGGAATATGAGGCCTGTTTTGATGGTATGGGACTCATGGGTGTGTGATTTAGGTTATGTGATTGAGTTAAATGGGAGAATACACCCATTAATTTTATAAAAAATTAGGTAGTCTAAATACCATATTAATGGCACATATATAATTCTAGAAAATGAAAGTTGTCAGCAGGTCAAGGGCCAATAGAGTTTAGTGAGTTGGTTGTGGACCAAGAAAGCATGAATTTTAGTGAGGGTTGGATAGGATTATTGGAATATATATGATTATGGATAAATTTAATGGGTCTTGGATTGAGGAGAGGTACAAGTAATTCCATATGGTGGGGATTGGACCCA
This sequence comes from Viscum album, assembly GCA_963277665.1. Taxonomy (NCBI): domain Eukaryota; kingdom Viridiplantae; phylum Streptophyta; class Magnoliopsida; order Santalales; family Viscaceae; genus Viscum; species Viscum album. The sequence goes on along the minus strand of OY728135.1, from coordinate 1,131,635,774 downwards.
CGGCTAACAGTGGGTGGTGACCCTCATAATGAATATAATTTTAGAGGATACCATGTATTAGGTTCATGTGGGATGTGAATGGGTGTTAATTACATTAATACTGAAGCTATGGTATGACTGAGTCTATTCATGTTTAATATTTGAATTTAGTGATATAAGTGATACATGTCATAGAGATCACATGTTTGAAAAGGTGATGTGGTGATAAGGACACTCCTATGGAGGGGTACATGACATGAATTTTGGTGATACAACCCTCCATTGAGAGGTTTTGTGGATGTGTGAGACTGAACATTTGATGATTAAAAAAATTATGATTCTAGGTAGTAAATGGTTATGGGTTCATTTGGATTCCATAGAGAATACTGGATGTAACCACATGCATAATGTTATATGGAGTCTGAACATTGAAGTCAAGCCTGGAATAAATTGAGGTTATCTGAGCATGGATTGAGTATGAAACACATTAGTGCTTATGGTAGTTAATGATAGTGGTTTTCATTTATAAAGGATCAAATGAAGTAATTCCATCATGAGACTAGAAAATATTTTGGTTCTCTTGTATAGGATGATCATGAGATTTCTAAGGGATTGTAGGCATCATAATCAGAATTCTTATAGAGTGTAAGTAGGTGATGCTGATAATTTTTTTTAATATTATGAAAAATTATGTCTAGTGTATTTTTTTCATTTAAATTAATGAAGTGGGTTGGGAACCATATATGGCAAGTCGTTTTGGAAATGATGGATGTGCATTGAGGTTTGGACAATGATTTTGGAGGGAGGGTGGTGTATTCAATGACATTGTTTATGGTAAGTGGGGCTTGATAGATGTGATATATACTTTGAAAATTAGTTTTGGAACCAACATTGATCAATTTTCAATAGATTGTTTACGTAGAGAGTTAGGAACCATGTTTATCTGGCCAGCAAACCACTGAGAATGTGTTTCTTTAGGTGATTCTAAAGGTGGGAGGCATTGTGATTCATAATTATATTTTGTGAGATGTGGATTATAGTGGGGAGTTCCATGAAATATATAGTTAATAATATGAGGATACCAATGTTTCATAGAATATAAATGAATGGGAAATCTTCACTTAACTATTCTTGTGATGGAAATTAGTGATGGATCATGTTTGAATGGTCCAAGAACCATACATTTTTTGTTTTTTTATTGAAACATATAATTTTTTTTGTGATAGAATACATTGGTTTGACCATTTTTCATTTCTAATTGATGGAATAATGTTTTAAGGTGGGGAGGTTGTAAGACCCCACACCCATTTTTGGGTGATGAAATTCAAAGGGTTTTTAAATTTTGAATTAGTGGGATGGATGAATTTTGAACTAAGAATTATCATAGAATTATAATATTTTAAACACATAAAACAACTAATTTTTGACATGGAATAGAGGTAAAGATGTTCCTAGGAGAAACAATTTAGAATCTAAGGAAGGTTTGGGTATATGGATTGCTGGTTTACATTAGCCTACAACTATTGGCTCATCGGGGGACCAGGTAGTGGCCTTGTGCCACGGTTTGTCTCACCAGCCAATCGATGGCTCAACACCAACCGACCAATGGAGTCTTTTTAATAGGGTAAATTAAAAAATATCCGACATGATATATTTATAGATATATCCCCTATTTCTCTATGTTTTGGTGTACATGTACAATCCAGCTTTTGTCACATCTCCACCTTCAAATCCCTTTAATTTTGGGGTATTTTTATAGCGATTCTTAGTGACTAACATTTCTATTTTTCCTCAATTTACCTTATTTATTTAGTCCTTATATATTTTATAATTTTAGTTTCTCTAGAATATGGTTACTAGATTATTACAATTGATAATGGTGGATTCACCCTTATTTTACGGGGTTTCAAAATAACCCTCTTGGAGGATGTCTTGAGAATATGTCGGCATGCCATCATGCATTCTATTGATGAGCTATGTCTTCATAGAAATATTTTAATGTTTATTAAATAAATTAAATTTACTTTTAGATGAATTTTTTTTAATTTTATGTATGTTTCTAGGAATTAGGTATCGAGTGTGCTATATACCCCTTATGGGAGGTTAGTCATGGTTTTGGTGAACAAGAATCACTTAGTGCTAACATAGGCATTATTAATATTTTTAAGAAATTGGTTATATTAATTAAAATTGTTAAAATTAATCAATTAGTGATGTTTTTAATTGTTTAGAGTCACAAATTAATATAACTAGTAGGTTGATCTAATACAAGTCTTATTTGGTCTTAGGTAGAAGATGTTTTACATTGAGATAAATAGTCAAGAGTTGAAATGAGGTAGGTGTTCCTTGATAATATCCCAATGTTTTTATCCATTTTTAGGGTTTATGTGATGTATGGCCTCACTAGTGATGGGATAAGCCTATTTTAATTTAGTAAAATTTTATTTCTGACATGGTAATTAATTAATTTAAATGAATACCTTTGATTGAGGAAAGTTATAGTGACATTGGAAAACTAGTTTCCTAGATGATGTCTTAGCCATATATGGTCATTAAATTTCATAAAAAACAATCCATGAAACACTTGACCCCCCAAGAGTGGCATAACATGTATTTACATAAATGTTTGAATGTTCCAAACCTAGGGTGGGATCCCTTAGAAATCTCTATGTAGTGGTGAGTGGTGACCTAGGATGGTTGGTCAAGGAAGTGGACAAGTGGACCGTTGAGATGCCACAATGCCTTTGGGGATAGAGAGATTGTCTCTAGGTGAGTATTCCTTCCATATTGATATGTGTTTTACCTTGGTGGGTAGGCCTTGATTAGTTTATCTATAGTCTAGGTGTGTAAATATTCCTAGTGATGATTTGGGTTTTGAGGTTGGTTTTATGAAATTTCATGTGAGGGATTCCACATAGTCAGGTTTTGTGAGGTTAGTGAGGCGTTTCATGAAAAACATGATATTTAGTGACATACAAAACTAGAATGATGGGTGTTTACTTGATGAATATTTTTGAGATAATAAAATCCATGGTGGGTTTCCGGGCATGATGAGACCTAGGGGACTCTAGTGGGTACCCAGTAACATCTTGACCCTAGTGTGCGAGTGAATATGGAAAATGGGATGTGATGATTCTTGGTGTATCCTTATAACATGATAAATGTTTTAACTTGTTGTTTTTGTAATGGATAAAGTTGGATTCGTTGAATTCCAACTCTAGGTTTCGTGATGGTTTCAGTGGTTGGACACCAATGTTTGTAATGTGTGTCTCTATATCAATGCATGATATAGATTTTCTACTAGAGGGGAGTTGATGTTATTAGAAAATGAAAACAACTATATTAATGGGGTCTATGATACTATAGAAAACATCCATAGAAAGGAAGTATATGATACTAACAAAAACTACCACATTTGGTAGGTATCTCATACTATAGATGGGGATTCCATGGATTTATATCCAAGATAATATTGTTTTTTTATAGTTGATAGGTCATACCAAAAGATTTATGTTAGTTCTTGTGGGGTATTTGGTGGGCGTGGCCGCGTATCTTGTACCACTTTGGCTCAAATATTGGAAACAAATATATATTAGGATGGATTATTCATTGGATAGTGATACCAAGATGGAGCAATGCATGTGACAACCTAGATTTTTTTAAATGATATTTGATTCAGAATAAATGATTTTTTATATAATATTATACATTTAAAAAATATGGAGAAAAGTTTATATTTTTTTCATTAACAAATATCATTGCAATATTTGGAAATAAAACTTGTTAAAATACTAAAAAGTAAAACTCAATAAAACATACAAAATAGAAAAGATAGAATTGGAATATAAGGATTTCCCGAACCACCTAGAATAAACTATCACAATCTAAATACTATATAAATAAATCAAAATATTAGTAAACCAATCAACATCGTATGAAAATTAAAATACAACATTAATTGGAATTTTAGTGAATTTTTTGTTAAATAATGACGCTGTATTTATAGGGAATAAAGGGTAATGTGACCGTTTTGATTCAACCATTATATGGATATTGGTCAAATATGGCCATTAGTCAATATAACCATTGTTAAATATTATTATTGGAAACTATACCATTGGTTGAAAATATTACCATTATAATAAGTGTTTATACAAATTTTTGAAAATGAATAATTGATATAGAAATTAGAATAGATTACCTCAAGTCGTGGAGTCATGCCATTTGAATCCAATTTTTCAGAACATGGGAGGGAGGTATCATCACTATGAGTTTTTTTGACAATTCCCATGAAATTCTCCGACATGTGAAGCTTTAACGAAATCTCATATGCGATAATTTCATGTTAGTGAAGATTATCTCTTGATTGATGTTAGCTAAGCCACCCCATGATGCTACCACCATCAAACACCTTACACATTGGGTGCACACAGATATAATAACGGGTTATGTGTCTATGCCTATATTACATAAAGTTTAAATCCATTTGTATAAATAAAATTATTATTATATCAATTTCTTTTAATAATAGTTTTTCTTAAAAAAATATGTGTTAATTAAGATGAATTTGATAAGCTAATTTCTAAAAAAAATTAAAAAAATTATTTTTTTTAAAGATATACAGTTTTATAATCATCCTTGGATTTTTAATTAATATTTTTTATAATTAAATGATATTTTAAAATAATTTTTTTAAAATACAAATGATAAACTAATTCAATAATGCCCTTGAAACTTTTATAATTGTCAAAAATTTCAATGTGCCTTAAAAACTAATATTTAAAATAAATAAGTATATTTGTATTTATAGTAAAATTTTAAATCTAGATATAAATTTTAATAAAATAATCATTCAATTATTAGGTTTGGGAGAATTTATGAGAATTTTATAAAATACTTTTTTAACCTTGTTTAGTAAAAATACAGTTTGAGGGTTTTGGTATATTTTATGACATTATATTTATGTCATAATTATTTAAAATTTAACTAACAAGAATAAATGACAAAAAATATGTTATTTTATTAATATTACGTATTTTATTACATTTTAGTCTTTTTAAAAAACTATATGTGACTTTCCAATGTATAAAGAGGAAAATTTGATTAAAAAATTACATTGTGGAATCATTAATTTTCCTTTAAAAAAGAGGTATTAAAAATTTATTTTCGGTTTTGGTGGATAAAAATATAAAAAATTATGAATCACATTTTCAGAATAGTGAGAAAAAACCATGGGTAAGCTAACTTTTTTTCATCTTCCACAACCAAAATTTCCATGACCTATATGTTGAAATTATTTAATAATTCCATTAATTTTTTTGATAAATAGCCACCCATTTCTCCATTACCCTTCACATCAAATGCATCCTCTACAAATTTATGGGGGGTTTTCCTCTCATGGAGTCCCCCCTTAGTTTCTAGAATCCCCCAAGGTTCCAAAATAATTTTTTAGGAAGAAATATTCATGGTAAGAGAAATCACCACTCCCTTTTCCATTCAACTATTCTTTTTATGTATTATCTCTTCTAATTTTAAAAATATGTTCATTTTATCAACATTATATTATCCCATCATGGTAATAATAGTATTCTATCAGTGGGAGACATTCTTTCTCTTTCATATTACACTTCTCCAAAACCATGTTTTATACTCTTAATGCTTGATAATTTACTTATGAAATTTATCTATTTTATTTAAGAAATTCAATGTTATATTCTTTTTGTTAATACCCAAAACTATTAACCTATTTTTAATAATTATTTTTGATTTAGGGATTTATATAATTTAAAACCAACCTTTTTTCATGAGTTAAACATTACAGAAGAATCATGTATTTAAGCACTTTTCACACCATGATTTTGTTGTGAAAATAAATCGTTATCTTTAATAGGTTATTAATGAAATTATTTATTATGATATAAGTAGATAAAAATAATAATGAAATACAAGGGCTGTACTATTATAGTGATCCAATGCATTTGTTATAGAATTTAATCTCTATAGATGACATGTTTTATAATATCACGGGGAATAAAACTTGTCATTTTCATTTATGACACCTTGGTGATAAACCTATTTCATGTTATTATGAATTTATCATTTACATTATGTAGAGCTACATACATGTTAGTATTCATGTTATAATTATTATTATGAAATTCCTCTTATTTATCCTTTATTTTTCTGCCTCATATTCTTATTGATATGTATCATGATCTCATGATTTGTTTTATCTCTTACTTATTCTATTACTTGGCTTCATGATAACCCATTTCCTTTAATGTATGTCCCCATGATATAAGATGTAGTAAAATTAACTTAGTGTGAACCCCTAAAGATTTCGTCCAAGTAGATTTAGAACAATGTTTTATGTTTTCATGTATTATTTAAATTTTTTCCAAGAAAATAAACATTAAATTATCCTCTATTATGTCCCATGTAATGAAAAATTATTTAATAAAAAATAATGATTCCATCGTTGGCATCAAAATACAGTGTATTTATTTATGGTAATTTGGACTTGAATATTTTAGGAAGAACTATATAGAAATTCTAAATATTGGAATACAACTAGTTATTTTGTGAGATTTACTTAAGTTGTTCCAAATAAAACACACCCTTGTATGGATACTGAAAGTTGATGTGGCTTTGGCACAAATGTAAATTGGGGTAATGCCTAAAAACATCGCATTGGTCTTGACATGAAAGAGAAATGGTGCATGACAATGAGCTTTTATTTACAACCAAATTGACACTCATGGAGATATATTTATTCAGTCAGTAGATTTTAATAAATCATTTTGATGGATATTTAGAAAATTTAATTGTTTTTATAGGACATTAATGAAAAATTTATGCATTATGTTTTAAGACATTAAATCCCTCTAGAATCACCGAATTTTTAAATAAAACATGTTTCTCACTATGATTTTATTCATTTGGAAAATGGAAAGAAATATGAGGAACTATGTAAATGATTATTCCAATAGACGATGCACTAATGATATTATGATGATAGATAGAATGTGAAAAATAACTAGTATGATGAATAAACTAAAAAATGTTATTCACAATAACTTGAATCAATTAGAGAGACCAGATCAACCCTTAAGTGATTAATTTATGTTGATTATTTTATGTGTAAATGACTACATTATTTTAATATATTTACCGACCAATTGAATACTAAAAAAGGGATTATATGGGTATATAATATAATTTTTACTTCATTGTTCAAAGAATTATAATTTCACCATGAAAATATAACACTTATAAGGAGAAGTCGATCTGTGCTGGAAACTGATTAAAACATGAACGCAAGAAGGGGGATCAATTCTATAGAGTGAGAATAATTCAAGGGAAACTTTTTCAATAAATATATTCAATATTTAGTTTGACAAAAATGTATAAGGAATTATTAAATCTGAATCAATTTTAGAATGATTATATGGGTATCTATGAAATGAAATTTATCACACCTGATTGATACTCTTCAAGATTTTTTATGGATCCTAAAGAAAATGTTGATAGATAATTCGGTTGAATGGGTCCCCACAAATAGTTGAATATAGAAAATAGAGAGTATGAAATATATGAGGAGATATTAAGGAGTGGTACGAAGGTTGAATTTGAGTTTTGAGAGACACAATGCTCACATAGGTTGAATGAAAATAATAGGGAAATGGTACCAAACTTAGGGAATAAAATTGATCCCAAAAGAGGAAGAAAGAAAGTGGAACATACCATGGGAAACAAATAAAGGAGGAAGAATTTTGGGAACTGCTAACTTGGGAGTGGAAAGTGTAACAGTTGTTATTGATATATATTTTAGAATGGTTTTGGTGAGGTGAATCCTAAACATATCAATACTATTGACAAAGGGAATTTGGTGAATGTCCACCTAGAAGTTCAATTCATCAAGTATGGAAAATGTGGGAACAGTTACATTCAATGTCCAAATATGAAGATAATGGAGGAAAACTACCATCAACCTTATCATAGGAAAATGGATGTGGTTCAAGCATTTTATACCATGATGGATGAAGTAGAGGATCTGAATCATGTAGTGGTATAAACAATCTTTGTGCTATAAAATATAATAAGTACTTGGTTTGATTCTTACTCTACACATTCATTTATTCCATCAATTTTTACAATGAATATAGTATCAATAACATAACATATAGAATTAGAGTTATTCATTAAAACTCTTGGATGGATTATCCTGTCATAAAAGGTGTATAGAAATAGTTATATTAACATTAGCAAGTTAAATATCATCAAAACAATAGTAGTCATTACAATGGTGGGATTTGACACAATTGTAGGGATGAAATAGTTCTCAAAGTATAATGATAAGATCAATTGTGGAAGCAATAAAATTACAATAGTCTTGAATGGAAAGCATACAATTATTTTCTATGGATTGAAATCCCATCTCGATTTTTGTCAACAATCACCACCCATAGCCTTATTAATAGAGGTGATTAATGAATAGGGGGAAAGAAATGAACATATAAGGATAGAGAATGTACCCATCATTCAGGAAGACATTGATGCATCTCATGAAAAGTTACTTGGACCTCTCCAAATAAAGAGAGGCAGATTTACCCATTAAATTCATACCTAGATCCTAGGTGATATCAAAGACACCATATTGAATTGAAAATATGGAGTTAGAGAAATTAAAGAAAAAACGTCAAGAACTTTTTTAGAAGGGGTTTATCTAATAAATTGTGTCTCATTATGAGAACATGTTATAACGACCCATACTTTACATACATTTTTAATACTTCAAAATTGAAGCACACTTATTACATCATATGACAAAACCACAAAGGACCGTATAGGTATAGTGTCTTTAGAAACTGGGAAACATAAACAACTGGTTCATAAATCTTCTACAGTGTCTCCCATTTATTTCATCATATCTAGGGTCCCTATTAGGATATTCTACTTAATATCCATCTTCCTGGCCTGGGGAAAAGAAAACATAAAAGGGTGAGCTAAAATGCTCAGTAAGGGCAAATAAAGGAAATAAAAATCATATCATATCTTTTTGAAAATCATAACCTGCAAAAGAGATCATAAAATCTTAACATGGAACAAATCATAGAAGTGAAAATGAGATCCCCATAATCATAACATGAAACTTTAAACTTTGTGGCATGCACACATAATCATGGAAAATCATTTCTTGTTAGTCATGACTCATTGCCAAGACTATCTTAGTGGACAAAGTCCCTTCCTGAACCGAGTTCACTCCTCGTTTCAGTCCTGTATCACTGAACCGAAATAACCTTCCTTTCCAGCCATGTCTATCTCATGAGATATAAAAACTTTACCCAATGAATTTGAGGGAGATATAGGTCCCACCTATCTTATAATGAATCCTTTCTTATGTGTGCCACATAATCATAAACCATACATCATAGCGTAACCCATGTAATAAAAATGGAATTCTAAAACAACATGACATCATAAAAAAATTCATATAAGATAAGGGAATTCATAAAAATATTTCCATCACAACATAATCAAATCCATGTAATAATAGGAATAAAAACTAAACCCTTTTATTATCTTAGATGGAAAATAATTTTGATAAAATACTTGAACTCTATTCTTGAGGAAAATATCCTTTCTACTTCAAAAATAATTTTCCTTTCTTAACATGTCATACAATTTTAAACTAAAAGAAGTTGATTAAAAATAAACTTGAAAACTTGTAAAGGAAGATTCTTGGAAATAATGTTTTAAAAATCCATTCTTGCTGTATAAGTTAAAAAAAACATTCTTCGTACTTTTGTCGGAAAAGTCAAAAAGTACCTCGTACGAAAAACGGGAAAAGATTCCTTTCATACATATTACTAAAAACTCACCGAAGGGTAAAAATGGATTTAAACAATTGTAGGTGGATGGAAATAATATTACATATTGATGAAACATGGATGTGGATGATAAAATACACCCCAGTAAATACTTACGAATAAACAATCTCGGATAAAAATAAGATTGTGATATTTTCCCTTACCTTAGGTCCAATTTGCTTTGTACGTGTCTGAAGCTCCTGTATAATGGTTTATATAATGTTATTGACTTATTCCAGAATCATAAATATTGATATGATATCATATATGGTCATATTCTTAACTGCTTGTTAGTAATATTTCATTGTTACCTGTTACTCGGGTCTTTATTGCCTTTTGTTCTTATGCGTGTTTTGCCGAATAAATTCTTATTCTTCTTTTAAGGTTATAGATACCTTATATACAGAATCTTATTAGTGTAACATATATTATATTTATTCATTCAATTCATTTATATAATTACTATGTAATGATGATCATGTAGAAAGAGTCGCATCACATCGTGGAGACGGTATTCCGTACATACGCACGAGTGATGATATCATTCCTATGATCGTGGAACTGTATTGGAGTATATATATATTATTTCAGTATCAATATTACTTTATAATAATCATAAATAGTTATTCATTACACCATTATACCCATCCTTGTAAAGTGATGGTGGAAAATAGATTACACCACGGCGTGGAGACGGTATTCCGTACGTACGCACGCGCGGTGATTTCATTTTTCCTTAGGATGGATAGATGGTGAAATAGGGTTATTTCATACTTATAATAACATATCAGTATATGAGTGATACTTATGTTATTACTTCATAATGAAACAACCTAAGAAGAAGAAGTGGAAGAAGAAATAAAGATGAAAGAATTGGTAACGGTAATTACCTCTTCTTTGAAGCGCCTCTTTGAGACCACCTCTTAGGGCACTAAAATTGGTCTTTGAGGAAGACCAGAACCTCTAGGATTATTCTAGGGAAGTGGAGAAGAGAAAATGGCAGGGGTTGGCCGAGCTTGAGTGCTCAAATTGGTGTGAGGAAGAGGGGGAGGAGGTGCCCTTTTATAAGGGAGGAGAGGGGCACCTTAGGAATATCTCAAAATATTATTTTATATTAAAGTCAAAATCGGTTTATAATGGTTCTAAAGGGTCTTATTTCGAAGCTAAAGTGGGGATGGGTCTAAATCCTATCAACCAATAGTAGTTAGACAAGTTTAGGGTATTATTTTAACCTTATCAATTAGATTTAACTCTAAGTTAAATAATTTAACTTTTACCATGTCTTTTTGTTTTCTTTCACTATATGGTTAATACACTTACTATAACATGCCAAACAAACCCAAAATTGTTTATTATTAATATATATATCCTTATCTAAGTCATTTGGCCGAACCTTAGATTTTTAGGAATAAAATAACAATTAATAATATAATATTTGATTTAAAAACTATTTTGTGTCAATTTTGACACTATTTGATATATGATTTTTGTGAAAGTCATAAAAGAATTATATGATCGAACCAAGTTGATTAAATCAACATTAATATATCATAGTAACCTATAAAATTAGTGTAATTCATAAAAAGTCTCAAATTACATTTATTTTGGTGTTTATAACATCAATTATGTCAATATTTCATTAATAAGATAATTACTGCATCATTATTGTGTCATAAATATATTAAATTATGTAGTGTCTAAAAATTACAAATAAAATACCATTATGTGGGAAATCTTTTTAGATTTCTAATGAATATTTATAGTCGAATTTATCTTATGTATAACCCCATATTAAAAATGATTTACTTATTAAACATTGATTTTAACTATTTTAACCCTTCTTTAAATAAATTAGTAATAAATGTCCTAATCTAATCCAAGTGGGCCTAAATGGTCATATTTTTATTCCTATGTTTGTTTTTGGTCGAATTACACTTGTCCAATAGAATTAGGACATGTGTTAGGGTAATATTAATATCATATTTACCCTTAGTTACCCTATTTACTATTAACCGCGGTAAAAAAAGTAAAAAGTTACTATTCACCAAAAAATTATTTTTATCTCATTGAACCACATTTTACTTAATGATATCAACTGTGTCTGTAGGATTTTTGAAATTCCATTCACAGAAGCGGTAAAATTAGGTTTTATGCAAAATTCAGTTTTTAACCTACCACTTAGTGGTTTCACTATTCATCAAAAATTGAATGTTTTCAGAAAAATACCAAAATTTCATCCTAGGCTAATTTCGATATTCTGAGTCCAAAAATGAAGTCCATTTTGAAAAATAAATTTATAAAATTTCAAAAAGTGGTTATTACTATTCATAACGGCTAGTTTTAATAGCATATTGTTGTTTAGTGAAACTCGGTATTGCGTACGACGCAAGCTATCGAGGAAGGTCGCGATTGCGTGTAAAGCAAGCCAAGCAAGTGTTGTGTAGAAAAAGATTCCTTTGATGATTCATATAACATAAAAGTCTCGGGTGTTACATTCTACCCCCCTTAAAAAGAATTTCTCCCTCGAAATTCGTCACTTTGTAACAAACAGATGAGGATACTTCTCCCTCATCATATCCTCAAGCTCCCATGTAGCTTCTTCAAGTTAGTGGTTCCTCCATAAAACTTTCACCAATCGAGTGGTCTTGTTTCGTAGGACTTTTTGGCTACGATCCAGAATCTCTATCGGCTGTTCTTCATAAGAAAGATCTTGCTCCAGCGGTACAACTTCTGAGCTGAGTACATGTGAAGGATCTGGTATGTACTTTCTCAGGAGAGATACATGGAACACATCGTGAACTTGAGAGAGATTCGGTGGAAGCGCCAATCGGTAAGCTACCTTCCCAACACGATCCAGTATTTCGAAAGGACCGATATATCTAGGGCTCAACTTCCCCTTCTTTCCAAATCTCATAACCCTCTTCAAGGGAGATATTCGTAAGAACACTTTATCTCCCACTTCAAACTCTAGGTCTTTTCTTCGGTTGTCGGCATAACTTTTCTGTCGACTCTAAGCTGCTCTTATGTGTTGTTGAATAGATCTGACCTTTTCTGCCATTTCATCAATGAGATCAGGTCCTAATAGCTTTCTTTCCCCAACTTCATCCCAGCAAGTTGGAGTCCTGCATTTCTTTCCATAGAGAGCTTTATAAGGAGCCATCTGAATACTGGAGTGAAAGCTATTATTATAAGAAAATTCCACCAAAGGTAGGTGTTGATCCCAACCTCCTTTGAAATCCATAGAGCAAGCTCTCAACATATCTTCTAGGGTTTGAATTGTTCTCTCAGACTGACCGTCTATCTGGGGATGATAAGTAGTGCTGAAACTCAACTCTGTATCCAGAGTATGCTGAAGACTTCGCCAGAACTTCGAGGTAAATCTCGGATCTCGATCAGATATAATAGAAAGTGGTACTCCATGCAATCTTACCACTTCCTTTACATATATCATGGCAAGCTGATCTAGAGAAAAATCCTATCTAATAGCAATGATGTGTGCAGACTTTGTAAGACGATCAACTATGACCCAAATAGCATTATTGCCTTTGGAAGTTTTAGGAAGTCCGGTGACAAAGTCCATAGTGATGTTTTCCCATTTCTATTTGGGTATGGGTAATGGTTGTAACATCCCCTTAGACTTTTGTCTCTCAGCATTAACTTGTTGACAAACCAAGCATCGAGAGACATATTCAGCAACATCTCTTTGCATGCCATCCCACCAGAAGTACTCTTTAAGGTCCCTATACATCTTCGTGCTTCCAGGATGAATAGAGAATGATGAACTATGAGCCTCATCCAGCAGCTCCTTCTTTAATTCGGGGATGGGAGGAACACAAACCCAATTCCTGAACTTTATTATCCCATCACAATCAAGGTTGAATTCAGGAACATTCCTCACCTTCTTTTGTAACTCGACATCTTCTTTCTGTGCCTCTTTAATCTCCACATGTATAGATGGTTGAACATTCATTTGAGAAAGATAAGATTTTCCCCTTCCATTATAATTCCAAGATCCATCCTTTGTAAATCCATAAATATTGGATCTTTTGTGATCCTCATCATGGATAAACTAGCATGGTCTTGTCGACTTAATGCATCTTCCACCTTGTTTGCTTTCCCAGGGTGGTAATGGATTGAGCAGTCATAATCCTTAATCAGCTCCAACCATCTTCTTTGACGCATATTCAGCTCCTTTTGTGTGAAAATATACTTTAAACTTTTATGATCAGTATAAATATCACACCTTTCACCATAAAGGTAATGCCTCCAAATCTTTAATGCAAAGATTACCGCAGCCAACTCCAAATCATGTGTTGGGTAATTTTGCTCATGGATTTTCAACTGTCGTGAGGCATAAGCTATCACCATATCATTTTTCATAAGAACACACCCCAATCCCTTCTTGGATGCATCACTGTAGATCACAAACCTTTCTCTACTACAAGGCAGTGTGAGCATAGGTGCACTGGATAACCTTCTTTTCAACTCCTTAAAATTCACTTCGCATTCCTCTGTCCAGGCAAACTTAACTCCTTTCCGAGTAAACTTGGTGAGTGGATTAGATAATCATGAAAAATCTTTTACAAAACGTCGATAATATCCAGCCAAACCAAGAAAACTTTGAATCTCAGTTATTGTTGTTGGTATCGACCATCTTTTGATAACCTCTGTTTTTGATGGATCCACAGATATCCCCTCTTTTGAGATTATGTGACCCAAAAATGCAACTTTTTGAAGTCAAAATTCACACTTGGTAAATTTGGCATAAAGCTTCTCCTTTCTCAGGGTATTCAATATAATTCTCAAGTGATCTTCATGCTCTTCCTTGCTCTTTGAATAGACATGAATATCGTCTATAATGTCTACCACAAATTGATCAAGATAGTCTCTAAAGACTCTATTCATTAGATCCATGAAGATAGCAGGGGCATTAGTAAGACCAAATGGCATCACTATAAATTCATAGTGTCCATACCTTGTACGGAAAGCAATCTTTGGTATATCCTCCCTTTTGACCCTTAATTGATGATACCCTGAACGAAGATCAATCTTGGAAAAGTATTGAGTTCCACGTAGTTGGTCAAATAAGTCATCAATGCGTGGGAGAGGATATTTGTTCTTGATAGTGATCTTGTTAAGTTCTCGATAATTAATGCAGAGTCTCATTGATCCATATTTCTTCTTAACAAATAGAACAGGTGCTCCCCAAGGTGACGCACTAGGGCGTATGAATCCCTTATCAAGATTCTCTTGGAGTTGATTCTTCAATTCCTGCAACTCAATTGGGGCCATTTTATATGGTGTCTTTGAAATAGGCAAAGCACCCGGTTTGAGTTCTATTGAAAACTCAACTTCACGATTTGGTGGAAGACCCGGTAATTCCTCCGGAAAGACATCATCAAACTCCCGTACAATGGGCATATTCTTAATCGTGAGTTTCTCAACAACCATTTGAGATAAATATCCTTCATTTAGTGGAATCAAGACCCATAAGATGGAAGGAATTTCCACTGGAAGGTTATGTTCATCCTTGCACTGATAGACGATCATATATTGATCTGGAATATGAAATGTGACTTCCCTACTTTGGCAATTGATATGAGCTCCATGTAGAGAAAGCCAATCCATGCCAAGAATCACATCAAATTCCACTAAAGGAAGGATCACAAGATTTGTAGGAAGCACTTTCCCACAAACTTCGATCGGAGAAGAATTATAAACTTTTGATGCGACTGTTGTGCCATTAGGTGTTGTCACAGCTAACTCAACATCTAGTTGTTGAGGTAATATGGTGATACCCTCAGAAAATTCTTTAGAAATAAAAGAGTGGGTGGATCCAGAATCAAATAAAACATTTTCTACGTTAGAGTGGATGGTAAGTGTACCTTTCACCACTTCGTTATCGTACTCCACATCGATGATAGAAATTGCATGTGACTTTCCTTTGTCTTTAGCCTTATGATTTTGTTGACGTCGACCGTCATAATCAACCCTTGGATTTGGGCATTGATTGGCATAATGCCCCATCTCCTTGCACTTGAAACATTGAAGTGTAGTAGGTTCATTTTGTGTATCCCTTCCTTTGTTTGCGTCATTAGACATCTTCTTCCCATTATCACGGCATTCAAATGCCCGATGACCTTCCTTTCCATATTTAAAACATTTACTTGTCCCTTTAAGACAACTCCCTCCATGTTTCTTTCCACACTTTGAGAATAAGGGAAAGCTCATCTTCTTTTCAGTTTTCTCTTTAGATTTTCCTTTGAATTCCATCTTCCTCTTCTTATCAAACCCATGTGACTGATGGGTTACTCCAATCTCCATCTCGACTTTGAGAGCACATCGAACGATTTCCTCGTAGCTATTGAAGTCCCTTATGGCTAACTCCCTTCGATGACTTGGTTTTCAGCCACTAAAGAATCGATCGATCTTACTCTTAGGTTGGATAATAATACCAGAAGCATACCTTGCAAGTCTTGTAAAATTTGCTTCATAGGTACCAACAGATTCATCATCCCTTTGCTTCAGTTCAAGGAACTCTTTCTCCATCTTTGTTCGGAGAATACAAGGGAAGTACTTATTGAAAAATAAGTTCTTGAACTCGTCCCATTCCATAGACTCAATTTCATCCCTTTGCCTCGTATTCTTAATAAGATTCCACCATTGATCAGCATCTCCTTCCAAACGATACACTGCTAGGATGACTTTATCATGCTCAGAACATTGAAGAACTGAAAATATCTTTTCAGTAGTACTAATCCATTGTTCAGCAACTAATGGATCAGTAGACCCACTGAAAGAAGGTGGACGCTGCCTCATGAAGGATTCAACAGAATGTTGCTCCTTCCTTTGCTCGTTTGGAAGTCCTGCATGATTCATAGCTTGAGAAAGTTGTGTGAGCATGGCTACAAGATTTTGCATTCCATCTCCCATATCATTTGGTTGCTCAAGGGGACAATCATTACATTTCCCATCGCATTCCGCATTAACACGGTTCCTTCGGGTTCCATCCATTGACTAAAACCAAGAAGAATAGTGTGAGCAACACTAATTATAATAGGAAAACCACATAATCAAGGATAAAATTTCACACTTAAGGTTTTATCCCAGGGTATTCATGGCCATTTCTAAAACACTAAGATTGTGTTCTATGCTTAGACTTATCCTTAGGGTTCTTACTAAGGCTTTCACATCCTAGTTTCCAAAGGTTGACTATACCTTTCCTCTGATACCAACTATAACGACCCATACTTTACATACATTTCTAATACTTCAAAATTGAAGCACATTTATTACAACATATGACAAAACCACAAAGGACCGTATAGGTATAGTGTCTTTAGAAACTGGGAAACATAAACAACTGGTTCATAAATCTTCTACAGTGTCTCCCATTTATTTCATCATATCTAGGGTCCCTTTTATCATATTCTACTTAATATCCATCTTCCTGACCTGGGGAAAAGAAAACATAAATGGGTGAGCTCAAATGCTCAGCAAGGGAAAATAAAGGAAATAAAAATCATATCATATCTTTTTGAAAATCATAACATGCAAAAGAGATTATAAAATCTTAACATGGAACAAATCATAGAAGTGAAAATGAGATCCCCATAATCATAACATGAAACTTGAAACTTTGTGGCATGCACACATAATCATGGAAAATCATTTCTTGTTATTCATGACTCATTGCCAAGACTATCTTAGTGGACAAAGTCCCTTCCTGATCCGAGTTCACTCCTCGTTTCAGTCCTGTATCACTGAACCAAAATAACCTTCCGTTCCAGCCATGTCTATCTCATGAGATATAAAATCTTTACCCAATGCATTGGAGGGAGATATAGGTCCCACCAATCTTATAATGAATCCTTTCTTATGTGTTCCACATAATCATAAACCATACATCATAGCGTAACCCATGTAATAAAAATGGAATTCTTAAACAACATGACATCATAAAACAATTCATATAAGATAAAGGAATTCATAAAAATATTTCCATCACAACATAATCGAATCCATGTAATAATAGGAATAAAAACTGAACCCTTTTATTATCATAGATGGAAAATAATTTTGATAAAATACTTGAACTCTATTCTTGAGGAAAATATCGTTTCTACTTCAAAAATAATTTTCCTTTCTTAAAATGTCATATAATTTTAAACTAAAAGAAGTTGAATAAAAATAAACATGAAAACTTGTAAAGGAATCTTCTTGGAAATAATGTTTTAAAAATCCATTCTTGCCGTATAAGTTAAAAAAAACATTCTTCGAACTTTTGTCGGAAAAGTCAAAAAGTACCTCGTACGAAAAACGACAAAAGATTCCTTTCATACATATTACTAAAAACTCACCGAAGGGTAAAAATGGATTTAAAAAATTTTAGGTGGATGGAAATAATATTACATATTGATGAAACATGTATGTGGATGATAAAATACACCCTAGTAAATACTTACGAATAAACAATCTCGGATAAAAATGAGATTGTGATATTTTCCCTTACCTTAGGTCCGATTTGCTTTGTATGTGTCCGAAGCTCCTGTATAATGGTTTAAATAATGTTATTGACTTATTCCAGAATCATACATATTGATATGATATCATATATGGTCATATTTATAGATTCTTGTTAGTAATATTTCATTGTTACTTGTTACTCGGGTCTTTATTGCCTTTTGTTCTTATGCGTGTTTTGCCGAATAAATTCTTATTCTTCTTTTAAGGTTATAGATAACTTATATCCATAATGGTATTAGTGTAACATATATCATATTTATTCATTCAATTCATTTATATAATTACTATGTAATGATGATCATGTAGAACGAGTCGCATCACATCGTGGAGACGGTATTCCGTACGTACGCACGAGTGATGATATCGTTCCTATGATCGTGGAACTATATTGGAGTATATATATATTATTTCAGTAACAATATTACTTTATAATAATCATAAATAGTTACTCATTACACCATTATACACATCCTTGTAAAGTGATGGTGGAAAATAGATTACACCACGGCGTGGAGACGGTATTCTGTACGTACGCACGCGCGGTGATTTCATTTTTCCGTAGGATGGATAGATGGTGAAATAGGGTTGTTTCATACTTATAATAACATATCAGTATATTAGTGATACTGATGTTATTATTTCATAATGAAACAACCTAATAAGAAGAAGTGGAAGAAGAAATACAGATGAAAGAATTGGTAACGGTAATTACCTCTTCTTTGAAGCGCCTATGTGAGACCTCCTCTTAGGGAACTAAAATTGGTCTTTGTGGAAGACCAGAACCTCTAGGATTATTCTAGGGAAGTGGAGAGGAGAAAATGGCAGGGTTTGGCCGAGCTTGAGTGCTCAAATTGGTGTGAGGGGGAGGGGGAGGAGGTGCCCTTTTATAAGGGAGGAGAGGGGCACCTTAGGAATATCTAAAAATATTATTTTATATTAAAGTCAAAATAGGTTTATAATGGTTACAAAGGGTATTATTTAGAAGATAAAGTGGGGATGTGTCGAAATCATATCAACCAATAGAATTTAGACAAGTTTAGGGTATTATTTTAACCTTATCAATTAGATTTAACTCTAAGTTAAATAATTTAACTTTTACCGTGTCTTTTTGTTTTCTTTCACTATATGGTTAATACACATACTATAACATGCCAAACGAACCCCAAATTGTTTATTATTAATATATATATCCTTATCTAAGTCATTTGGCCGAACCATATATTTTTAGTAATAATATAACAATTAATAATATAATATTTGATTTAAAAACTATTTTGTGTCAATTTTAACACTATTTGATATATGATTTTTGTGAAAGTCATAACAGAATTATATGTTCGAACCAAGTTGATTAAATCAACATTAATATATCATAGTAACCTAGAGAATTAGTGTAATTCATAAAAAGTCTCAAATTACATTTATTTTGGTGTTTATAACATCAATTATGTCCATATTTCATTAATAAGATAATTACTGCATCATCATTGTGTCATAAATAAATTAAATTATTTAGTGTCTAAAAATTACAAATAAAATACCATTATGTAGGAAATATTTTTAGCTTTCTAATTAATATTTATAGTCTAATTTATCTTATGTATAACCCCAAATTAAAAATTATTTACTTATTAAACTTTGATTTTAACTATTTTAACCCTTCTTTAAATAACTTAGTAATAAATGTCCTAATCTAATCCAAGTGGGCCTAAATGGTCATATTTTTATTCCTAAGTTTGTTTTTGGTCGAATTACACTTGTCCAATAGAATTAGGACATGTGTTAGGGTAATATTAATATCATATTTACCCTTAGTTACCCTATTTACTATTAACCGCGGTAAAAAAAGAAAAAATTTACTATTCACCAAAAATTTATTTTTATCTCATTGAACCACATTTTACTTATTGATATCAACCGTGTCTGTCGGATTTTTGAAATTCCATTCAATGAAGCGGTAAAATTAAGTTTTATGCAAAATTCAGTTTTTAACCTACCACTTAGTGGTTTCACTATTCATCAAAAATTGAAAGTTTTCAGAAAAATACCAAAATTTCACCCTAGGCTAATTTCGATATTTTGAGTCCAAAAATGAAGTCCATTTTGAAAAATAAAATTTATAAAATTTAAAAAAGTGGTTATTACTATTCATAACGGCTAGTTTTAATAGCATATTGTTGTTTAGTGAAACTCGGTATTGCGTACGACGCAAGCTATCGAGGAAGGTCGTGATTGCGTGTAAAGCAAGCCAAGCAAGTGTTGTGTAGAAAAATATTCCTTTGATGATTCATATAACATAAAAGTCTCGGGTGTTACACATGTTCTCTTTATTGAAAGTGATGGATAAATGTTTCTATGCATTTATTATACATAACTTAATGGGATCATAGTAAAAAACACTACATTATCCCAAGTATTCAAATTTTATTTTATTAGCTTAATGGAAATAAATTATTCTACAATATTGAACTTCAATCAAAGTAGCATCAATTGAGGGTAAAGAATGAATATATTTCTAAGACTGGATTTTGAAAAATATATGGGCATTATGAGTTTTTTGTTACTCATTTCGGATTGAATAATTATCCACCAATATTTATCGATTTTATGAATAAAGTCTTTAATGACTACCTTGGAAATTAGAATTAGTTTTTATTGATGATATTTTGATATAATAAACAATTCACTAGGAATGAAGATAATATATGTGTTACATTAAAAACTCTAATGAAGGTGAAACTATTTGAAAAATTCATAATATTTTATTTTTGCTTACAACAAGTTACTTTATTGGGGATCATTATAACAAATGAAAGAATCTAAGTTTACCCTTCAAAGAAAAAGTTTATATAAGAGATCTCTCATCTGACAAAAATAACTAATATTCATAGTTTCCATGGAATTTTTGGATATTATAAGAGGTTTGCTAAAAAAAATCACAAATTTCTAATCCACTAAACATGTTAACTTGAATAGGAACAATGTTCACCTGGATAAAGGAGTGTGAAGAATGTTTCCATGAATTGAAGAAGAGGATTTTACTGCACTTCTGTTAACTCTACCCTCAATGATATAAGCTTTTGTTATTTATAGTGATGTGTCTCTAAAAGGTCTTGGATTCATCCTTATGAAAAATTAAAAGGTTATTGATTATGAATCATGATATCTAAAACCTCATGAGAATATTTACTATACACATAACTTTGAGTTAATTGCATCTATTTTTTATCTGAAAACATATAGTCATAATTTTCCTTGGGAGAATGTGATATATAGACAGGCCACTAAAGTTTAAAGTATATATTCAGGAAAAAGGAATTGAATATTGGAAAATGGAATGGATAGGGAATTATTAAATACTATAACTATTAAATTCATTATCACCATAGAAGAGAAAAAAATTCCGTTGATGCATTATGTAGGAAGTACCATTTTGTGAAAGAAATGATAAGGATTCAAGGGGGTCCATTTATCAAGGACCTAATAAGGTTGGACATGGGTATAATAAGGGACCTGACAACATATTCACTGTCCAAAAAAAAAATCTCAACCATCATTACTAGATAATATAATAATAACACAAAGAGAAGATCCTTTTTTAAAAAAAGAAGATTGTGGTTATAAGGAATTAAATGTTTCTTAAAATCAATGTCGATCAAGAAACTATATTGAAATTTCATACAAGGATTTGTGTCCCATCTATAATAGAGATAAATAAGGATATAATGGATAAAACTCATAGATCTATATTATCTATACACCCTGGAAGCAATAAAATGTTTGGGGACCTTCATAATCATTATTGGTATGAAAATACCAAAAGGGAGATTGCTGAATACACTACAAGGTTCATGGTATGTTAGTAAGTGAAGGCATAGCTAAATTTTTTTAATTGGGTACTGAAAATACTAGCTATACCATTATAGAAGTGGTAAAATATCACTATGGACTTCCTCATTGGTATCCCAAGAACATCCAATGTAACACCCTAAGATTTTATGAGAAATATTTTATTTTTATGTATTAGGTTATATGAAAGAAGAAAGGAATCTTTCAATACACACAACACATTCTTGTCTTGCGTTACACGCAAGAGAATCCTTCCTTAATATCTTGCATTGTACACAATAATGAGTTTCACTAAACAATGATACGTTATTAAAATATTATATAAAATAGCCGTTATGAATAGTAATACCCACATTTTAAAATTTTATAAATTTCATATTGAAAAATGGACTTCATTTTTGGATTTAGAATATCGAAATTAGCTTATGGTATGTTTTTGGTATTTTCTGAAAACATTCTATTTTTGATGAATAGTGAAAACACTGGGTTATAGATTAAAACCGAATTTTTAATTAAATAATTATTTATTTTATTTAAATTTATATGAGGTCAATATAGATACATAATACCAATATAAATTAAATGTAATTCATTTGAGGCATTTAATAATAATTTTACATATAAAAAAATTTATTAAACTTTTTACCGTCTTTTACCAACCTCCTAAGAGAATTTGAAAATTTACATAAAACATAATTTTACCGCTTCTGTGACTGGAATTTGAAAAAATAAAATAGGAATGGTTGATATAAATAAGTAAAATGTGGTTCAATAAGATAAAAATATTTTTTTGTTGAATAGTAACTTTTTTACATTTCTTCACCACTGTTAAAAGTAAATAGTGTAATTAAGGGTAAAAATGATATTATTATTACCCTAACACATGTCTTAACTCTATTGGATAAGTATAATTTGACCAAAAACAACCTTAGGAATAAAATATAATCATTTAGGTCTACTTGGATTAGATTAGGACTTTTATTATTATTTAATTAAAGAAGAGTTAAAAGTGTTAAAAATTGAAGATTAATAACTAACACACTTTTAATATAGAGTTATACATAAGATAAATTTGACTATAAATATTAATTATAAATATAAAAAGATTTCCTACATAATTTTATTTTATTTACAGTTTTTAGACAATAAATAATTTATTTATTTATGATATAATGATGATGTTGTAATTACTTTATTAATGAAATATTAACATAATTGATATTATAAATACCCAAATAAATGTAAGTTGAGACTTTTTATAAATTAAAATAATTTTATAGGTTAATATAACATTTTAGGGTTGGTTAGAAGAATTTTTTTCAAAGGAAGAACGCTGTTATGAATTTAGAAAAAAATACCAAAAATTGTCAAAATTGACAGAAATGATTTTTTAAAACAAATATTATATTATTAATTTATATAATGGCCTTAAAATATAAGGTTCGTCCAAAAAAATACTATAATAATATATATGAAATTAATGAACAAATTGGGGTTTGATTGGTAGTTTATATTATGTTTATTAACTATATAGTGTAAAAATACAAGAAGACACGGTAAAAGGTAAATTATTTAACTTAGAGTTAAATCTAAATGATAAGGTTAAAATGGTAACCTAAACATGTAAAAAACCTATTTTTTGAGAGGTATTCGTCCCATCCCCACCCTATCCTAGAAATAAGTATCATTGGAGTCATTATAAACCGAATATAAATTTATTATAAAATAATATTTTAAGGTTTTCCTAAGGTGCCCCATAACCCTCTTATAAAAGGGAACTCCTGCTTGTTTCTAATTAACAACTCCAAATCCATTTGGATCATCCAAAACCTGCCCAAATACCTTCTAAAATGTCCTACCTTTATCCTAGAGTCCTTACTTTACTGAGAAATTCAACCTAAGGAGCCCCTTTGATCAAATCAAAAGGAAGAACCAGAAGAAGAGGTAAATATCTCACCCCCTATTTCACGTTCTTTACTTCTTCCACTTCCTTATTATATGTTTTTTCCATTATAAAATAATAAATCCAGTATTTTCTATATACTGTGATGTTAATATAAAAATGGTACAACCATACTAGTTATTTTATCCATCCTATGAATGAAAAAGTCACCACATTGCGTATGTACGTCTTACCGTCTCCACGTCGTAGTGTAGTTTGTTATTCAAAAATTTCATCATTTGGATGGGTATAATAATGAGTATAAATGATATAAATAATAAATATAAAATTAATATGATTCTGTATATATGATATACCATCCAATTATATACTATTTTAATATAAAAATAATGATACCATCGCTCATGCGTACGTACGGCCTACCGTCTCCACGATGTGATGTGACTCGTTCTACATGATCTTCATTGAATAATGATTTTATAAATGAATTTAATGAATTTAGTGAATAAATATGATATATATTACACTAATACCATTGATTAAATGAGGATTCTATAACCTATAAAGAGGAATAAGAATTTATTCTACAAAACACACATAAAACATAAAGCAATGGACACCCGAATAACAAGTAGCATGTGAAATATTACTAATAAGAATATAATAATATGAACCTATATGATATCATAAAAATGAATATGATTATGTAATAAGTCAATTACATTATTTAAATAATTATACAGGAGGTTCAGATACGTATGATGCATTTCATATCTAAGGTAAGGGAAAATATCGCAATATCATTTTCATCAGAGATTGTTTATACTTCAGAATTTACTGGGGAATATTATTATCCACATCCATGTTTCCTCAATATGTAATATTAATTTTATCCTCCAAATTTTTTTTGAATCCAATTCTACCTGTTGGTGAATTATTAGTAAAAGATATGAAAGGAATCTTTTTTCGTTTTCAGCACGAGATGCTTTTTTACTTTTCCGGCGAATGTATGAGAAGAATATTTTTTGAACTTATATAGAATTAATGGTTTTTTATGATTTCATAGAAAATTATTTCCATGAATATTCCTTTAAATAATTTTCATGTTTATTTTTAATTAAATTCATTTAGTTTAAAATTGTATAGCATGTTGAGAAAGGAAAAATGTTTTGAAGTAGAAACGATATTTTCCTCATGAATGGAGTTCATGTGTTTTATAAAAATTATTTTACATCTATGATAATATAGGGTTTTGTTTCTATCCATATTATTACATTTATTTGATTATGTTATGATGGAATATATTTTATGAAGTCCTTTTATCTTATATGGATTATGTTATAATGTCATGATGTTTAAGAATCTCATTTTTATTACATGGGTTATGCTATGATGTATGATTTATCATTTTGTGTCACACATAAGAATGGTATCTTTATGAGATTTGTGGGGCCTATATCTCTCTCCAATGCATTGGGTAATTATTTATATCTCATGAGATAGACATGGCTAGAATGGAAAGTTAATCTGGTTCAGTGATACAGGGCTGGAACGAAAAGTGAACTCGATTCAGTAATGGAATTTTTCCACTGTGATGTTCTTGGAAATAAGTCTTGACTAATATGAAATGATTTCCAATGATTATATATTTATGACACAATGTTTCATTTTTTATGATATTATTATTGGTATTACATTTCACTAATATTATTTATCCCAAATTATGATATTATGATCTCTTTTGCAGGTTAATATTTTCAAAATGTTATGAAGATGATATGATTGATATCTAATTTGTTTACCCTTACTAAGAATTTGATCTCACCATTTTGTATGTTTTATTTTCCCCAAGTTAGGAATAAGGGTATTAAGTATGACATTCCTAAAGGGACTCTAGATATGATGAAATAAATGGGATACAATGTAGATACTTTATGAACCAGTTGTTTATGTTTCCCAGTTTCTAAAGACAATATACCTATACCGTCCTATCATGGATTTTTTATATGTTTTAATAAGTTTGCTTTGATTCTGAAGTAATGACAATGTATGTAATGTATGGGTCGTTATATTTGGTATCAGAGGAAAGGTGTAGTCAACCTTTGGAAACTAGTATGTGAAATCCTTAGTAAGAACCCTAAGGGTATGTCTAAGCATAAAACACAATTTTAGTGTTTTAGAAATGTCCACGAATAAACTATGATAATTCCTAAAGTGTGAAATTTTATTCTTGATTATGTGGTTTTCCTATTATGATTAGTATTTATCACATTATGCATATTGGATTTAGTCAATGGCTGGAACCTGAAGGAATCATGTTAATGCTGAATGTGACGGGAAATGAAATGATTTTCCCCTGAAGAAACCAAATGTTATGGGAGCTGGAATGAAAAATATCGTAGCCATGATCACACAACTTTCTCAAGCTATGAATCATGTGGGACTTACACACGAGCAAAGGAAGGAGAAAAATTCTTTTTAATCCTTCATGAGGCAGCGTCCACCCTCATTCAGCGGGTCTACTAATCCATTAGTGGTTGAACAATGGATTAGTACCACTGAATAGATAGTTTCAGTTCTACAATGTTCTGAACACGATAAAGTCACCTTAGCAGTATATCGTTTGGAAGGTGAAGCTGATCAATGGTGGAATCTTATCAAGAATACAAGGAAAAGAGACTAAATTGAGTCCATGGAATGGGACATGTTCAAGAAAATATTTTTCAATAATTACATCCCTTGTATTCTTCACACAAATATGGAGAAGGAGTTTCTTGAACTAAAGCAAAAGGATAATGAATATATTGGTACCTATGAAGAAAATTTTACAACACTTGCATGGTATGATTTTGGAATTATTATCCAACCTGAGAGTAAGCTCAAATGATCCTTTAGTGGAATGAAATGAAGTCTTAAAAGGGCTTTAGCCATAAGGGTCTTCAATAGCTACGAGAAAATTGTTCGATGTACTATCAAGGTTGAGATAATGATTAGAGTAACCCATCAGTCATATGGGTTTGATAAGAAGAGGAAAATGGAATTTAAAGGGAAATCTAAAGACCACACTGAAAAGATGATGAGTTTTCCCTTATTCTCAAAGTGTGGAAACAAACATGGAGGGAATTTTCGTAAAGGGACAAGTAAATGATTCAAATGTGGAAAAGAAGGTCATCGGGCATTTGAATGCCCCAGTGATGGGAAAAAGATTTCTAGTGATGCAAACAATGAAAAGGCAACATAGAATTCACCTCATAAACTTTAATGTTATATGTTCAAGGAAATGGGTCATTATGCTAATCAAGGACCTAATCCAAGGGTTGTTGATGATGATCTACGTCAAAAAACTCTTAAGTCCAAAGACCAAGGAAATTCACATGAAATTTCTATCGACAATGTGGAGTACGATAACTAAGTGGTGAAATGTATATTTACCATCCACTCTAAAGTAGAAAATGTTTTATTTGATTCCAGATCCACCCAATATAAGGACCCAACCTTATTACACTACATAATCTTGAATTAAAAGAATAATTCATATTGAGGATCTTTTCAGGTTTAGAGTTTTAGAGAATTACGACATGACTAGTACATCTCAAAAGATTACAAATTCGACACTTCTACACAGTTTCCTTCTTTTCATAAAATAAAAACTCTTAAAAAGAAACATGTCTAGTTTGATCTTTTAGATAGCATATCTTCCCATGATCCTATCCTTGACCTTATTCATCTTTTAGTCTTGTGGAAAACATTTCAAAACATGGTATGTGCATAAAAATATCAGTAAGGGTTTTAAAACAAGGAAAGAAAACATTATATCATCAATATATACATAACATAATCTTTTTATCATACCTCATGAAATCATAAGAATTGTGAAATACAAATAGAAATCATAAATCATAAAGGTAACTTGAGGAATTCATAACATTCTTACAAAGGGTTTAACCCTCATGGTTACATTTGGAATACCTACAATAGTATATTCCCTAAACCTCCTCAGAGAAACCTTAGCATTTAACTCCTTCGCATTTCCCAATGCATTGGAGAGCTATCTTGGGCTCACTCGCCCATAGTTTATCACGGAACCACCTGATTTAATAAAAATTTCCCATGAACCATAACAAAATCGTAACACTTAAAACATGCATAAAAGAAGCATAAAATTTCCACATTTAAATCATAAGAGTTCACATCATGATATTAACATAAATAAAAACATCTAATAAAATCATTAAAACTCTATGAAAGGAATATCCCATTATACTTTGAAAATATTAAAAGAAGAAATTTTAAAGAGCTTTTAGAATCAAAGTGTCCTATACAACTTTGAAACATTTCAAATGGTTTTAAAACATTCATGTCCATATAAATAAATCTTTAAAACCATTTTTAAAACATGGACATTGATGATAAATGATTAAAATAATAAATCATTAAAACCATTTAAAACAATGTTTTAATAAATGAGTTCTTTTCCATTTTGAACATTTAAATTATAAGCCACATGAAATTATACCATTTTCAAAACATTTAAATGACTTGAGTATAGACATAATATGGATATGGAATTTTAAAGGGGCTGTATATACACTTTATAAAAGAATAAAAGTTCCTATCATCAAGAAATGACTCAATGAGAATAAATTGAGATGTAATCCCAATCAAAGATCATGCCATTAGAGAAATGATAAATAAATGACATAATTATGTGTGAAAAATATAAATACACTAAATATAAATTGATATTCAGTGTAAATCAATCAGAGGACATTTACCCATATTCTTGGAAAAACAAAACCAATGAAATGGATATTTAACTCAATGAAAGGATATTGAGTTATGACTTCCCATACAAGTTCGTATAAATGACATAAGAATTTACCAATGAGATGATTACGTGTATCAATAGTATATCCACACAAATGGAAGTGGAATTTATAAAATAGATATTCCACACATAATCTTGGCATTATAAAATCAATGAAGTATAAGATTAACCCAAAGAATGAAAACCGGGTTAAGAAGTTCCCTTACCACATTGAACATTTTAATCATAACTCTCAAAAGGTATGACATTAAGAAAAACATATATTGTCATGATAATAAAGGATTTCATGATTTAATATAAAATAGGAAGTATACACACCAAATAATAGTGAATTGGTGCATAATGATAAATAAGTTTCAATGGAATGTAAATTGAGATGAGATTCCCCTACAAAATTCTGGTGTGGCAACAACTTAGGTAATGGCCCAAATGAGGGAGGATAAATGATCCCTCTTTGAAATAACATATAATGGACATTAATTATTTGATTATAAAAGAATGAAATTACGACCATTTGAAAATACTAGAACTTATTTCAAATAATATTCTTGAGTTTGAAAGGATGAGTTAAAAGTGAGGATCCCTTACGGAAATTCAATAACCTAACGATGCCACTTAAAACTTCTAAAAATTGAATGACGAGATAAAATAGGGTCTCTCATCATATGAACATAAAATTTACAATAAGATGAATATAAAATAACATCCCCAAACATAAGAAATATTATCTTAAAATAAATGACATAAAATAGAGTACTTAAAAAGAAAGAGAGAGGTAGGATCCCTTACCTCGAGTCCGACTTGTCTTGTTCGTTTCATTATATTCCCCTAAATTAGGTAACTCTTTTTTATTTAAGCCAAAGTCTTCCTTGGGAAGACTTATGCCAAAATTGAGGCTTCTAAGAGTGATAGAGGGATGTGGAAAGGTAATATGTGTAGAGTTTGGACGAGCCAAGGGCTTTAGAGGTGTGGGTAAGGGGGTAGAAGTGGGGGCCATTTATTAGAGGGAGGAGGTTTACTTTTGGAATGTCTTGAAATGTTACTTTATTATAAAATGGTGTTTGGATTTTAAACGTCCCAAAATGATATATTTTTAGGATAAGGTGATAAGGGATCGAAATCCACCCATCTAATAGGTTTTTTACAAGTGTATGTTTAACATTTTACCTTATCGTTTCAGTTTATTTAAATCGTTCATTAATGAGGTAATCACTGCATTATCATGGTGTCATAAATAAATTTATTTATTTAATGTTTAAAAATTATAAAATTATTACTATGATGTAGGAAATTTTTTTATCTTTATAATGAATATTTATAGTAAAAATCATAACTTACATAACCCTATGTAAAATGTTTTTTAATAAAACAATACATGTTTGTGATATTTTTATTTTAACATTAAATAAAAAGTTTTAAACGTCATTGTATTTCCCATATGGCTCCATGGGGTTTCCAAATTGACCCATGGATTGTCTTGGTTGTCCATGACTCGTCAAATAATGGTAGGAAAAGATTAAAGGTAATTTCATATTATTATAACATTAATTGTACATTAAATTACACAAATTACCTTTAATCGCAGTTAATAAAACTCAAAAGATACTATTCACTAAAAACTATTTTCATCCCATTGAACAAAATTTTACTTAATAATGACAACCATGTATGTAGAATTTTTTATATTCAATTAAAAGAAGAGGTAAAATTTTATTTAAACGAAAAATCTGTTTTTAAGTACTACTTAGTTGTTTCACTATTCATAATTTTTTTTGTTTTTCAGAGAAATACCAAAAATTCACCCTAAGCTATATTTTATATTCTATATTTAAAAATGATGTCATTTTTATAATATTCAAAACATATAAGTTGCATTAATTAATTTTATAATTAATTCCTGTTGTCAAAACAAATAGCATGTTTTTATGAAACAGTATCTATCAAATGAATGATACTTGTTTACGTCCAATTTCAAAGTGAAATTAATTACAATGCCCATCATTGAATTAAATGGTAAAAATATATTTAAATTACACTTAAAAAAAATTCAAAATATATTATATCAAAATAAATAAATTAGATTAAAATGAGGGTTTCAATTAAAATACATCATTTTCACTATTCATTAAAAAAATCAACTTTTTCAGAAAAATAACATAAACATACAAAAAGTAAATTATGGTGTCCCGATTCTAAAGAACGATTTTATTTTGTAAAATATAACATATAGAAGTGAAAAAGTATATTTAAAAGAGGTTCACCATCAAAAGGGAGTCAATTGACCATTTAAAGAATATGAGAATATTTATGCTTAAAATTTGATTCATTCATATTTTTAGCCTTTAACATTTATTGGATAAATGTAGAAATATTTAACAAACATATATAATCATTTTGAAGTTTGTTATGTTTATTCCCACCAATACAAGGACTAGGCATTAACTACCATTTAAAATATAATTATTATATTATTAGTGTGCAACGTCAGATTTCAAAGAAACGTGTTGTTGCATATTGGGTACACCATCAAACAAAGAATTCCCTTTAAAGTAATATTAATATTTTATTAAAAATTATTAATAAATATGAAAATTTCAGATTATTTATTAACCTAGGATGTTGCATCCTTCCCCACTATTGGGAATTGCATCCTCACAATTTAAAAATTGGTCTCGGAAACATCATTGAAAGCCCCACATTAGGAAAGGTGTCAATAAAACTATCACGTTAAAAGAAATAAAGAGAAGTATAGTGGTCACCTGAGATAACCAATACTAGGATCCCATGAAAAAATGGATGTGGTGGAGAAAAAAAGGGTCATGTTTTGATGGAGAGTGATAGAAAACATGTTTAAGAGAAAGGTAACCACCAGAAAATTATAAACATGTGATGGGTTAAACGGTATTTGATTCCTCAGTAGGAAAATTTAACTGACAACTTTTTTGTTTTAAGTTACTTTTCATTGAGTAATTTATTTAAGAGATTATGTAGACTTTAATCTCTTACTATATTTCTAACACAAACTCATATTTTCTCCAAAAGGAAAGTATTTAGGATGACTTGTTTCCATTAAGAGCGCTAAAATCAACTTTGAGAGAATCGCATAATCCACAAAAGATGAACTATATATTTTCCATGTCTTTAGAACTTAACCAAAACCAAAATGGTTAGTACAAGATCATGTAATCCCCCAAAAGGATAATCTTTTACAAAAAAAACTACTCTTAATCTACAAAATTTGTCCAACAAATCCCAATGTTCATCAAAGACCATTAAATTAATAGTTATATATTAAATAATTCAAATTAATAAAAATTAAGATTGAAACCCAAATATCTGAAGGATTTAATCACATAGTCTTCTAAGATAAATCTTAATAATTATCTCCAAATAACATCAGTTTCTCTTAAAGCCTCATATTGAAATGTAATTAACCTAATCACATATCCTCCCCGATAGGTTAATAATTTCCCTAGATAACCCAAAATCAACTCATTCTTGATTCATAATATCATCTACCTAAAATGAGTTCGTCATAAAAACCAGGGACTTCACATATTCCAGTGGTAGGTGATAAATACCTGTCACACTTTGGTTGTGGGTTCGATTCCCACAGCTTCATCTGACGTGAGGGATTGTCACACGGTCCGCGTGTTGTCCTTTCACAAAACTATATAATTTTATAACATTCCCAAAAAGAGATAAATTCATCAAAAATAACCATAACATAATTTAACCTCAAATGTATCTCATACCTTTCATTTTTCATCATAACATATAGTAACCCATAATTACCTCCAAAGTAAGGATCATATAAACCCTAATGGTGACCTTTATAATTATTACCTGAACTTCCACATCGAGTTGGTTCTCTCATATATGATTCATTAGAGAACTCACCAAGGTTCAAGAGGTTAATCATGACTCTTGATAGTTGGTTTATAATAACCACAAGATTTCTCATTGAATCCCCCATTTCATTCGGTATCTTAATCAGAGAACCACCATAGTTTGCTTCAAAATCATTGTCACATTGGTGCCTACTATATCCATCCATCTACTAAAACCAAAAATGTCAGTGTTTGTATATCAAAAAAATCATCATGTACTAATGTGTAAGATAAACACTAATATATACTTATCCATGTTATCTAAAACTCATTACTGATTTCAAAACAAAAACAATAAATCCATATAATATACTAACCATTGTGGTTATACACAACATGTCAATTATTCTTAAACAACACTATAACCTCTAAAGTTATTTTAACTGACCATTGATACCAACTATAAGGACCCGACCTTATTACACTATATAATCTTTAATTAAATGAATAATTTATATTTAGGATCATTTCAGGTTTGGAGTTTTATAGATTTAGGATATAACTATTAAATCTCAAAAGATAACAAAGTAGATACTTCAACTCAGTTTCCTTTTTTTAATAAAATAAAAACTCTTAAATAGAAACATCTCTAGTTCCATGTTTTAGATAGCATGTTTTCCCATGATCCCATCCTTGACCCTATTCATCTTTAAGTTCAGTGGAAAACATTTCATAAACTTGGTATGAGCAAAAAAAGCTCAGTAAGGGTTATAAAACAAGGAGAGAAAACATTATATCATCAATATATATATAACATAAGCTTTTTAACATATCTCATTAAATCATAAGATTTGTGAAATACACATATAAATAATAAATCATAAAGGTAACATGAGACATTCATAACATTCTTACGTATGGAGTAACCCTCATGGTTATGTTTGGAATACCCATCAGAGTATATTCCCTAAATCTCTTTGAAGAAACCTTTGAGTTTAACTCCTTCATGTTACCAAATTCATTGGAGAGCTATCTCGGGCACACCCGCCATTAGTTTATCATGGAACCACCCGATTTCATAATCATTCCCCAAGAACCACAACGTAATCATAACACTTAAAACATGCATAAAAGAAACATAAAATTTCCACATTTAAATCATAATAGATCACATCATGATATTAACATAAATAAAAACATCAAATAAACTCATTAAAACTCTATGAGATAAATATCCCATTATACATTGAAAATATTAAAACAAGACATATAAAAGAGATTTTAGAATAAAAGTTTCCCATACAACTTTGAAACTTTTAAAAGGGTTTCAAAATATTCATGTCCATATAAATAATCCTTAAAACCATTTTTTAAACATCGACATGGATGATAAATGTTTAAAAGAATATATTATTAAAACCATTTAAAACAATGTTTTAATAAAAGACCATTTTCCATTTTTTACATTTAAATTATAAGCCACATGAAAGTATAAAATTTTAAAAACATTTAAATTACTTGAGTATAGACATAATATTGATATGGAATGTCAAAGGGGCAGTATATACACTTTATAAAAGAATAAAAGTGCATATCGTCAAGAAATGTCTCAATGAGAAGAAATTGAGATGTAATCGCAGTAAAAGATCATGCCATTAGAGCAAGGATAAAGAAATGAAATAATTATGTGTGACAAATATAAATACACCAAATATAAGTAGATATTAAGTGTAAAACTATCAAAGGTCATTCAAACATATACTTGAAAAAACAAAACCAATGACATGGTTATTTAACTAAATGAAATGATATTGAGTTATAATTTCCCAAACAAGTTCGTATAAATAATGCATGAATTTACCAATGAGATGATTATGTGTAAAAATAGTATATCCACACAAAGGGAAGTGTAAATTACAACATAGATATCCAACACATAATCTTGGCATAATAAAATCAATGAAGTATATGATTAACACAAAGAATGGAAACCGGTTTAAGAAGTTCCTTTACCACATTGAACATTTTAATCATAACTATAGAAAGGCATGACATTAATAAAACATTATAATATCATGATAATATGGGGATTCATTTTATAATATAAAAGAGGAAGTATACACAAAAAATAAATGTGAATTGGCGCATAATGATAAATAATTATTAATAGAATGTTAATTGAGATGAGATTCCCTTACAAAATTTCGGCGTGGTAACAGCTTAGGTAATGGACCAAATGAGGGAGGATTAATGATCCCCCATTGAAATAACATATAATGGACAATAATTATTGCGTTATAAAATAATGACATTATGTCCATTTTAAAATACAAGAACTTATTTCGAATAAGATTCTTGAGTTTGAAAGGAGTGAAAAGTGAGGATCCCTTACGAAAATTTGGCAGCCTAACAGCACCACTTAAAACTTCAAAAAATGGATTGATGAGATAAAATATAGTCTCTAATCATATTAACATAAAAAGTAAAATAAAAGGAATATAAAAGAACATCCCTCAACCTATGAATGATTAGATTAAAATAAATGACATAAAACGGAGTACTTAAAAATAAAGAGAGTGGTAGGATCCCTTACCTGGAGTCCAACTTGTCTTGTTCGTTTCACTATATACCTCTAAATCGGGTATCTATTTTTGATTTGAGCCAAAGGCTTCCTTGGGAAGACTCTGGATGAAAGTAAGGATTCTAGGAGTGAGAGAGGGATGTGGAAAGATAATATGAGCACAGGTTGGATGAGCCAAGGGCTTGAGAGGTGTGAGTAAGGGGGTAGAGGTGGGGGCCTTTTATAAGAGGGAGGAGGGTTACTTTTGGACAATCTTGAAATGTTACATTATTATAAAATGGTTTTAGGATTTTAAAGGTCCCAAAATGATATATTTTTAGGATAAGGTGATAAGGGTTTGAAACCCTCCCATCCAATATGTTTTCGACAAGTTTATGTCTTAGATTTTAACTTATCTTTTCATTTTATTTAAATCGTTCATTAATGAGGTAATCACTGCATCATCATGGTGTCATAAATAAATTTATTTATTTAATGTCTAAAAATTAAAAAAAATTTACTATGATGTAGTAAATTTTTTATCATTATAATGAATATTTGTAGTAAAAAAGATAACTTGTATAACCCCTTGTAAAAATTGTTTTATTAAAATAATACATGTTTGTGACATTTTTATTTTAACTTGAAAAAAAAAGTTTTAAATGTCATTATCTTACCCATGTGGCTCTATGGGGTCTCCAAATTTACCCATGTATTATCTTGGTCGTCCATGACTCATCCAATAAGGGTAGCACAATTTTAAAGATAATTTCATATTATTATAACATTATTTTTACCTTAAATTACACTAATTACCTTTAATCGCGGTTAATAAAACTCTAAAGTTACTATTCACTAAAAATTATTTTCATCCCATTGGACCAAATTTTACTTACTAATGAAGAACATGTATGTTGTATTTTTGAAATTAAATTCACATAAGTGGTAAAATATGATTTAATAAAAAAAAGTTTTTTAACTACTACTTAGTGGTTTCACTATTCATCAAAATTAATGTTTTTCAGAAAAATACAAAAAATTCACTCTAAGCTATATTTGATATTCCAAATTCATGAATGATGTTTATTTTAAAAATTTAAAAAAATATAAGTTGCATTAATTAATATTGTAATTAATTCTCTGTTGTCAAAACAAATAGCGTGTTTTTAATAAACAAAATCTATAAAAAGATTGACACTTGTTTATATCCAATTTCAAAGTGAAATTAATTTAAATGACCACAATTGAATTAAATTGTAAAAATATTATCTAATTACACTTTAAAACCAATTAAAAAGATAATATAACCATATAAATAAATTATATTAAAGGGAGGGTTTCAATTAAAATACATCATTTTTCAGTATTCATAAAAAAATAACATTATCAGAAAAATAACAAAACATTACACAGTGTAAATTTTGATGTCCTAATTCTAAAAAAGGATTTTTTTTGTCAAATATAACATATAAAAGTGAAAAAAGTATATTTAAACAGGGTTCATCATCAAAAGGTGGTTAATCGACCTTTTAAAGAATAATGGAATATTTATGCTTAAAATTGAATTCATTCAAATTTGAAGCCTCTAAAATTTATTGGATAAATGTAAAAAAATTTAACAAACATATATAATAATTTTGTAGTTAGTTATGTCCATTCCCAATATTACAACGGCTACGCACTAACTACCATTTAAAATAATATTATTATATTATTAGTGTGCAGCGTAATATTTCAAAAACATTCGTTGTTGCGTATTGGGTACGCTATCAAACATAGCATTTAATTTAATGTATTATTAATATTTTATTCAAAAATTTTAACAAATATGAAAATAACATATTCATTATTTACCTGGTATGTTAAACCCACTCTTTTATTTCTGAAGAATTTTCTGAGGGTATCGTCATACTACCTCAACAATTAGCTATTGAGTTAGCTGGGACAAATCCTAATGGCACAAAAGTTGCATAAAATGTTTATAATTCTTATCTAATTGACATTTGTGGGAAGGTGCTTCCTGCAAATCATGTGATCCTTCCTATATTGGAATTTTATGTGATTATTGGCATGGATTGGCTTTCCTAATATGGAGCTCATATCGATTTCCAAAGAAGGGAAGTCACATTTCGTATTTCTGAACAATTTATGATCATCTATCGATGAAAGGATGAATATAACCTTCTAGTGGAAATTTCATCCATATAATGGGTCTTGATTCCAATAAATTAAGGTTATTTATCTCAATTGGTTGCAGAGATACTCACGATTATGAATATGCCCATTGTACGAATGTTTGATGATGTCTTTCTAGAGGAATTACCCGGTCATCCCCCAAATCGTGAAGTTGAGTTTTCAATAGAACTCATAGCGGGTGCTATTCCCATTTCAAAGACACCTTATAGAATGGCCCCAATTGAGTTGTAGGAATTTAAGAAGAAACTCCAAGAGAATATTGAGAACGGATTCATATGCCCTAGTGAATCACCTTGGGGAGCACCTCTTCCATTTCTTAATAAGAGAGATGGATCAATTAGACTTTTCATTGATTATCGAGAACTTAACAAGTTCACTATTAAGAAAAAATATCCTCTCCAATGCATTGATGACTTATTTGACCAAATATGTGGAGCTGAATACTTTTCCAAGCTTGATCTTCATTCAGGTTATCATCAATTAAGGGTCAAAAGGGAGGATATACCAAAGACAACTTTCCGTACAAGGTATAGACACTATGAATTTATAGTGATTAGATTTGGTCTTACTAATTCCCCTGATATCTTCATAGATCTAATGAATAGAGTCTTTAGAGACTATCTTGATCATTTTGTGGGAGTCTTTATAGAATATATTCTTGTCTATTCAAAGAGCAAGGAAGAACGTGAATATCACTTGAGAATTGTATTAAAGACCCTAATAAAGGAGAATATTTATGCCAAATTTACCAAGTGTTAATTTTGGCTTCAAAAAGTGTCATTTTTGGGGTCACATAATCTAAAAAGAGGGGATATCTATGGATCCAGTAAAACGGAGGTTATCGAAAGATGGTCGAGACCAACAATAGTAACTGAGATCTGATGTTTTTTTGGATGGATATTATCGATGTTTTGTGAATTTTGATCACGATTATCTAATCCAATCACCAGGTTGACTTGAAAAGGAGTATATTTCATTTAGACGGAAGAGTGTGAAGAGAATTTCAAGGAGTTAAAAGAAGGGTATCCAGTGCACCTATGCTCACAATACCTTGAAGTGGAGAAAGGTTTGTGATATATAGTTATTCATCCAAGAAGGGATTGGTGTGTATTCCCATGAAAAACGATATTGTGATAGTTTAAGCCTCATGATAGTTGAAAATCCATGAGAAATATTACCGAACTCATGATTTGGAATTAGCTGCGGTAATCATTGCATTAAAGATTTGGAGGCATTATCTATATGGTGAAAGGTGTGATATTTATACTAATCATAAATGTTTAAACTATATTTTCACACAAAAGGAGCTGAATATACGCCAAAGAAGATGGTTGGAGCCGATTATGGATTATGAATACTCAATTCATTACCACCTTGGGAAGGAAAACACGATGACAGGCGAATTAAGTCAACAAGACCATGCTTTCTTATCCATGATGAGGATCACAAAATACCCAATATTTATGGATTTACAAAGGATGGATCATGGAATTATAATGGAAAGGGAAAAATCGTATCTTTCTCAAATTAATGTTCAACCATATATACATGTGAAGATTAAAGAGGCAGAGAAAAAAGATATAAAGTTACAAAAGAAGGTGAGAAATGTTCTGGAATTCCACATTGATTGTGATGAAATAATAAGGTACATGAATCGGGTTTATGTTCCTCCCATCCCAGAATTAAAGAAGGAAATAATGGATGAAGCTCATTGTTCTTCATTCTCTATTCACCCAGGAAGAACGAAGATGTATAGGGACCTGAAGGTGTACTTATGGTGGGATGGCATAAAAAGAGATATTTCTGAATATGTCTCTCGATGCTATGTTTGTGAGAATGTTAAAGTTGAGATACAGAATTCTAAGGGGATGTTACAACCATTACCCATACCAGAATGGAAATGGGAAAACATCAATATGGAATTTGTCACTAGACTTCCTAAAACATCCAAAGGCAATAATTCTATCTTGGTTATAGTTGATCGTCTTATTATGTCATCACACTTCATTTGTATTAGAGAATATTTATCTCTTGATCAGCTTTCCAGGATATATGCGATGGAAGTGGTAAGATTGCACGGAGTACCACTTTCCATTACATATGATTGAGATGCGAGGTTTACCTCGATGCTTTGGAGAAGTCTTCAGAAAACTCTAGATACAGATTTAAGTTTCAACACTGCTTATAATCCTTAGAAAGACGGTCTGTCTGAGATGAAAATTCATACTCTAGAAGACATATTGAGAGCATGCTCTATGGATTTAAAATATGGTTAGGGTCAACACCTACCATTTGTGGAATTTTCTTATTATAATAGCTTCCACTCCAGTATTCAGGTGGCTCCTTATGAAGTTCTCTATGGAATGAAATGCATAACTCCAACTTGTTGGGATGAAGTTGGGGAAAGAAAGCTATTTGGACCCGATCTTGTTGATGAGATGGAAGAAAATGTAAGATCTACTCAACAAAACATAAGAATAGCTCAGAGTGGAAAAAAACGTTATGCCGACAACCGAAGAAATGACCTAGAGTTTGAAGTGGGTGATAAAGTGTTCTTACGAATATCTCCTAGGAAGAGAGTAATCAGATTTTGAAAGAAGGGTGAGCTGGGCTATTGGTATATTGGTCCTTCTGAAATACTGGATCGTGTTGGGAAGGTAGCTTACCGATTGGAGATTCTACCGAATCTCTCTCAATTTCATGATGTGTTCCATGTATCTCTCCCGAGAAAGTACATACCTAATCCTTCACATGTACTAAGTTCAGAAGTTGTACCACTGGAGAACGATCTTTCTTATGAAGAACAACCAATAGAGATTCTGGATCATAGCAAAAATGATCTATGAAACAAGACCACTCTCTTGGTTAATGTTTTATGGAGAAACCACCAATTAGAATAAGATACAGGGGAACTTGAGGATATAATTAGGGATAGGTATCCTCATCTTTTTGTTAAGAAGTGACATATTTCAAGGGTGAAATTATTTTTAAGGCGGGTAGGATGTCACACCCTGAGATTTTATGAGAAATATTTTATTTTTATGTATTATGTTATGCGAAACACCAACGGAATCATTCACTACACACAATAGTGTCTTGTCTTGCGTTACACGCAAGAGCAACCTTCATCGATAGCTTTTGTTGTACGCAATAACGAGTTTCACTAAACAACGATATGCTATTAAAATATTATATAAATTAGCCGTTATGAATAGTGATTCCCAATTTTTAAAATTTTATAAATTTCATATTATAAAATGGACTTTATTTTCGGATTAAAAATATCAAAATTAGCTTAGGGTGAATTTTTGGTATTTTTTTGAAAACTTTCAATTTTTGATGAATAGTGAAAAACCATGAGTTATAGTTTAAAACCGAATTTTTATTTAAATAATTTTTTCTTTTATATAAACTTAGTTTAGGTCAAAATAAAGACATAAAAACTATATAAGTTCAATGTAATTCATTGGAGTCATTTTATAATAATTTTAGATATATAAATAATTTTATGGAACATTTTACCATCTTTTACCAACCTCCTAATAGAATTTGCAAATTTTCATAAAACATAATTTTAATGCTTCTATGAGTGGAATTCCAAAAATCCTAGAGACACGGTTGATATCAGTAAGTAAAATGTGGTTCAATAAGATAAAAATAATTTTTGGTGAATAGTAACCTTTTTACTTTTATTTACCACAGTTAAAAGTAAATAGGGTAATTAAGGGTAAAAATGATATTATTTTTAAACGAATACATGTCCCAATTCTATTGGATAAGTGTAATTCGACCAAAAAACATTAATAATAAAATATGACCATTGTGGTCCACTTGGATTTGATTTGGACTTTTATTATTATTTAATTAAAAGAAGAGTTAAAAGAGTTAAAAACCAAAGATTAATACCTAAAACATTTTTAATATAGGGATATAAATAAGATAAATTTGACTATAAATATTAATTAGAAATATAAACAGATTTACTACATAATGGTATTTTATTTATAATATTTAGACATTGAATTAGGTAATTTATTTATGATACAGTGATGATGTAGTAATTACCTTATTAATGAAGTATTAACATAATTGATATTATAAATACCCAAATAAATGTAATTTGAGACTTATTAGGAATTAAATTAATTTTATAGGTTAATATAACATATTAGGGTTGATTATATGAATTACTTTCTAAGTAATAATGCTGTTATGAATTTAGAAAAAAACTAAATACCAAATAGTGTCAAAATTGAAATTAAAGAGTTTTTAAAACAAATATTATATTATTAATTTATATAATGATCCTATAAATCTGAGGTTAGTCCAAAAGACTTATATAATAATATTTATGACATTAATGAATCAATTTGGGTTAGATTATGAGTTTATAGTAAGTTTATTAACCATATTGCGTAAGAATACAAGAAGACACGGAAAAAGGAAAATTATTTAACTTAGAGTTAAATCTAAATGATAAGGTTAAAATGGTAACCTAAACTTGACTAAAACCTATTTTTTAGAGTATTTCGACCCATACCATCCCTAGCCTCGAGGTAAGTGACTTTAGAGCCATTATAAATTATATATGAATTTATTATAAAATAATATTTTATGTTTTTCTTAAGGTGCCCCTCACCCCTCTTAGAAAAGGGCACCCCCCCTTCTCTATAATTAACACCTCCAAAGCCATTTTGATCGACCAAAAACTTCCCAAATACCCTATAAACTATCCTCCATTCATACTAGGGGCCTTAATTTAGTCAGAAAGCCATCTTAAGGATCCCTTTTGATCAAATCAATAGGAAGAACCCGAAGAAGAGGTAAATATATCACCACCTATATCAAGTTCCTTTCTCCTTCCACATCCTTCTTCTTTGTTGTTTACATTATTAAATAATAAATCTAGTATGTTATATATAATTTTATTTTATTATAAAAATGGTACAACTATATTAGTTATTTTATCCATCCTATGAATGAAAAAGTCACCACATGTGCGTTCGTACGACTTACCGTCTCCACATCGTGGTGTAGTTTTTTATTCAAACTTTTAATCATTTGGATGAGTATAATAATCAGTATAAATAATATAAATAATAAATATAACATTATTATGATTCTTTATATATGATATAACATCCAATTATAAATGAATTTAATATCAAAAGAATGATATCATCACTCAAGCTTACGTACGACCTACCGTATCCACGATGTGATGCGACTCATTTGACATGATCTCCATTGAATAATGATTATATAAATGAGTTGAATGAATAAATATGATATATATTACACTAATACGATTCTGTAAATGAGGTATCTATAACCTAAAAATAAGAATAAAAATTTATTCGACAAAACAAGAATAAGGACATAGAGCAATGAACACCCGAATAACAAGTGGCAATGAAATATTACTAATAAGAAGAATAGAATATGACCCTATATGATATAATAACATTGAATATGATTATTTAATAAGTCAACGAAATTATTTAAATCATTATACATGAGGTTCGGATACGTACGAATCATATCAGACCTAAGGTAAGGGAAAATCTCACAATCTTATTTTCATCTGAGATTATTTATACTTCAGAATTTACTACGCAATATTTATCAACCACATCCATGTTTACTCAATATGTAATATTATTTCTATCCTCCTACAAAAATTTTAAACCCAATTTTACCTATTGGTGAATTTTTAGTAAAAGATATGAATGGAATCTTTTGACTTTTTCAGTATGATATACTTTTTGACTTTTATAGCCAAAGTACGAGAAGATTGCTTTTTTAACTTATACAACATGAATGGATTTTTATGGTTTCATATAACATTATTTCCATGAATCTTCCTTTACACGTTTTCAATTTTATTCATAAATAAATTCTTTTAGTTTAAAATTGTATGGCATGTTGAGAAAGGAAAAATGTGTTGAATTAGAAAGGATATTTTCCACAAGAATGGAGTTCATGTGTTTTATCAAAATTATTTTCAATCTAAGATAATATAGGGTTCTTTTTATATACTTATTATTACATTAATTTGATTATGTTATGATGTAATTATTTTTATGAAGTCCTTTTATCTTATATGGATTATGTCATGATGGAATGTTGTTTAAGAATCCCATTTTTATTACATGGGTTATGCTATGATGTATGATTTATGATTTTGTGGAACACATAAGAATGGTATCATTATGAGATGGGTGGGACCTATATCTCCCTCTAATAAATTGGGTAAAGATTTATATCTCATGAGATAGACATGTCTGGAAGGGAAAGTTAATTTGCTTCACTGATACATGACTGG
Source organism: Viscum album (assembly GCA_963277665.1). NCBI lineage: Eukaryota > Viridiplantae > Streptophyta > Magnoliopsida > Santalales > Viscaceae > Viscum > Viscum album. Next base: position 1,131,591,909 of record OY728135.1, on the reverse strand, counting down.
AATGAGGAGTAAAATATGTTCAGTAATGGACTTTGTCCACTATGATGATCTTGGAAATGAGTCTTCACTAATATGAAATGTTTTCCTATGATTATGTGTGTATGACAAAATGTTTAAATTTTTATGTTATGATTATTGGGATTACATTTCACTGCTATGATTTATCCCAAGTTATGATATTATGATCTCCTTTTCAGGTTAAAATTTTCAAAATGTTATGAATATGATATGATTGATATTTATTTTGTTTACCCTTACCGAGAATTTTAACTCACCCTTTTGTATGTTTGCTTTTCCCCAGGTTAGGATGAAGGGTATTAAATAGGATATGCCGAAAGGGACTCTAGATATGATGAAATAAACAGGAGATAATGTAGTTGATTTATGAACCGGTTTTTTATGTTTCCCAGTTTCTAAAGACACGATACCTATACGGTACTATCATGGTTTTGTTATATGCTGTAATAAGTATGCATAAATTCTGAAGTAATAACAATGTATGTAATGTATGGGTCGTTATATCCAAAGGAAACAATTTGATATGGGTTATAGTGTATTGACTCACAAATACTACCGATTTCATCGCTATTTGGTAAGATTTCCCTCATGAAAAAGATATCAAGATATATATAATGGAATTTGTGAGGTTTCATGGGGTTCCACAATATATACATTTTTACTATGATCCATGGTTCACATTTAAATTATAGATATGACTTATACATTCTTTGAATACTGAATTGAAGTCTAGTATGACCTATCACACCAAAACTGATGGAAAATGTGCATTGAATATTCACAAAATCAAGGACATGGTGACAACATGATAAATATAATTTAAAGGTGGATGATATCAACACCTACCATTATTTTATTTCTCATTAACAAATTTCACTATCGTATTCAAGTGGAACCATATATAGATATATATAGGAAGCGATGTAGAACTTCCACATGTTGGGATGAAGCTGTTAAGAATAATCTACTTGGGCTGGATCATGTATAAGAGATTACAGAAAATGATCATTATATAAAAAAAATATAAATTTTGATTGAATTCTGTTGAAAAACTATGGTAGAAATCAATAAAGTGGCATGGAGTTTGGTGTTGTATAAATGTTTTTGGTTAAAATATCCCCATGGAAGAGAGTCATGTGATTTCAAAAGAAAGGTAATGTTATCCGTAGGTAAATTTACCCCGTTGAAGTCATTGATCGCATAGGACAAGTGGCCTATCAGATAAAACATCCTCCAAATCTTTCTCATGTTCATGATTTATTCAATTAATCACTCTTGAGGATGTACATACCAAATCCATCACATGTAATGAATATAATGGTGTTATAACTAGAACGTGGAATCTCTTATGAGGAGTAGTCAATGGTGATCTTGGACTATAAAGACAAGGGTATACACATCATGTCTACCCACCATGTCAATGTGTTGTCTAGGAACCATAAATATGATGAGACAACATGAGAACCAGAGGAAACAATGAGATATAATTACCTCGATCTATTATCAATAGAGAGAATGAGTTGAAATTATTGTGATGAAATTTATTAAGGGGGAATGCATTCAATGCCACATAATTTTTTAAATGATATTGATTCCTAAATAAATGTGTGCTTTATATAATATTATAAACATAAAAAATATATAGAAACTGAAATAAAAAATTATCATTAATAAATATCATTATATTAGTTATATATGAATCAAATTAAAATGAAAAACATTATAACTGGACAAAAAATATAAAATATAAAATATAAAATGGAAAATTAATGATTGCCCTAATTTTATAGAATCATTAATCCCATATAAAATACTATAGAAGTAAAACAAAGTATTATTAAACCAATAAATATCATATGAAATTGAAAATATAACCTTAAGTGGAATTGTAGTGAATTTTGAGTGAAATAATGAAGTTATATTTATAGGGCATAATGGTAAATGTGACCTTTGGGTTTTGACTCTTATATGATCATTGGTTAAATATTAACATTGGTCAATAAAACCATTTATCAATATGACCATAGTAAACTATACCATTCGTTGATTATTTTACCATTGTATATAGTTTAGATTAAAAGTAACGATAAAAGATAATTGATATAGAAAGGAGAATCATTGAGATCAACCAATATATTTTGGTTGTTTCAATCCCATTTGTCAGATATTTAATGGGAGGAAGAGTCTCTAGGGTTTTACCATGTCCAATACCAATATGATCTTCATAAAGTTAAGAATGAATGAAATCACCTATGGGATAAGTTGAAGGAAGTGGGGTTATCGCTCTCTCTATGTTAGCCGAGCCACCCCATGAAACTACAACAATCAGAAAACTTTCACTTATGCCATATGCTGGTGTAATAATGGGTTACGTTTCTAGGAATTAGTTATTTGAATTATAAATTCCTTTATATAAATAAAACAATATTCCATAAATTCCTCATAATAATAGTTTTTTTAATTAAAATAGTTGTTAATTAAGGTGAATTTGATAAAATAACATCTAGAGACAAGAAAATTTTAATTTTATTTTTTAAAAAGATATAAAATTTTATAATAAACCCTGGTTTTTTGAGAATAATTTTTAACAACATAGTTTTTTAAAAACATTTATTTAATAGAAATGGTAAAATAATATAATAATGTCCTAGGAAATTGTATAAGTGTAAAAAAAAGTTATAGCTCCTTAAAAACAACTATTTTTTAATAAATGACTATTTTTATATTTAAAAGTTAAAAATCACATATATAGATAATTATTTTGAAAAAATAATCATCATATTTTAAATCATCATATTGAACGTAGGTTGGGGTGGATTTATGATAATTTTCTAAAAATAATTTATTTTTCTACGAATATTTGAAATATAGATTTGGGTTCTCGGCATGTTTTATGATATCATATTTATATCATAATAATTTAATAATTAATTAACCATAGTCCAAGACCAATAATTTTTTTTAATATTAATTATTTTAATATATTTTAATCTGTTCCCAAAACAATAAGTGACATTCTTATGTCTAAAATAGAAAATATGATTTTCAAACACATTAATTTGAGGAATATTTACATTTCCAAGCTAGAAGAGGTATTAATAAATGGTTTTTGGTTTTGGAGGATTTATATATAATAACTTGTGACTCAAATGTCCAAAAACATGAGAGAAACCCATGGGTAATCCAATGTTTTTTCATTTTCCACTACCTAGATATCTAAGAATCAATTGTTATAAATTATTAAATAATTAATCCCCTTTGGCTATAAATACCATCCTATTTCACCTTTCCAATTCACTACCAACCCAACCCCATGAATTTATGTAATGGTTTACTCCCATTGACTCCATACAATTTTTCCTCAATCCCCCAAGGATCTATTCTCACTTTTATTAATAACTCTTCAAAGTAAATGAAATATCCACTTCTCCTTCCATTCAAGTTCAATTTTTATGTGGTATGTATTCTAATTTCCAAAATAATTTCTTTATTTGTAGATTTTATTATCCCGTTAATGTAATATAAATCTTTTATCAATGGTTTTCCTTCTTTATCTATCATTTTTACCTTTTTTAAAACCTTGTTTTATACCAGTCATGGATCCTTATTAACCTCCCGTATTTCTCTCTTTTACAAAATAAATTATATTATATTATATTTTTTTAATACCCAAACCAAATAATTTTATATGGGTATTCACCTAGTTGTAATAATTTATTTGATTCATAGATTTATATAATTAAATCTGACATATCTATTCGGTGGGTTAAAAATAATGTAATGGCCAAGTCTTTAATCACTTTTATATGCCTGGATTTTGATAAGAAACCAATTCCATATTCTCTACAGGTTATTAATGAAATGTTTTATTTTGATCAATGTAGATCACATTAATCAATACATATTAAGGGCAAGGCATTATATAAATCCAATTCTTTGGGTAAATAATCTATTCTCTAGAGATGACATGTTATAAGAGACTTTTTTTAATAACCTTGGTATTTATCATTTATTAAACATTAGTGATATGATAATGAATTACTCATTTAAATGTGGTAAACAAATTATAATATTATAAGTAATGTTATTATTATGATATTCCTATTGTTCATGCCTTATTTTTATGACTCATGTTATTATTTATATGTATCATGATCTCATGATTTCTATCTCCCTGATTTATTCCCTTACTGGGCTTTATGCATACCGATTTCAATTGATATTTGTCCATTGGATATAAGATGCAGTAAAAGTAACACAGGTCAGTCCCATGAATATTTGTTTCAAGTGTATTTTGAAATTTTTTCAGGTTTAATTATATCATGTACCTTATTTCCAAGAAAGTAAACTGTAAAATGTCCTATATTTTGTACCGTGTAATCAAATAATATGTAATTAAAATGAGGGATTCCAAATTCACCATGTCATTATATTGTATTATTTTGTGAGTTTAGAACTTAGGTTATCATCTCTATATATTTTTGTGAAATACCCCAAGTCATTATTATTGTTTCCACAGACATGATGATGTTCTCGGAGATACTCCATCACTGGATGAAGCAGTTATAGAAAATCAGGGTGGTGTAACTGAGGATCGACGATGGTATTTTTGTTTTATTTTTATAAGTTAGTTATTTTTATAAGAAAATCACATGAACATATCACTCCATTGATGATATTTAAAACACCAATTTCTTGGTTCCCTATTAATTTATGTACTCACACCCTACCCGAGCCTCCTTTTCACTTGGGTAGCTGAGTATACTATCACTTGGTTGCAGGTACATGTTTGGTAGGAGCCTAGGTTTTTTATAATTTAGTAGGACAACATAAAGTCTATAGGATAGAATTAGGTGAGTATTAGAATTTGGACAAGGGAATCATTTTTTATTTATTTTATTTTTTATTATGTATATTATTGTCTCGTTGGGTGATAGTTGGTGTATGCATGTAAGTAAATATTTCATTTGTTATCATGTGATTATGTTACTTTGTTTTCTTTTTAAAATTATGGTGATTAAATATTTGGATTCCTTGTTATTTTATTATTGTTTAGCACTTTTATATAGGGGGTATAGTCTCCTAACATTATCACCTTAGACCATATTTTTTAGTTGGGGTCCTCTGACATGTGAGGAGGTGTGCTTGAGGTCAGGTTTCACTATAACAGCTATAATTATCCATGCATTATTTTTATATATTATAAGGATTATTTTTTATACTAGGTTCTAAGAAGGTTTGAGATTAAAAGGACCATTGTTCCCAGAACAAGTGCTTGAAAAATATTAAAATATTCAAAGCACACACGCATGGTTTTACTGAAAGAGTGGAATAAATCTAAAACATGTGCTCAGAATAGAAATATAAGGGAAAATTTGAATAAAGAATAGCGGATTTACCTTAGGTGTGACCTAACATTGTTTTACATGGGTTGTTTTTGAAAATGTTATCATTGGCGTGAAATTATTAAAACTAATTAAAAGATTTATTTTATTTTTATTCAACGCAACAAATTTATCCCCTATCACAATCCAGATATAGATTTTGTCTCATGGTTGGATGCTAATCCTTGGAGACCTAGACATTTTTGGGGGATGTAATTCTTTTTGGATGATAATGGATAATTATTGGATTTTAAATTTTTATGATAGCGGAGTTGTAGGATCTCATTATTGGAAGAAATATAATTGTTATTGCTCAATGATTGATCCAAAATATTGGAAGGGTGCATATTTAATTGGCTTATTCCCCATTTTTATTTTCTGAAATGATTCGAACTCAATCAAGAAATAGATTTTTTTGGGGATTCATCACCTTGTGGGAAGCGTTTTATTATACGAGTTTTTTGTGGGAGATTCTATATCGATATTTAATCCTCTTCATTTATAATTCTTAGAGAAATATATCAATCCAAAAATGAACAACAATTGAGGATTATTCCCTAGGGTTCTTCATTATGCTTTTCCACCTATTTTCTCGCTCATCATGTGTAGCCCCTTGGTTTGAGGTATGACTCCCTAATGAATGATCGATAATTGCACGTGAGATTCTTGGAACAATGATCCAAGATTATAGATCTCGACTCAGTGCGATGCAACAGAGCTTTGATGAAGATGAAGAAGAAAATATTGAGGTGGTTTGGAAACCCCTGATTTTCAAGCAATGGATATGGATGATGTACCAAATGAACACCTTTTATTTCTCACCAGATTTGATAGCTGGAGTGTGTTTCTCATTTATGGAGAGGCTCAGCCGAAGGAGATACACGTATTTTAGCTTGATTGAAGCTGGATCCAAAGGCTGTGACAGTTTGGATTCTCGTTGGAGGAAGAACCAGGGATTCTAGAAAATCCCGTAACACACAGCGTGTGGGGACCCTTGGATGTGGTGCTAGGTTTTGTCCAGAGTTAAGGATAACATGATGTGTGACCCCTGTACATGGTGTAAAACCCTCCTCGGATGACTTGGTGGGTACTCGAGAGAGTACACAGACATGGGTAACTGTAAAAGTCCAAATGACACACCATGTAATTAGGTTCAGACATGAATTAGTGTACACAAACATGGGTAGGTGACACATGCATGGAATCGTGTGTCACTACATGCTATGTACTCATCCCGCACACTGTGTATGTGGAGAATAAATGTCATGTGACGATTTCCACATGGGAAAGACTAGGGATAGAATAACATTCCATAAACCACATGGGACACACTGTGTACTCCCATGAATAGTGTTTCAGGCTCTTCATTTTCATTGATTGTGTAACACCCCAAGCTTCCATGGTAAGTTTCTCTTTGAATAGTACAATAGTTTGTGTTATACGCAACTTCGAGTTCTAACACACCACAACCAATCAAACTGGTTGTTATGAATAGTAATACCCACTTTTTGAAATTTTATAAATTGTATCTATAAAAATGGACTTCATTTTTTATTTGAAATATCGAAATTAGCTTATGGTGAATTTTCGGTATTTTTCTGAAAGCTTTCATTTTTTGATGAATAGTAAAAAAACACTGCGTTATTGGTTAAAATTGAATTTTTATTTAAATAATTAGTTATTTTAATTTAATTTTTTTTGGTCAAAATTGATATATAATACCTATATAGGTTGAACATAATTCATTGGATTCAATTTATATTAATTTTAGATATATAAAAATTTATCAATCTTTTTACTGTCTTTTTCCCACCACATTAGAGCATTACCAAATTTGTATAAAACATTATTTTACCACTTCTATGAGTTGAATCTCAAAAATCCAAAGGAAATGGTTAATATCAGTAAGTAAAACATGCTTCAATAAGATGAAAATATTTCTTGGTGAATAGTAACATTTGACTTTTATTTACCACAATTAAAAGTAAATAGGGGTAAAGATGATATCATAATTACCCTAATACATGTCCTAATTCGATAGTATAAGTATAATTCGACCCAAAAAACCTTAGGAATAATATATAATCCTTTTTGGTTTACATGGATTAGTTTTTTACAATTATTATTATTTTATTTAAAGAAGGGTTAAAAGAGTTAAAATCAATGTTTAATAACTAAACCATTTTTAATATAGGGTTATACAAAAGATAAATTCGACTATAAATATTAATTAGAAATCTAAAATGATTTCCTAAATAATCGTATTTTATTTATAATTTTTAATCATTAAATAATTAAATTTATTTATGACAAAATGATGATGCATTAATTACCTTATTAATAAAAATTAAAATAATTGATATTATAAATATCCAAATAAGTGTATTTTGAGACTTTTGATGAATTAAAATAATTTTCTATGTTACAATGACATGTTAGGGTAGATTACATGAGTTGTTTTTGATGTAATCATGCTGTTACAACTATATCAAAAACAATGTACCAAATAGTGTCAGTATTGACATAAAAGAGATTAAAAAAATTATATTATTAATTGATATATTATTCCTAAAAATATATGGTTTGGAAAAATGACTTATATAAGCTTATATATATTAATAATTAACCACTTAGGGTTCTCTTGGATTGTTATAGTATGTTTATTAACCATATAATATAAAAATACAAGGAGATATGGTAAATTTCAACCAATTTAACTAAGAGTTAAACATAAAAGTTAAGGTTAATATTGTGACCCAAACCAGTCTGAAAACTATTAATTGAGTGGGTTATGACACATACCCAACTTATTCTAGAAATAAATCATTTTGGAGCCATTATAAATCGAAAATTATTTTATTATAAAATAATATTTCAATCTTTTTTGAAAGTGACCCTCACCTCTGTTATAAAAGGTCACTTCCCCTTCTCTTAAATTAACACCTTCAAAGCCATTCGTATTAGCCAAAACCTTATCAAATATCCTCTTGAATGTATTACCTTCATCATAGAGGCCTTCCTTTTGTAATAAATTCATCATATGGAGTCCTTTTGATCAAATCAAAAGAAAGAACCTGGAGAATAGGTAAATATTTAATCACCTATTTCAAGTTCTTTTCTTCTTCCACTTCCTCATTATTTGTTATTTACATTATAAAAAAATTAATGTAGTATCTTCTATATACTATCATGTTATTATAAAAAATTGTACTGCCATATTCATTATTTTTTCCATCCTATGAATAACATGTCACCAAATGTGCATACGTACGACTTATTGTCTCCACATCATGGAGTAATTGTTATTCAATACATTATTATTTGGATGGGTATAATAATGATGTATAGTTGATCTAAATAATAGATATAACATTATAATTATTATGTATATATATTATATACCATCTATTTACATACAATTTTAATATCAAAATAATGATATTATCGCTTGTCCGTACATACAAATTACCATCTCCACAAACGCTATGAGATTCATTTCCCCATCGAAACCATTCAAGAATAATTTTCATTTGATGATTAAAAATAATATTTAATAAACATAATATCAATATAAACATTATTAAAATAAATCCTATACATAAAAAACAGGGATTACATAACCAATTATTTAAAGGAAAACCAATCAGTTAACACCCGAAACGATGATAATACTAAAATATTATTAACAACGCAATATCGGAAGACCATATATGATATCATGTTTATGATTATGGTTATTTTATAATTTAATAACAATCTTTAACTATTATACTGGAGGTACTCATACCCTCGAATAAGGAAAATTACAATATAAGGGTTAATTTCACAATCTCTTTATTATACGAGGTTATTTTAACTTAAGTATCTACTGGGACCTCTTTATCATCCTCAGCTGTGTTTTCTTAAAAAGTTACTTCAAATTTTTTTTAATATTTACTAGACTATTGGTTAAATCCATTTATACTCTTATTTGACCTTATATGTTTTGAAAGGAATGTTTCTTTCAGTTTTCAAATAAGTTACTTTATTCCCTTTTCTGCAAAATCATTGTATTAATGTTTTTTAACTTATACGGTGCGTGCAGATATATTATGCCATTATAACATCGACAAAGAATCCCTTACAAGATTATAATAATATTTTTGAACTAAATGTTTTCCATTATAATTCAATGATTTTTAAATGATTTCAAAAAAGAAAGGTATATTTCTCTCAAACTGTTTTTATTTCATCTATGTCAACATATTTTAATGGATTTTAAACTTGTTTCAAGTTGATTTATTATGATAAAAATCTTCCATTTTGTGTTGAATGTTTTGTGATATGTTTGAATGTAGACGTGTTATTTTTATACCATTCATGGTTTATGGATAATGTATTGACATTTTAAATTCTGGTTTTAATATAAATGTTTATGTTATGTTTAAAACTATTCATTTGAGGAATGCATTGGACATAGTAAGTGATGGGTGGATCCCGCTATGGCTCCTCGATGCATCGGTAGGTCTCAAGAGAAAAAAAATGATATATTGGAACATGGCCTTGAAAAAATCTTAACATTAGTCTTGGCACAAGGCCTTGACTATGTGGTTATGTTGTCTGAAATTTTGCATTCCATCATTAGGAAAGTGTCCATTGATATTGCATGTGATTATATGACTAATAAAATATCCTTTTGAGAAAGTAAATGTAATTATTTTGATTTATATTTTCCATATTATGATGATATTTATGTTTAAAAGGATTTTTCTTTACTCTTATACGTTCCCTTATATGTTTATGCTTATTTATGGAAGCTTCCGATATATTTCATTTCCTTAATGAGCATCTGAGCTCACCCATTTATATGTTTTAGTTTTCCCAGGATGCGAAGAAGTATATTATGAATGAATTGTAGGAATATTTTATGGGATATTAGTGTGTTATATCGGGAAATGTTTTTGTAGTTTTTCATTTTATAATGTAATGTAATACTTATTAATGTATCTTGTAATTCCAAGGAAACTAAACTAATTGAACTTTTGAGACATGATATTTTGTGATCATGCCATTGTTATGTAATAATTCACAGACACTGGGTAACTAGGGTCAGGGTGTTATAGTTGGTATCATAGGATGTTTAGTACAAACAATGGAAACCATATTTAGAAAAACATTTATCAGAGCACATTACTCTAAGATAGTCTTTGAGGATTGGTATAGAGTAGCATCCTAGAATTTTGGTAATGAAGAGATTTTGTGTATTTTCAGAGCAATACAACACTGTTTGGATATGAGCAGGTAGAGGTAGCTCTGGAACATATGTATCTAGGAGTGAAAACACCAACATGGAGTTTTGGTCTTGACCCGGGGTATCTTGGCACACGACAACGGGCCTTGCTGCACTCTTTGTTATGACACTCCCAGGGGGATATGCTTAGGATAATCCAAATTTTCTTTACAAACCATTATGATGGATTTTTGAGTATATACCTACTCAATGAAAATATTTTTTTATGATTATGGATTACATCAAAAATTGTTCAATTAATGTTAAGTATGTTATAAGTTTGTAATTATGTATTGTGATTCATAAACTAATCTAGTGTATGCCATTGTTTAGAAATGGCACCCAGTGGAAGGAATGAAAACTGTATCAATGCACATACTCTATATAGGGATTTCCCTCCTACTCAAGATAATTATAGTGGAGCTGGTGATGCAACTGGTGATGATCATCTTATCAACATACTGGGATAACTCACTTACGTTATGAATAATAACCTTACCCGTATGGAGCACACTAATTTGCAATGTGGAGGATCAATGTTAGACCGCTTCATGAGGAAACAACCACTAAAATTCAATGGTAGTACAAATCCATTAGTAGCTGAGCAGTGGATAAATTCTATAGAGAAAATATTTCATACTTTGGGGAGTAGGGAAAGGGAAAAAGTTGTCATGGCTGTTTATCACCTCACTGGAGATACAGATCAATTGTGGTCATTGATTCAAAATACAAAGGAAGATAAATAAGTATAAAATATAGAATAGAGAGAGTGTGAAGAGCTCTTCTTATAAAAATACATTCCTCGTGACCATCAAGCGAATTTGGAATGACAATTCCTAAGTCTGAGGTAGAAGGAGGATGAGAATGTCGCAAAGTATCAGGCTAACATTACAAGGTTAGCAAGGAAATAAGGAGATTATATATGTATCCTAAGGAGTAATATTGATTGATTATTTTATTGGCTAAAACTTTTTATCCATTGAGAATTATTCTAAGAATCCTTCTGGCCATATGAAGATATATTCTCATGTACTATTAAGACAGAAAAATAATTCTCTGTGTCTTATAAATTTAAAGAAAATCAATAGAAGAAGATATCTTCTAAACACTCTAGAAATGGAAATAAGGGGAGGAAGGGAAAAGTTTAATATCTATCCTATAGTAAAAGTGGGAAGAAACTCCCTGGTAATTTTCATAAGGGAATGGGACTCTGTTAAAAGTGTAATGAAAAACAAACCATGATCGTGATTGCATGGGGAAGAATGAGGCTATTAATGTTGAATTCTAAAATTGTAGAGAAAGGGGAATTATGAAAATGAATTTCCTAAGCGTTAGGGGAACTTACCTCAGAAATGGACAAGGGACCAAGGCCAAGCTTATGCGATCACTACAGCTAAGGTTGAAGCCCCGAAAGAAGTGGTGGCATGCAATTTAATGTTTTCATTAAGTTTAGCCAATGATTTATTTGATTCTGGAACATCGAATTGTTTCATATCTTCCCAGTTTTCTATAAAAATTATATATTTCCAATTTGAATTAACAAAAGAGTTATCTGCTAATACTCTTATGGAAAGTATCCTTGAAATAATGTTTTGTGAATCAGTTCCCATTAAAGCATAAAAAACCTTTTTTATCTACTGATCTCATTGTCATACCCATGATTGAATTTGATATAATCTTCATTATGGATTGGATTTCAGGCAATGATGTGAGAAATTATTGTAAGAAGAAGGAGGTTATGATTTTTGATAACGATGAAAAAGAACACATTATCTTTAGAGAAGAAACATCACCATCATATTCTTATCTAGATCCCCCATCAGTAGCTCTACTAAATTCAATTATTGGGGAGGAAGAGAATGAAATAATAGAGGGTGAGAAAAGAAATGTTCAAATAGAGGATGTACCTATTGTTCAATAATATATTGATGTGTTTCCAGTAGATTTACATCGACATCCTCCAGAACAAGAAATTGAGTTTTCCATTGACTTAATTCCTTGTTCAATGCCCATATCGAAGACACCTTATGGAATGTCCACTAAGGAATTTGTGGAGCTAAAGAAACAACTAGAGGAGTTGAGTAATAAAAGATTTATTTTCCCAAGTGTTTCTCATGGGGATCCCCTGATCTTTTTGTTAAGAAGAAAGATGGATCTAAGAGGTTGTGCATTGACTACCGGGAGATCAACGCAATAATAATAAGGAACAAGTATCCCCTACTTTGCATTGATGATTTATTTGAAAAAATTCGTGGAGTTCAATATTTTTCAAATATTGAACTTCGATCTAGATATCATCACATGTGTGTGGAGAAGTAATAAATTCTGAAGATTGAATTTTGTACTAGGTATGGGCATTACGAGTTTACAATAATGCCTTTTGGGATGACTAATGCATCCTCGTTTTTCATGGTTCTAATGAACAGAGTTTTCAAATAATATCTTCAGGACTTTATAGTGGTATTTATTGATGATATCATGGTATAATATAAAATATACGAAGATCATGAAAATAACAATTGCATTATCCTAAAGACTCTTAGAAAAACATAAATCATATAGGAATTTTAGAAAGTGTGAATTCTGTCTTAAGGAGATTTATTTTCTGGACCAAATTGTCTCAAAGGATAGAATCTTTGTTGATCCTTATATGAAAATGGAAATCCACGAATTGCCAACACTAACGAGTATAATTGAGGTACACCATTTTATTTGTTTTGCAGGTTATTATCGGCATTTCGTCCAGAATTTTTCCTGATTGGATAACCCATTAATGATGCTCACATGTAAAGGGGTTAAATTCCTTTGGAAAAAAGAGTTTGAAGAAATTTTTTATGAATTTAAGAGAATAGTATTCAATGCTTCTATCTTGACTCTACCATTGGAAAATGATGTGTTTGTTATTTATAGTGATGCTTCATAGAAAGGTCTTGGTTGTGTACTTATACAGAATGGTAGAGTTATTTACTATTCCTCATGACAACTAAAAATTCATGAGAAAAACGATCTTACTCATGATCTTGAGTTAGCAGTGGTAATCATTGATTTGAAGATATGGAAAAACTATCTCTATGGTGAAAAATGTGAGATATATACCGATCACAAGAGTTTGAAGTAAATTTTCTCATATAAAGAACTCAACATGATGGAAAGGAGATGACTTGAACTACTCAAGGATTATAATTGACCAATACACTATCACCTGGGGAAGGTAAATAAGGCGGGAAATGCTTTTAGTAGAAAGGATCATGGAGTTTTGAACTAGTTGAGAGTTGAAAGGGATCATATTTTCATGGATCTAGGGAAAATGGAGATGGGAATAATCCTTGAAGGTGAAACATCAATGCTTTTTCAAATGGTTTCCAAATCATCTATACTAGAAAGGAAAAAGAGATCTCAGACCGGTGATGAATAGTTTCAGAAGAAGATTAAAGTTGTGAATGATGGGAGATTGAGTGACTTTATGTATGAAGATAGAATTTTGAAATTTGGGAAGAGACTTCGTATTCCTATCATACCTGATCTAAAAAGGAAATTATTAGATGATGCTCATAGATCCAATTTCTCTATACAACCTGATAGCACTAAGATGTATAAATATTTGAAGGAACATTTTTGGTGGGACAACATGAAGAGGGATATTTCTGATCTTGTTTCAAGATTTATGGTTTGTCAGCAAGTGAAAGTTGGAATACAACATCCTTGAAAAGTCATGCAAATTCTTCCCACACCATAGTGGGAATGAAATGTTATTATGATGGATTTTTTCATGGGACTAATAAAGACTCCTAGAAGTAATGATGCAATATGGGTCATTATTTATCTTCTTACCAAGTCAGCACATTTTCTTGCTATGTGAGGAGATTTACCACTTGAACCTTTAACAAGACTATATATTAATGAAATTGTAAGACTTCATGGATTACCCCTATCAATTTTTTCTGATCATGATCCCCATTTTACATCAAGATTGTGGAAATTTCTTAATAAGGCATGGGATACTGAACTTCATTTGAGAACATCTTACTACCCGGAAACTGATTGACAATCATAACGAACTATTCTAACCATAGAAGAAATGTTGATATCTTTATCAATTGACATTAAAGGTAAGTGGGATCAATATTTACCTCTAGTAGAATTTTTCTTTTATAATAGCTACCGTTGAAGTATTAAAATGGCACCATTTGAAGCATTATATTGAAAGAGATGCTGCACACCATCTTGATGGGATGATGTTGGTGAAAAAAAACTTGTAGGCCTAGAACTTGTCGAGGAAACAATAGAAAAGGTGAAGGTTATCCAAACCCATAACAAAGCTTCTCAATGTAGGTAGAAGAGCTACGTCGATAACCAAAGGAAGGATTTCTAATTTCAGGTAGGAGATTATGTATTCTCGTAGGAATCTATATGGAAGGGAATTATATGATTTGGTAAGAAGGGTAAATTGAGTCCCAGGTATATCAGACCTTTTGAAATTCTAGAACGAATTGGGGATGTTGCTTACCATTTGACAATGTCTCCAAGTCTCTGCAATGTTCATGATGTGTTCCATGTATCACTATTGATAAAATACATGCTTGAATCAATACATGTACTCACCTATGAAGAAATAGAACCAGAACCTGATCTGTCTTTTTGGGAAGAGCTTGTAATGATTTTGGATACCATTGAACAAGTGTTGAGGAACCAGACGACTCATCTGGTAAAAGTTCTATGGTGAAACCATAAGATGGAAGAGGCGATGTAGGAACCTGATGAACTTATGATGAAGAACCACATGAGACTTCTTGTGCAGCAATATTCTAAAAATTTCAAGTACGAAATTATTTGAAGGAGGTTAGAATGTAAGATCCCAGGTTTCCATGGTACACTTCTCTTTGAATAATATAATTGGTTGTATCACACACGACTTTGAGTTCTAACACACCACAACCAATAAAACTAGCCGTTATGAATAGTGATACACACTTTTTGAAATTTTATAATTTTATCATTTAAAATGGACTTAATTTTTTGATTTGGAATATCAAAATTACCTTAGGGTGATTTTTTGGTATTTTTCTAAAAACATTCAATTTTTGATGAATAGTAAAAAAAACACAACTTTATTGGTTAAAACCGCCATTTTATTTAAATAATTAGTTATTTTAGTTTACTTTAATTTAGGCAAAAATGGATTTATAACACCTATATATGTTCAATATAATTCATTAGTGTCATTTTATAATAAGTTTAGATATATAAAATTTTATCAAACTTTTTACCGTCTTTTACCCACCTCCTAGGAGCATTTCCAAATTTGTATAAAACATAATTTTTCCGCTTTTGTGAGTTTAATTTAAAAACTCCGAGAGAAACAATTAATATAAGTAAGTAAAATGTTGTTCAACAAGATGAAATAATTTTTTGTGAATAGTAACTTTTGACTTTTATTTACCGCGGTTAAAAGTAAATAGGGATAAAATTGATATCTTAATTACTGTAACATATATAATAATTTGATTGGATAAGTTTAATTCGACCAAAAAAACCTTTCAAAAAAAATATAATCCTCTTTTTTCCATTTAGATTAGATTATGATTATGATTATTATTTTATTTAAAGAAGAGTTAAAAGAGTTAAAATCAATGTTTAATAAAAAATCCATTTTTAATATAGGGTTATACATAAGATAAATTCGACTATACATATTAATTAGAAAGATAAAATGACTTCCAACATAATTTTATATTATTTATAATTTTTATAAATTAAATAATTTAATTTATTTATGACACAATAATGATGCTATAATTACATTATTAATGAAAAATTAAAATAATAGATTTTATAAATATCCAAATAAGTTTATTTTGAGACATTTGATGAATTAAAATAATTTAATATGTTTCGATAACATGTTAGGGTGGATTAAATGAGTTTTCTCGATTTAATCATTCTTTCATGACTTTATCAAAAACAAAATACCAAAGAGTGTCAAAATTGACATAAAAAGTTTTTTTAAAAAAAATATATTATTAATTTATGTAGTATTCCTAAAAATCTAAGTTTGGTAAAAATGACATAGATAATGTTATATATCTTAATAATTAACCACTTTGTGTTCTATTGTCTTGTTATAGTTATTTTATTAACCATATAATATAAAAATACTAAGAGACATGGTAAATGTCAAACTATTTAACTAGGAGTTAAACCTAAAAGATAAGGTTACTTTAGTGAACCAGACATGTCTAAAACATATTTATTGAGTGGTTTTTAACCCATCCCCACCTTATCCTTGATATGAATAATTTTGGTTCCATTAAAAATTAAAAATTATTTTATTATAAAATAATATTTCAAGCTTTTCCTAAAGTGTCCCTCACCTCTCTTATAAAATGGAACTTCCCATTTTCTCAAATTCACACATTCAAATCCATTTGGCTCGGCCAAAACCTACCCAAATATAATCTAAAATATCCTCAAATCATCGTAGATGCCTTAATTTAGTAATAAATCCAACCTAAGCATCCCTTTTGATCAAATAAAAAGGAATAACCTGAAGAAGAGGTAAATATTTCATCACCTCTTTCAAGTTATTTTCTTCTTCCACATCCTCTTTCTTTGTTGTTTCCATTACAAAATAATAACTCCAGTATATTCTATATAATGAGATGATATTATAAAAATTATACAACCATATTCATTATGGTATCCCTCCTTTTAATAACATTTCACCATACGTGCGTACGTACGAATTACCGCCTCCACGTCGTGGTGTAATTGTTATTCAATTCCTTATTTTTTAGATCGACATAATAATGATGCATAATTTATCTAAATTATATATATATAATGTTTATTATTCTGTATATATGATATACCATCTATTTACTTGTAATTTTAATATCAAAACAATGATATTATCGCTCGTGCGTACATACGGATTATCGTCTCCATAAACGCAATGCGATTCATTTCCCCATCGAAACCATTCATAAATAATTTTCATTTGATGATTAAAATTAATATTTAAGAAACATAATATCATTTAGGATATGAATCAAATACATACTACACATAACAATCGTGGCTTACGTAACCAGGTATATAAAGAAAAATGAATCAGTTAACGCCCGAAAAATACGATAACACTAAAATATTATTAACAATGAAAATTTTGAAGATCATATATCATATCATATTTATATATATGGTTATTGAATAATTTAATAACAATTATTTAAATATTATACATGAGTATAACCTACCCTCAACCAAGGAAAAGTACTAGGTAGGGTTTAATTTTCAAAATCTCTTTATTATTCGTGTTTGTTTTTACGTAAGTATCTACTCAGACCTCTTAATCACCAACATTCGTGTTTTATAAAAATTGTATTTAAAAATATTTTTACTATTTACTATACTATAGGTTAATTTCATTTATACACTTATTTTACCTTATACATTTTGAAAGGAATCATTCCGTCTTTTTTTAAACAAGTTACATTATGCCCTTTTTGACAAAATTAAGGTAAGAATGTTTGTTTAACTTATACGGTGGGTGTGGCTATATTCTGCCATTATAACATTTTAGAATCCTAACTTACATGTTTATATGAATATTTTAAAATTGAATGTTTTTTATAATAATTACTTGACTTTTAAATTATTCCAAATAGAGAGAGATATTTCTCTGAAACAGTTTTGATTTCATCAATGTCAACATCCTTTAATGGATTTTAATCTTCATTGAAGTTTATTTATTATGATAAAAATATTCAATTTTGTATTGAAGGTTTTGTGATATGTTTATCTATGGATGTTTTATTTTAATACCATTCATGGTTTATGGATAAAGTATTGACATCTCATATTCTAGTTTTAATACGAATGTTTATGTTATGTCTAATACTTTTCATATGAGGAATGTATTGGACTTAGTAAGTGATGGGTGGAGAATACTATAGCTCCTAGTTGCATCAGCAGGTCTCATGAGACAAACTAGTGTCTTGGAACAATTCATAGGAGAAATATTATTTGTATTCTTGGCACACGTCCTTGGATATGTGGTTATGAAATCTGGAATTATGCATGCCATCATTATGTAAGAGGCTATTGAAATTTCATGAGATTATATGACTAGTAGAATATCCATGTGAGTAAGTAAATGGCATTATTTTGATTTATATTTTCCATATTATGATGATGTTTAAGTTTAAAAGGATTTTGTTTTACTCTTATACATTGCCTTAAATGTTTATTCTTATTTATGAAAGTTTATTCTATATTGGTATCCTTACTGAGCATCTGATCTCACCTATTTCTATGTTTTATTTTTCTTAGGATGTGAAGAAGTATATTATGACTAAACAATAGGGATAGTCTATGGGATATGAGTGTGGTAGGTGGGGACATTTTTTTTTTGTTTTTTATTTTATAATGTAATATAAAACTTATGAATGTAACTAGTACTTCCAAGGCTACCAAACTAAAAATTATTTCGAGACTTGAACTTTTTTGATCATGACAATGTTATGTAATATTGCACCAACTCTAGGTAACTAGGGTGGTTTCATTATTTTTTGGAATAGTATAGGGTGAGTGTGTTCCCTTGGTCCCTTACTCAAGTGTACAATGCCATATTATATATGCATAATTGGATTGCAATTCCATATATTGGATGAGTCACATATAGATTTCGGGTGTCCCTGCACAGAATTAGTGTGTGATCCTTTATCATCCCTAGTGTAGATTTTGGAATCAGTGTGACCTCCTTGGGTTAGACATTGATCCTCCATCTAGTAGTCCACATCACTAGGGTTTGTGGAATCGTTAGCATATGATCCACTATGTAGCAGGTTGATCCAGATTGGGTTTGTGTTATCCACCAAATGTTATGGGTGTGACCCATATCTATGTATCATAGTCTTCTAAAACCAATATGTTCTTTTTGGGTAGGGCCTAAATGATCCAGACTTCTTCGTCAAGTTTCTTTGAAGATAACACGGCTCATGGAGTGAGTTCTCCTAGAATGAACATTACTTCGAGAAGAATATTATAGATGGAAGTTGGTTATGACTTCTTGAAAGTGTGGTGTCTTTTATGAGTATATGTTTTTACAACTTTTATATGTGATACATTGTTACATCTTGTATTGATCTGACTATATATGGTTCTTCATGTTTATTACTTTTGGGGTGTCCTTTTGATTTTTGTTATACTCACCACTACACAATATTTTCCCACATATGTCATTTCATGTGTAGACGATGAACCTTTTGAGGGTGTCCTATGAGGAAAGGGAGTGGGTGGAGCATAGCTGAAGCTATAAACATAGAGGTGTTTACATGATGTGTATCTTTGACATAGTCCTCTCCCTTGGAGTAGGGTGGACACTTTAGTTTTTCTGGAGGACAAATGTAAAGACTCTCTTTGTGGCGGGATTGTATTTGGACCTATTTACTTTTCATTCACTTATATAGCACCTTTTTGTGGTATCTTAGTTGTATTCATGAATTCTTTCATTTTTTACATTTCCGCACAGTGTGGATTTGAGATTTGGGCATTTGTATAGGTACTTGAGGCTAATTATTCTCATTTATGAGATATGAATAATCGGTTCTAGTCAATATCCCCTCGACTATTGGAGTTGGGCTTGGGGTAGTCATAGAAAGGGGACATCTAGGATTGGTCATGGAAGAGTGGTATTAGAGTGGGTCAGTTCTATATTAACACCGAGAGTCTGTGTGATTGGTTTTAGAAGATAGTGTTAAGCATTTATAGTCATATTTAAGGCCAAGGACTCTAGTGTTGGTGTGGCGTTTGATATATCCATACACAATGTAGGGACCATTTCTTTACAAATATTACATTACATAACTTTTTTTTGGAATACATAAACACTATTCAAATAGACTCGAGGAGACTTTACTAGTCCAGTGCCTTTGGAATCATGGAAACATAATCACAAGTACACAAATGACCTAAATTATCTCCCACTAGGATTTCCTTGACTAACACCCTTCTTACACGCATCAAACATATTACATATCATCATAATATGGGGAAGGAAACATACAAACAGGTGGGCTAAATACTCTGTAAATTTTAATAAGGGATAAATATAAGCATAAACATGAACATAATGGTATTACAACGTGATCATTAAAATAGAAGATCATACACTTCATATCAAAGATCATATACATTAATCATTAAATAAATCATAACATTTTATAAGACATGAATCAAAAATAAGTAAAGGACATAAGCCATGAAAGAATAACAAAGGATAAAGAAATGGAATTGTGGAATCACATTGTCATATACTGATTTCCATAGTATCCCAAACATCAATTTCAAGACCATATTAGTAGACAAAGCCTTTTACAGGACTGGGTAACCCCTATTCGAGCCTCGTATTACTAAATCGAGTGACCCTCATTCCATACTGATATTACTAAAACATGTAACCCTCCTTCTATCCATGTATTACTGAACTTAATAACCCTTTTTATATCCCTATATTATCTCATGAGACATAAATCCTTACCCAATGCATTGGAGGGAGATATATGACCCACCTGTCACTTAATGAAATCATACATACATGTGTAAAAAGAACTTAAATAAACATATCAAAATCAATGAAATGAAATGGGTATCATAATCATGTAAACATATCTTAACATGTGGAAAGATACATGTTTCTTAATCAGTTCATCATAAACATAAAACATGGAAATAAGAGGGTTTTAAATGCATAAAATATGTGAAAGAGAAGCGGGCCCCATAAACATCAAACCATCAAAAAATTTCACATCCAAATATATAATATGTTTAGAAACATGGAATAATTTCCCCATAAATTCATTAAAAACACTAATGGTTGTTATTTATATGGGACACAATTTTTAAATGTCTTTTAAAAAAACATTTCTCTAGGGAAATATCATTTCTTCCTTAAAAATTATTTTTTAACATAAAACCTTTTAAAAACATTTTTGTTTAAAATTATATTTGAAAAAATATAAAGGAAGGTTTAAAAACAATAAAAAGATTTAAAAATTATTTTCCCTTGAATATTATCTTCAAGTATTTTTTGAATTTTATTTCGAAAACAAGGTTTTTGAATACATTGGATTTCTAACCGAAGAGAGAGGCATACCAAATTTATTAAAAACATTGTATTATATAGAAAAGTGTGGAAAAGGTACTAAAAATAAGGATATATTAAATAAATATATTTGAAGGAAACTCATGAATATAATTCATATATTTCATCATAGGAATAATAAACATAAACCATCTCGAAAAATGATAAGATTCTCTCAATAAAATCTTATAACTTGGTTACTTTAGATCATACTCTCCAAGTAATAAAAGGAAATTAAATGAATCTTAATATATAATTAAAATAATTATATTCATGATAAAATAAGTATAATATAATTATATACACCTCAAGAAATATTTATGGTTTATAACAAAACAAGAGTATCAAAGAAGGAAAATTGAGACAAAACTGTTTTACTGATTTGGTATCTTTTGAATGTCAACCCCCATGGAATAAGGATCATAGAATTGATATGATAATAACCATAAATTTAGTAATAATATAAAAATAATTCAATAATTTTTATTACATTCACCACACAAAAGTAAAGATTGTTGATCATAACACGAATCTCACAAAAATTAAATGTGAGATGAAAATCCCCCTACATTGTGTCTTGACTCTATCCATACTCGTTAAAGCATATTGTACAATAAATATAAGATTATTATAAATATTTTAAAGAATAATATAATAATAAATAATACCATATATGGTTTTATTATGACCTTATATTTCCCTCTTATTAACGATCCTCTGTTATGTTTTCACTTCGGGTAATATTTGTTTTTTTCTCCACATGTGTCTAAATTTGGTATATCATTGGTCATTATACTTATATCATTAGATTATAGATAAATATATAAATATAATTTATATCTAGTATATTTATATTATAATAATTTATAGTATAGAGATGTATGAAATGAAATAAAACATGCATGGAGCTGGTAAGTTGTACGTTCGCATGAACGTTGTTTTTCATTTTTATTGTCATATTAAAAGAAAGTATGTTCACAAAAATGTATATTTATATGTATATATGAATGTATTTTTGTGTGTATATATAATTATTAAATTATAATTAATATATCATATATATCATACAATTTCATTAAACCCATTTTTAATACATTCTATGTGGTGTGTGAATGAATCACATTGATTTGAGGGGCGATAGTCCACACTTCCTCAGACGTGATTATCATGTTAACACCAAATGGATGGTTAAAATATATGTGTTTTAAATGCAATACTTAATCATAATGACATAATAAATATAATATATTAAATATATTAATACTGTGTCCTTCATAATCGCCACCGTGATTGGTGGTAAAGGGGAAATGAATAATTGTCGTCTTGTGAGGCAGTAACTCACCACACACAGAAACAATATATTCAACATCTATTAAGTGGAGGTGTCTACAAGTGTAGTTAAGGTCTAATTAATAAGAAAACATAGTATATTTAGGATACTTGTGTTTTCACCCAGGAATATAATAAATACAGTTTAGGGGGTGGAGAAGGAAAATAACGGAAAGGAGCTTGATAGAAGACGTTACCTCTAAATTAGGTAAATCCTTTTGGATTGTGACAGAGAGCTTCCTCGAAAGGGTTTATTCTCAAAGGTAGGATTTAAATTAAATGTCAGGATTTATTGAAGGCTACTTGGGTAGATCATTGATAAACTTAAAAGGTTTTAGAGTTGTGAGGAATTGGTATTGGCGGTGGCCTTTTATATGGAAAGAAAATGACTCACATGGATTTTTTATAAACAAATTAGGTGTTCACAAGTTCTTACCTAAAAAATTCTTAAAAACCGACCAAAATAAATAAAGGAAGGCCTTTTTCTGAAACAATGGATAGGAAATGGCTATTAAACTAATTTCTTGGTCACCGGGGCCCTTAATTTTAAGTTTTAGTCCCTAATTAATCTTATCTTGGCCTTACTTGCTATGATTAATTTTAATCACTTTTACTAATCATTTTGGTCTAAATTTTTATGGTCTGATTAGAATCTAAATATTAGATCGAATACAATGGATTTTTTATAATTTTTAAATTCACTTCAAACAGGAAAAAAAGTAAGATTAGTGTTAATCCCGTAGACGGGATGAAATAACAGGTTTTTAAAGTAAGAATAAGTTCAAGAATTTGTTAAGATTGTATATTCAGTATCAAAGTGGAATTGATTATAATGAATTTAATTTTATTACTAGAAGTAATATTTATATAATGTGACCTTAAAATAATAATAATATAATTTATTATTAATAATTAATTAGACAAAAAGGCAGTTTTAACTAAATTTGTAGTATTTTTCACTATTCATCAAAAATTATGTTTCTCAGAAAAATCCAAATAATCCACCTTAAGATAATTTAGACATTTTGAATTCCAAAATAATGATTATTTTATCAAATTAAATTTCTAAATATGTGTAAAATTAATTTTATTATTAAAAGTGGTTCATTCGAGAAAACGATGTTTTTAAACGTAAAAATGAATTTACCATAAATCATATATTTTATTATCAACATGATTTATTTATAAAAAAAATTACAAAAAATGTTTTAAAAGTAGTTATTACTATTCATTTTACTTTGTTTAATCACTATGTTATAATTATCTTATTTTAATAATTAAAAAAATAAAAAGAGATACTTCATTGAAATTTTGTGTTGTGTGGAATGTACACCATGTCGGTGTTGTGTGTAACATATGATAAGTTATTTCCAAGTGAAAGGTATATTTTATTTAGTTAATTTCAATATATAAATGAAAATTTAAATTTATTCGAAAAAAGAGATCCATAAAAACTCATGGTGTTACATTCTACCCCCATTAAAATGAATTTCACCCTCGAAATTTGTCACTCAGGTAAAAACAAGTTATGAAACTTTTTCTTCAACATATCCTAATGAGTATTGGGATAGTCACTCCTACAAGGTCTTTTAGCACACATGTCATGTCTTGTGACGATAGAGGCCCTTTTGAAATTATCTTAGGTGGAATGTGAGAAAGTGAAGCATAGATGGAGTTGGGCAGACTGAGGTGTTTACTATGAGTATAACTTTGTATCATTTTAGACCCTTATAGCGGGTTGGTCTCGTTACAGTTTTAGTTGGACTTGTATACAATCTATCGTTGTGGTGGGATTGTATTTAGACTTATTTCTTTTCCATTACATCATATTTTACAGCGGTTGTGGGATCATAGTAGTATCTATTCATTCATTCAGTTGTTTACATTTTCTCATCGTGTGGCTAGGATATGTGTGAGTGTGTATAGGTAAATTAGGTTAGTGACTCCCATTATTCGGAAATTCCTACTTAGTGATAGTCACGAGGCCCTAGCCTATCAGATATGGGCATGGGGTAGTCAATACACGAACCCCTCTCGGACGGGTCATGACATGCACCACAGGTCCATCTACTATTCATATTGAGATAGTTAAGATTTTTACACTACCCATCAATCATCCATATATATGTATTTCATATAAAATCATTCATTTATCATATTATAAATAACCCATGACAATAACATGGGTTTCATTCCTCACATCACAAAGAAGCCTTGCATAAAAAATGGGTTGGATATCATTTCTAAATGGTATCACATAAAATTACATTCGAAATTATATTGAGAGATACAATCATTAGATAACAAAAAATATGTATTTTATAGAATCATTTTTTGGATTATTCATAAAACATAACTCCATGTGATTTAGATCTTTTAAATAGTAAAATTGTTGTGAAACCATGAAAATATTATTAAGAAATAATTTCATAAAATTATTTCAAATATGAAAGATTATGTATCACTTTATAACAACATTTCAACATGGTAACATAAAAATAATTAAAACGAATTTTTAAAATAAATCAAAAAACATAGGTTTGAGATATGTAATGTCACTCCATAAGAAATGTGGAGTGGAAGATAAATATAAGAACATTAAAGGGAAATAATTTCTCATATTTTATAAAAAACATTATTGAAAGACACATTATAAAGAGAGTGATAAATATTTCATTTGAAATTATTTAAAAGTAAATTTTGATATTACTAGGAATAAAAAAAAATTGGATTTCAATATAAGATTGTAAAACATATCAGGGATGATTAAAGATGAATATAGATGACAAATATCCCACTTGTAGAGAAAGAAAATTATTCCTAACATATTTATTCTTTAGGAATAAAGAGATTCATAAATGTAATTAATAATAAATTTGAGAGGAAATGAACTATAATTTTAAAGTAGAACAAAATAAGACAATTTTTTAATAACTATATCTATAAGGAATCATTATGAATCATGAAAATAAGCTGAGAAAAAAACCCCTTACCATAAATCCCTCATAGCCGAACATTATCTAATATTATATATATAAAAATATATACCTTAATAACTTATTTATGAATCTTATTCATACCTATAATATTTTATAGACAAAATCAATAATTATTTTCTAAAAATATTTTAGTATGTTATATTTTATTTTCATTATTGGATGTTATTAACTTTGATTTTTTTGTTAGTGATTGTTTTATTGTGGAGGTGTCAATTATTATTTATATATTCAATGATCATAATTAAAATATCATTATAGTTACTAAAATAGTTTTTATAATTATTTATAATATTCCAATTCCATTTCATATGTATTTTGGTTATGATCTGTGATTACAAAGCTAGTTAATTATTTCAGTATTTTCAATGAACAAAAAGGTGATATAATAATAATAAGTTTAAAAATAATATAAACATACCAAAATAAAAAAAACAATATTTTATCATTAATTCTTAACTTAACATATATTTAATTTCCCATATACCTCATTGATATAAAAATATTTCATTGTTCGTGTAGTTTGATAAACCAACCAAAAAAAGAAAAGCTATAATCCATGGCTGATTATGGATACAAAAGTGGTTTCTATAATAAAATAATTATAAAATAATATAAATGATATTATATATATGTTTAAGGTGATGGATTATATTTAAAAAGAGTATTATAAATACTAAAATATTATATTAAAACTTAAATACATCACTTTCATATAGGTGGAAGTCTGCACATATGCATGAGTGATGTGTTCCTTTCCAACGAATATAACATAGGTAATAGTTTCTTTGTATTATAATAATTTAAATATTTCTTTATGTATTATATTTTTCATCAAATACCCCCTTTTTACCATATTTTAATGGTGGTTAAAAAAATATATCACATTGGTTATGGAGGTTATAGTCTACAGGTAAAAAAATGATATTTTATGTTTTTGGATGGTCGGAAAAAGGTAGAAAAAGAACATTATATTTAAATAAGAAAATTAGTTCATATTAGTAATATTGATGTTATCATAAATTCATGGATATAGTATGTTTGAGGTGGTAGAATAAGTAAATAATTATGGGATCATGGTTGAGAACATTGCATATCTGTTTTGATGTTCTCCCTTTAGTAACGCCAAAAGGGTCTTTACCGTGGTCTTTTTTAAAGACCAATTATTATAAGACATTTAGAGAGAGTTTAGGAGAGGCTATGGTTGTCTTTTTTTGGAAGACAATTCTTTAAAATTAGTGGATAAATATATTGTAAGTTATCACATTTTATAAATGAATAAAATAGATTTGTGTAATTTCCTATTACTCTATAATAAATTTAATGACATTATTCAAGTTTTACTGACTCTAAAAGTTGGAAATAAGGATTTTTGGGTAGATTCAAGTTCATGAATTCCTCTTCCATTCATTTTTATTATAATGGATCAGACTATCTTAGCTATTCCTTTACATTTTTTACAAGGAATTAAGGTGTTTTGGTACAGTTGGGTCGTGATTTGGAGGATTGGGGAGGTATTTTGGTATTCTGATGGGATCCATGGTTTGTGTAATTTTTTGCAAATCCATGGTAGAGATCATTTTGGATAGGATGTTCTCCTGTATAAAAAAACATTGAAAGCCTTTCTTATGGAAAGAATGGTGTTTGGCATGCTGTCCTTATGGTTTTCTTGTATTCCATGTGTATCTCTAAAATTTCTAGACTTGGCATGGAATTAGGTATGGAACATTGCAGAAGTGCCAATAAAGAATGGGAATAAGAGAAACACCACATCATAGCCATGGATATGAAGAGGATAAAATGGGTAGGTAATTGATTTTAGGGTTTGATGTCTATCCATAAGAGAAAATATATGAACCACCAAGTCGTAGACCATGCCACACTCAAGATCGTGGTGGTGGTCAAATATTTAATTTACAATGACTATGAAAATTGGGTCTTATGTGATGGATTTAGATCATGCATTGAATTTTTCCACATTGGTCATTTTTTCTATCCCCTATGACGTTTTGTAGTCCAACATGTATTGATTATAAATAGAAGGTTAGATACGCCCATGTTTCAATTTCCAAACCATAACTCGACTCTTGGATGATCCTCCTCGTTCTCCCCTTCTTTAGTCACCTCACATGGTGATTCGAATCCCTTGATTTTTTGGATCATTTAGATTGGTTTTATTTTGATTTAGGTAACCCTATATTCCAACATTTATTTCTCTAATTATTCTCTTCCATATGAGAGTTTATTTTAGAGGGTCTCTTCTATATTTGGGTGGTTTTTGATGGGGTCATATAGTGTATAGAATCATGATGGTGATTCTTTCAAAATCAGTGGTGGATCATCCTTGTTTTTTCAATTTCTTTTTAAATCTTCAATCGAGGTAGGGGTCCCTAATCCTTCCTCCATTAGATGTACTTGAGGCTTGATATTTATTTTTTTCCATAAGTGGGAATAATATACAGTATCTTAGTAAGTGTAATTAATTATATTAATAATAATTTAAGTGGAAGGGAATAAATCATATGTGTATTAATTATTCCTATGTTTTCACCAAGATAGATGATTATGACAATTATCTTTTTCTAGATTTGGATTATTTTTTGATTGTTTTGTTTTTTATAGATATTGAAAATTGATGAAATGTTTTGTGCATTTTTATTTGACTCACCTCCTATGAAATTATATAAGAATATATATATATATATATATGGATAATAAATTTGTTTCCCAATGAAACTGAAATTCTGTGAGAATTTAATTTAAAATTGATAAGTAAGTGTGATGAAATGTACTTTTCTAAATAGAATAATTTATAAGAAAAGTGTTTTTGTTTGGTAGGGGTTTTTTTCTGTTGTGATGAGATGCAGTTTTGGTGAGATTTAATGATTTCGAGTTGGGGACATGTTAGTATAAAATTGGGATGAGGAATATGGTAGGCTTATATTGTGTTCTATGTTGTTTTTTCCCAATAGGTATGAAAAAAATTTTAATATTGAAATTGAAATGGAATGATTGGATGACTAATGAAATCATAAATTATAATTAGCTTTATAACTAAAATGGTTGTTGTTTAATAAAAATTTAATGGGATTCATAATGTGAATGGTTGGTACTTGAAAAAAATATAGAAATGGATTATCATTAAAAGGAATCAAGGAATATGGATTATGGTTGTGGATTACTTATGTGGTGTGCACATTTAGAGGTGGTAGAAAAAGTGGTGTAGTTTGTGAGGAATTGTGTTGATGTTGTGAGTTTTGATGGTGATTTTTTCAAAAAACCTTTGGTTATTCTTATTTATTTGAATATATATATATATATTGTATTTTCAATGATATTACTATACAGACCCCACAAATGTTCATCACCGTTTTCCAACACCCAAATGATTTGGTGGGTCTCTTTCCTAAAATCTATGATTTTTCAGATGTATGGATGGAAATCCATTATTCTCTGATCTCTTTTATGTTAAGTTTTTATTTATAGGATGCAGTATCCAAAATTCAAAATATTAATGTAATTAAAGATTGATAATATTAATGAGTTGGTTCTTAGTGGGGGTCATTCATGGTTTGAGGAGGGCATGAGGATGATTTCATTCATGTTAACAATCTACTACTAACTTTTTTTATAGACATGGTTATTATAGGATTTGGAATACATGACTCATTTCACATGGAGTTCATGGTATGATACAATTTCACAAGTGACTTCTAGTATAATGTGATGGCCAGTTTCATGTGTGGTTCTTGGTATGATGTAGTTTCCCTTTTGTTTTTATGTAGGACATTTATGAATGGGATTGGAGTTCCAAGACATATGAAGTTCGGGTATAAGAGTGGAAAATCAGTGAGAAATATGTGTGGGGTAACATTTTATCAATAGGATTCAAAAACATTTACTATAATGTTATCTTATATCTAGTGAGCATTCCATGGTGAGGATTGTATTGGTTTACGTGACAAACATTGGTGTTGTTGGTTGTACTATAGTTAATAGGCACATTAATATTATACTTTCATTTGTTTCTTGGGAAACCTTGAGTGTTGTCCTACTGGGTATAATAGCTATGTTCGCTCGACATATATACAAATTATTATTCATATTTACATGAGGGCATTGGGGACTAAGCTAGATATTACTAGCCCTTAAATTGGAGAAATAGCTTTGTGACTGCCTTTGAATTTGTTTGTATTAAATTTAGAGAAAATTTTAACTTCTTATTTAATAAATTCGTTGTGGTATGTGTTTGGGGTAATTATTTTATTCATGTAGTTTATTGGTGATTGGTATCCTATCTACCAAACATAACTTATCCATTAAGTTAAATGCATTCAATATGTGATACTTGTATACCTTTAGTGATAGTTACTAACCGAAGGCCCTCAGAAGGTGCAGATTGGGGTAATAATCTGTCATAATTCATTTCTATCTTATGAGGGATGACTTTGGGGGGATAGGGTTAAGACATAGTGATATCAAATGACATGTCGACAGATATGGAGTTTGGAATTGTGAGTATTGTATGGGCTGGTAGGGAAAATTTTCTATTTAAACATTGTTCTTGACATGGGTGAGGAAGAATAGAGAGGAAATGGAATTTTAGGGCACCTTGTGATACGGTGCAAGGAATACATGTCTTTTAAATGATCAATTTATATATTGTTCCATGTATGGTAGATACATATGGGATTTGCATGCATCATGATTTTTAGACTTCTAATCTGAATTGGGTGGTCTGGGAAAACATAACGGTTTTAATTTAAATAAACCCCTGTAAAATTACATTTTATTGGGATCAAGGGATAATTGTTTGATTTTTCGTTTTAGATCATTTACATCATCAATTTTTTGTTTAGGTTGGTGAGGTTCTTCAACCGAACCCAGTCGACGACTAGAGTATCAACCCAATGGAGGATGAAAATCTGTGGTAGAAGTAATTTTTTGACTTTTAGTATAAATATTTGAATATTTTTTAGGATAGTGTATCTGATCTGGAGATAGAGAACTGATTGTAGGAAGTCGATATTTCATTCAGTCTGATTTCGATCTGATTATATTATCGATTCTTGTTAGAATTTAGATAGATGAGTTGTTCCAGACATTAGTGTTGGAAATTTTGTCTCACTGAGTGAAAGAAGGAAGATGATACATAAGAATACTACTATATGGAGTTTCAAGGGGAGTACCTATCACCTATGATGACGGTAGGGAAGAGGTAGGAGTTGATCTATCCTCTATAGGGGGTATGTCTACGTGAGTTCTTGGGAACATGTTCAACGATATATTATATTTCTCCATTTATATTTTCTCAAATGAGGATTCTCATTTATGGTGTCTTGGAGAGCCACTCCACCTTTCTATCAAGTATGATGTTACTAGTTTTTCAATTTTTATATACTTGTAGGTTAATAATAAGGTGAAGGTGATCAATAAAATTCACTCATGAGTAAGTACTAAGAGAGAGGATCTAGCTGTATTTATAAAGAACTATAGCTGTTAGTAGTATATCACATGAACTAGGGAATTTGAGGATCCAGCCAATAATGAGTCTAACACTTTATATTCCCTTTCAAATTTTCAGGGATAGTATTATTAATTACATTCCTAGGGTATTTGGGAATGTGTGCTTTAATTGTGAATGATGTGGTCATCACCAGCACCAGTTTCCAGTGGTTCTTATAGTTCAGCATAGTGGACGTGGTCAAGACATCATCCTTAGAAGAAACCATATATTAAATCATTCCTGTAATAAGGGTATAACTCATTTTCTCTATCATGATAATATAGGGATATTAGGGGATGACCTCAAGATGATCCCTCTCTTGAGGGACCCTTACTTGAGCATGGTTGTGGAGGTGGCAATCTACAATGAGGAAGGGTAGAAGAGTGTGGAAAATTGTGTACAATGGAAATGGAAACACTAGAAGGGATAAATACTATCTGATATATAATAATTTTATAGTCTAATCGTGCTTTTTCTATTTTTAATTCATTAAATTTTCACACATTTTTTGAACCTTCCATATTCCATTCTCTTAGACTAGAAGTAGAGTGTCTTTCCATTCCCCTAGTGTTGACTAAGCAAGTCAGAGTCATGGCTGTTTTTATAGTGTTTTGGGGGATGTATGTTGATTATGGGAAAACCTCAGTCATGTGGGGGTATTTTTATGTATATATATTGTTATAATATTTCCTCATCCACACCTATTGGTTCTAGTCAGTTCATGTGGTTATGGATTGATTATAGTGGAAGGTTTTGTTGTCAAATGTTGATTTTCAGTGTGTAGTTTTCATCAGTGATTAAGGTCATCAGATGGGATGTTGGTATATGGATCACCATATTCACTTTATGGAAGGTTTTTTAGTAAACCTAGTGGTAACAAGAATTTTGGTGGGTCTTAGAGTCATCAAGGAATTTCTAGATGTTTTCCCCAAAGAGGATGTGATGCCCCCCATTTGATGTGATATGGTGTTCATCATTTATTGGTATTTTGGTGATTATTTAACTTCAATGGATCCATATCATAGGGAACTATATGATTTATAGGTGTTTAGGATTTAGATATATGTTTTGATGTATAATGGTTTCCTCCAAACAAGTGTGTTACTAATGGGTTCTCTATTGTTATTCACCAAGAAGGAGGATGAAAGTCTTAGATTATGTATAGACTACTAGTGGATGAATTAAGTGATGGTAAATAATTTTTAACCTCTTCTATTGTTTGATGAATATTTAACCTGTTAAGGAGGTATATTTTTTTCCTCTAAGATCAATATGTATTCTGGGTTGAGGGTGAATGAGGAAGATAACATAAAGACTACCTTCAAGTGAATGTATGAGCACGTAGAGATCATGGTCATGACATTAAGTGTCATTAAAACACCTTTTTTATTGATGGGGATCTTGAATTCTATCTTTTTTGAGTTCCAATACTAGTTTGTAGTTTTTTTTGTCAACGATATCTTTATCTACTCAAAGATAGGGGAGGAGCATGTTGACCATCTTAATGTTATCTTGTAGGTTATTCGACAACATAAGCTCTATGGAATGTTGTCAAGGTGTATGTTTTGGATGAGGGAGGCGAATTTACTAGGTATGTGGTGTCCTAGTAGGGTTTGTTCATGGAAGCATAAAATATCCAGGCATTGTTTTCTTATTTCTCACCCAAGAATGCGGTAGAGGTTCATTGTTGCTTTGGTATCATGGGCTATCATTGATGGTCTGAATATGATTTATCATAGATTGTTTCCCTATTGATATCTCAGAGTATGAAATACAAGTATTTTATCTTTAATAATGCATGTCAAACAATATTTGACTACATTAAGGTGTGTTTGATAATTACTCTAATTCTTTAGTTTCTAAATGAAGGTGTGGTGTTCATGATTTTATATGATGATTTCGTTCTTGGGATTATGATGAGTTTAGATACATTAGAGGGAAGAGATCACATATGGGTCTCATTAGTTAAATCTCTATAATTATAAATATTTTATCCTTGATATAAAGATATAATTTTTTTTTGTTTTTGTGGAATTTGTGGTGAAATTACCTCATCGTAGAATTCTTTGTGGTCATTATCGATCATAATATCTTCTGGTTTATCATTTCACACCATAAAAATAATCTAAAAAATAATGGATTTTGTAGTTACATTATGGATATGACTTTTAGATCTACTATAAATAAATAATGTAGAATTTCATGGATGGCATACTGAGTAGGATGTCACAATGATATTTTCTTTCATGAGTCTTGTGATTATTTGATACTAATATAGGAGTTGGAAAGCATGCATCATAACATAGAGTTGTTTTATGACGTGGATATATTATTTTAGATGATTATATAGTCTTATATAATGATTTATGAGGAAGAGTGTCAATGGAGATACTGAAAGGCATTGGTGACATGTGAAATTGTTGGATGTGGTGATTCTATAGAAAGATAGTTAGAGGATGTTTAGAATCAGATGTTGTTCCAGGGAAGGATGCTTATTCTAAATAAAATTTGTAAAGTACTCTTTAATAGGTTTCATATATCTCCTACAGTGGCAGAAATATAGGTATGAATGATGTACGTAGTATGAGGACATTATTTTGCCGGCCTAGGATGAAATGGGAAGTGGAAAAGTTCATGGATTGATGTCTGGTTTTACAATAAGTGAATAAGGGAAAATGTGTTCTTCAGGGGTTTTTTATATCTCAAGGATGTACCCATGTTGATGTGGGGTGAAATAACTATGGAACTCATCACAAAATTATCTCAATATCAAGGGGGATATGATGACTTCAGGGAAATCATGGTTTAGCTGGAAAAATCAGCTCACATCCCAATAATCAAGGAAGATGGAACTATTGTTGTTTTATAAATACGGTATATGAATGATGTTGTGTGGATGTATTGAATTCGGAGATCCATTTACTCAAATCTATATTATCATTTTGTCTAAAAAATATGGAGGGTATTTTATCATGCATTTTACACGCTATTATTCCTCAACCTGACATTCAACCATCTAACAGACCGTATGATGGAGAGTGCCATCTAAACACTGGAGGACATGTTGTCAGTGTGTATCATTAAATTCTTCAGATATTGGTATAATCACTTTCATTTTTTTAATTTTATTATAATAATAATTTTCACTCATCCATCAGTATGGACCAATTTGAGGCATTGTAATGTAGGTTGTTTCATTCTATATTTTTTTGGGCCAAGGCCAGAGAGTCAACATTTATCTATCTTGTTGTCGTATAGATCATGAGAGGGAAGGATCAATTGGTTTGTGATAATAATAAGGTGTCACAATACTATAAAAATCTCATACTAATCGTAGGAGGACACCTATAATGACCTGAACAATTATAAGTGAAACTCACATTTTGATTTTATTAAATATCTTATTTTGTAAAATCTATTTAGAAAACACATTAACTCCGTTGGTTTCATTATATCCAATTGGATTTAAACAACTGTTATGTATCATTACCGTTGATAATATAACTGTTAAACTATAATCACATGAATACTATATATATAGGGTTTTAACAAATCCTTTTGATAAAAACAAAGGGGGTTATGTCCTTACCCAATAGGATCATTCCCTATAAAGATAATTTAATAGAGCATCCAAGAGAGGTATAATTTATTGAATATTCCCTAGACCAATCCCAATCCAAGATCCAAAAACATAATCATGATAGAAACCATTTATGGGAGATGTTTAAGCTCATCGAGATCACAGATTGGACCATGTTCACCTAATGGACCCATTAAAGCCCCACCACTACACACCTTACTCTTTTGGAGTATAATATTGTAATATAGTTATATTTACTAAGAACCTAGAATTATCATTATGTACATTATTTTTCAATAAATTATTGAATATACAATCCTTTTATTGTTGTTTTTAGTGAAGAAATACTATTTTTGTTTAGTAATAAAATTGAATTATGAAATCCATTCTGATGATTTAATAAAAAAAATTAATAATATTTTTTATTAAATTTTTTTTATTAAATATTTATGATCATATAATTTTTATGCGGCCAAATGTAATTGTTTTAGAGTTATAAATCTATTTTTGTCAAAACCAATCTATTTTAAAAAAATGTTGGTTTTTATTTTAAAATTGAAAATTAAAATATTTAGAAAATTGTTTGGATAAAAGGAATATTATTTTACAAATTAGAGTGTTAAAATTATCACAGGGTGATTTTTTCTTTATTTTCCAAGATAATAAAATTTTTGGGTAAAAATTAAATACCATATAAATATATAGTGTGTTTTATGACGTCATAATGTCCCAAAAGTGATGTAATAAGCAATATAAAATTTAAATTCATTTAAATATGAGTGTAAAATTTAAAATAATTTTATTTTACATTTGTTTTTAATTATTTTATAAATCCATTGTGAATCCTCCAAAATGTATAATATATTTTATGATTTTAAGTTAATTTCTTTAATAATGTGATTTACCTCCATATAAGCAAGTATAATATTTTAATTTCTTCAGCACATGGCCTTTTAAAACAATTATTTATATTCCAATTTTTCAAAAAACCATTTACAAAAACCATGTGAAGGTTTTTGGTTTGGAAAATTTAATTATATATATTCCAAAACCTTTGTTTGTGAAATATTAAATAATTCCTCTCTCATTTCCTATATAAACCCACCCAATATCCCACTTCTTATCACAGAATATACTTAAAGAAAATAATTAATATTTCATCCCCTCTCTATAATCTTACTAAGGTGCACCAATCTCTCATTAAGACCATATTCAATCTTTTAAGGCCAAACACTCAAATAAGGGTTCCTTCCTTTCTCATTTTTATCCAAGTTTCCTTATATTATTACACCATTTAATTTTAGTTTAAAAATTATGGGGGTATGATTTAGTACCCCCCCCCAAATAGTAACCTCATTATTCATTAATTATGATATACCCTTATCTCTCCCATTAATCCCTCCCACGTATACCTGTTACCATGATGAAATTTTTTAAGAGTTATTCCATTTCTCATTTCCATCAAGTTTCTTTATTATATTATTATTTATATTTCAAAATTAAATATTTTGGTACATGTAATTAGATGAACCTATTACTTTCAAATTCATTTATATCATATGAGATAAATTTTTTTCTCTCATCAACCATTTTTATGAATTTTTATGTTACACCGTTAGGCGACCAAAATTACACGGATAATTTCCATTTCAAAACAATTTTACAGTGAATACCATTACCATTAACTACAAATGTTTTTAAAAATTATACACATATAATATTTTATGAAGGATTTAAATGGATTTATTCCACACCCCTTTATCATGTAATATGATTTGATGATGAATGAATCCATGTATTATGATCTATGTGGAACACTTAAGCATGAGAATGAAATGAAAGGGATTGGTGTGCCCGAAATTATATAGTGCTCCAATATATTGGGTAATGTTTAGTATAATGATACACTTTGTTGGGATATAGGTTATCTTGATTCCTTTATTGGAATTTTTCCACTATGATGTCTTGGTAGTTTAGCCTTGACCTATGATGCGATGTTTGGAGTTGTTGACTCATTTCCATGTTATGGTTATCGTGTTATATCAGGCCTTTATGTTCATGTTTCTTTTATGCTCTAATTATATACCTATTTTCTAATGTTTATTTTCTTCCTAATGTTATTATATGTTTATTTTGTTGCTAGGATTTATATCTCACCCCTTTCTTATATATTTCCTCAGCTTATCCAATGCAATGTTAAATACGAAGTAATGTTTTGGTCATGTATAAGAATTTGTAAAAAATGATTGTGTATTTCATGTTATAATTTTTTAGGTAATATTCGTAATTTAAAAATGTACTATACATATAAATCTTTCAGGTTGTATTAAGTTTAATTTTATGTCTTCAAATCATGTATGGTTGTAATAAAAAGAACGAGGTTTTTGTAGTTGGTATAAGAGGAAATTTTAGTTATTTTCGGGATTAGGATTAGGAAAATCTATTAAAAGCCTTAAGTATAAGACAAAATATAATATAAAATCACTAAATAATGGTGAGTATAGATTAAGTGGTTTATCAATAAAATTCTACACTTTTGGATATGAACAAGTGGATGTGTCTCTGGCACAAATGTATATATGGTTAAAGCCCAAAATCACTGCTTTGATTTAGACTCACATGGGAACTGTTGCACAAAAACAGGCCATACTGCACTCTTAGTGTGACACTCGTGGGGGATATTCTTTAATAAATTCATAAGCTTAGTACGAACTATTATTAAGGGAACAAAAAAATCCCATAAGAATTTACATTAGGAAATAGATAGTGGATAACATAGATTGAATCCTAGAAATTCATAATTTAAGGAAATAAATATAATTTATAAGTAATCAGTTTAATATATATGGATTCCCCTATATGTGTTTAACAGTTTAAAATAATTACCACTAATTTTCATTTTATTATAGTTAATGTCGGGTAATAAGAGGAATCATGCTAATAACTGATGCGAGGATCAATGTAATGACTGCCCTAATAAGATGCCCAATACAATGGGATCAAGAATCAGAAGCATTGTTAAAATACTCTCTCATTTAACTCATGTTTTGAATAGAAATGTGGATCAAGTGAAATGTCTAACTTCCCTAATAAAGAACAAGTTTTAATTAAGAGTTTTATGAGAAATAGTCCTCCTACTTTAAATGGATCATCTCATCCCTCAATCGCTAAACAATGGATCAACACCATTGATAAGATCTTCTCAATACTTTATGGTTTGAAAAAGATAATTTTCTTCTTGAAGCTTATCATATCGAGGGTGAAGCTGGTCAGCGGTGGACATTGATCAAAAATTAAAATCCTAAGGAAGAGATCAAGGTGATGGGAAGGAAGGATTTCCATAAAATTTATTTTGATAAATATTTTCTTCTTACCCTCTATCTTAAGATGGAAAGACACTTCCTTTCCCTCATGAAAAATGATGAAGAATCCATTGTAAGATATGAGGAAAACTTCAAAAGGATTTCACGAAACACCTCCAATATTGACATTACCCTCAAGTTCAAGGTTGACCGCTTCATTGGTGTCCTAAAAACTAGCCTACAGAAAGCCCTAGTGATCTATGCCATTGATAGCTATGAGGAAATTGTTCAATGTTCCCTCAAATTTAAAATGGAGATCGTTGAGTCTCAGAGGCATCATTGGGATAAGATGTGGAAGGTTGATTCAAATTATATAATTCCAATAGAGAGAATGAATGGTGCCATGAAACTTTGACATCCAACTTGCCAAAGGTGCCGAAAAAATAACCCTATAAATTTTCTGAAGGGGACGATGAAATTCATTAGGGGCGGGTAGGAAGGGAACCTAGCTAGTGATTATTGGAAATATGAAATAGATATTGTGAAGGGGGAAAGGAATTCTTCATTAGACCCAACGACCATCTTTCATTAAAAGAACTATAAGGAACTAGGGAATTTCTCAAAGAAATTCACGAAGCCAAGGGTTTTCTGAGGCAACCAACAACCTTTTACGTAGCAAGGGAGATATTTTTCCATCACCAACACCCAGGTGAATATTGAAAATAAAGTGATTAAAGGTACAATAGTTATTCATACAATAATAGAGAATGAAGTTTTTGATTTTGGTTCTACACATTATTTTATATCCTAAATGTTTAGTAGAACAATCCAAACACCATCATAAAGCATAGAAGTAGATATGTTGGTGAAAAAACAAATTGGGAGATTATAGTATCACATTTATATAGATCCTCCCTTATCATAATTTGTATATTGATATATTAGGTTAACCCAATCATACTTACCTTTGTCGAATTTGATGTAATTCATGGCATGTATTTGATTTCCCTATATAGATACAACATAAATTTCTATGAGAAGAAAATCACTCTTCGTAATACTAATCATCCATCAATTCTCAACAAATCCAAGTAGGAGGAATATTACATAGCAACATAATCCCAAGCATGGTTATTAATCCCATATGAGCATACATATCTTGATTAGATGATCTAGTTTAGGGAAGGAACCATCCTCGAATACATGCCCATTGTGAGGTAATTCACTGAGGTGTTTCCCTAGGAATTGTCTGGTCTTACTCCTAGAAGAGATATTGAATTCTTGATTGATCTTATATCCATATCATTTATAATATCAAAGAATATTTATATAATGTCTATTGTGGATCTTGTGGAACTAATGAAACAACTACAAGAGAATCTTGATAAAGGGTTTATTTTTGCAAGTGCTTCCCCATAGGGTTCACTAGTCCTCTTCATCAAGACGAAGGATGGACCAATGCACCTTTGAATTGATTATTGTGAGCTCAAAAAACTCATGATAAAAAAAATTATCCTTCTCCACAAATTGATGACTTTTTCAATTAGCTACACAAAGCATAATACATCTCCAAGGTGGATCTATATTTGGGATATTAACAAGTAATGTTGAAGAAAGAGGATGTCCCCAAAACAACTTTTTGTACAAGGTATGGGCATTATGAGTTCATACTGATTCCATTCAGACTCTCTAATACTCTAGAAATATTCATGGACATGATGAATAGAGTCTTTAGAGATTACCTAGACAAATTTTTTGTAGTATTTATTGATAATATTCTATTATAATCTAAAATTAAGAAGGATCATGAGGAGCATTTAAGTACTATGATAATGACCATGACAAAGGAAAAAAATTATGCCATGTACAACAAATGAATTTCCTGGTAAATAGAAGTAACTTTCTTGGTCATATCATCATAAGAAATGGGATATCTATAGAACCTTCAATGATTGAGTCAATTTATGGATGGATGTGGCGAACATATGTGGTAGAAATTTTTGGATTCCTTAGATTAACTGGGTATTACCTTCTATTTTTGGAAAATTTCTTGTGATTTACAAACCCTCTAATCGAGATAACTCAGAAGGGATTAATGTTTTCTTGGAATGATTAATGTGAATATATATTCAAGGAGTTGAAAAAGAATATTATCACTGCACATGTGCTACCACTATCAACAAGTGGGAGGATTTCCCGGTATTCAGTGATTCTTGGAAGAAGGGATTGTGTAACACCCCGAGATTTAATAAAAAATATTATTTTCAATTTCATTAATGTATTGTGTTGTACGCTGCACCAAAAGAAGCTTTCACAACACGCATCCTTGACTTTCCTTGCATTACACACAATCACAACCTTCCTCGATAGCGTGTGTAGTACGCAAAACAGAGTTTCACTAAAAAACGATTTGCTATTAAAATATTATCCAAACTGGCCGATATGAATAGTAAAAAAACTTTTTGAAATTTTTGAAATTTTATTTTTCAAAATGGAATTCATTTTTGGATTCGTAATATCGAAATTAGCTTAGGGTGAAATTTTGGTACATTTCAGATAACTTTCATTTTCTGATGAATAGTGAGAATTACTAAATTTTAATTAAAAACAACCTTTTTAATCAAAATAATTAATAGTGATAAATTATTAATTTGAGTGGGTTTAAAAAATATTTAGAATATATTTTTACAATTTAATACAATTTTGGTCATTGGATGTAATTTCACATTATAACCAGACATAAACAAGTGTGAATCTTTTGATAGTTATTATCTCTTAAGAACACGCTATTTGTTTTGACGATGGGAAATAATTTCTAATTTAATTAATGTAACTGATATGTTTTGAATTTGGTAAAATAGACATAATTTTTGAGTTCATAATATTAAATATAGCTTAGGCCTAATTTTTGCTATTTTTCTGGAAACATTCATTTTTTGATGAATAGTGAAACCACTAAGTGGTTGTAAAAAAATGAATTTTTTATAAAATGTAAATTTGCCGCTTCTATGAGTGGAATTTCAAAAATCCGGGAGACACGGTTGATGTCAGTAATTAATATGTGGTTCAATGAGATGAAAAT
This sequence comes from Viscum album, assembly GCA_963277665.1. Lineage (NCBI taxonomy): Eukaryota > Viridiplantae > Streptophyta > Magnoliopsida > Santalales > Viscaceae > Viscum > Viscum album. Next base: position 1,131,550,300 of record OY728135.1, on the reverse strand, counting down.
AATTTTTGGTGAATAGTAACTTTTTACTTTTTTTTACCACGGTTAAAAGTAAATAGGGTAATTAAGGGTACACATGATATTATTATTACCCTAACACATGTCCTAATTCTATTGGATAAGTTTAATTCGACCAAAAACAACATTAGGAAAAAAATATGACCATTTAGGCCCACTTGGATTAGATTAGGACATTTATTATTAATTTATTTAAATAAGGGTTAAAATAGTTAAAATAAATGTTTAATAAGTAAATCATTTTTAATATAGGATTATACATAAGATAAATTCGACTATAAATATTCATTTGAAAGATAAAACGATTTCCTATATAATGGTATTTTATTTGTAATTTTTAGACAAAAATAATTTAATTTATTTATGACACAATGATGATGCATTAATTATCTTATTAATGAAATATTGACATAATTTATGTTATAAATACCAAAATAAATGTAATTTGACACTTTTTATGAATTAAAATAATATTATAGATTAATATGACATGTTATTATTGATTTAATTAACTTTTTTTGAACTAATCATTCTGTTATGATTTTCAAAAAAATCAATTACTAAATAGTGTCAAAATTGACATAAAATAGTTTTAAAACAAATATTATATTATTAATTGTTATTTTATTCCTAAAAATCAAAGGATCAGACAAATGACTTAGATAAAGTTATATATATTAATAATAAACAACTTGGGGGGTCTCTTGTATTTATATGGTATGTTTATTAACTATATAATATAAAAATACAAAGTGACATGGTAAATGTCAATCTAATTAACTAAGAGTTAAATCTAAAAGATAAGGTCCATATAATGACCTAAAATTTTCCAAATTCTATTGGATGAGAGGATTTAGACCCATACCCACCTTATAATCGAAATAAATCAATTTAGAGCTATTTAAAACTGAATATGGCTTTATAATAAAATAATATTTTTAGTTTTTCCAAAGGTTCCCTTCTCCTCCCTTATAAAAGGGCACCTCCTCCCTCTCTTCCTCACACCAATTTGAGCCTTTAAGCATGGCCAAACCCTAACCATTTCACTTCTAAACTTCCCTAGAAACATCCTATAGGTCCTTTTCTTCTTCAAAGACCAATTTTCGTACCATAAGTGGAGGATTCAAAGAGGCGTATCAATGAAGAGGTAATATCTGTTACCGATTTATTCAATTTTCTTTCTTCTTAAACTTCTTCTTATTTAGTTTTTTCATTATGAATTAATAACATCAGTATCACCCATATACTGATATGTTATTATAATTATGAAACAACCATATTTCACAATCTATCCATCCTATGGAAAATGAAATCACCGCGCGTGCGTACGTACGGAATACCGTCTCTAGGCCGTGGTGTAATCTATTTTACACCACCACCTTACTTGGATGGTTATAATGGTGAATGTAATGAATATATATGATTATTTTAAAGTGATATTAATTCTGTAATATTATACATACACTTTAATAAAATTCTACGATCATGGGAATGATATCATCGCTCGTGCGTACGTACGGAATACCGTCTCCACGACGCGATGAGATTCACTCTCCATGATAACCATTCAAGAATGATTATAAAGTATATATTATAAGTAATCATAAAATATATTACATAATAATGCTACTGGATTTATGTATATATATTTATGTCATCTACTTAATTCCATTCAATTCAATAAGGAAACGAAAATAGCGTTCATGCGTACGTACGACCTACCGTCTCCATGAACGGTATATTTCATTCCATTTATCGATCTATTATATATATGTATATTATGAATATATATTATATATAAATCATGTTTTATATTTTGGAATTAATTAATCATGAACTAAGTAATAATATGAATAATTATAAGTCAAAACACAGACAACAAATGAAACAATTTAACCCAAAACACTACTTAACATGGAATTTACAAAAGAACGGGTAATATAAAGTCATAAGTGAACCATATATGATATAATAAAAATGAATATGATTCCTTAATAAGTCAATGACATTATTTAAATCATTATACAGGAGGGTTGGATACGTACGAAGCATATCGGACCTAAGGTAAGGGATAATTTTGCAAATCTCATTTTTGTATCCTAGATTGCTTATACGTATGTATTTACTAGGGTTATTATTATAATCCATGTAGATGTTTTCTAAAAGTTTTTTATGTATGTTTAATGTCCTTTTTACCCATGTTTACTTTTAATACATGTTATGTAAGGAACAATTCTTTTGTTTACGTTATGAGGTACTTTTTGACTTTTCCGGTAAAAGTACGAGAAGAATGTTTTTTTAACTTATACGGAACGAATGGATTTTTATGGTTTTATAAAGCCTTATTTTTATGAAGCCTCCTCCAAAATATTTCATGACTATTTTTAACAAAATCTGTTTCTTTTAAAATTTCATGACACTTTGTAAAAAGAGAATGATTTTGAAGAAGAAAGGATGTTTTCTTAAAGAATTCATTTCAAGTCTTTTATCAAAATCATTTTCCGTCTAAGATGACATTATTTCATATGTGTATGTTTCAAGTATCATGTATCTATGTTTTACATTGTTTCACTTTTCTTATTATGAAATGATATCCATTTATTTTATATGGATTATGTGATGATGGGATGATATTTATGAAACCCATTTTATTTATTGGGTTATGTATGTTTATTTTGTGGCACAAGTAAGAACGATTTAATTGTGAGATGGGTGGGACCTATATCTCAATAAAATTCATTGGGTAAAGATTTATATATCATGATATAAACATGGTTGGAATGGCAAGTTAAACCGGTTCAGTAATACAGAACTGGAATGAGGAGTGAACTCGATTCAGAAAGGGAATTTGTCAACTAAAATGGTCTTGGCAGCAACGCCTTGGCTAATATGGAAATCATATCATGTGATTAATGGCTTCCACAATTACATGTTTTATTCCCATTCTATTTTATCATTATTAATGTTTCTTTATGATCTATTCCTTACATACTTCTATGTTTTATGTCATTGCTCATGATTTTGATGTTTAAATATTATGTTCATGTTTTTAAGTTCAAATGTACATGGTTTGTTTTATTTTCTCCATGCATACCCTTACTGAGCATTTGAGCTCACCCTTTTTATGTTCCTTTTCCCCCGGATTAAAATAAAGGTTTTAGGTAAGGAAACAAAAAGGGGAGGATCGTTATGGGAGATGTTAAAGATCTCTTACCACGATTAGAATATTATATTCTTAGTTTCCAAAGACACTAATCTATTATGGTCCTTGTGTGTGTGCATTTGTTATGTTCCAAGTATTCCGCAAAAGTAATGTAATGTCCATGTACATTAAGCTTCGGGTCTCTATAGTTGGTATCAAAGGAATGGTTTAGTCAACCTTTGGAAACTAGGATGCGAGAATTTTAGTGAGATCCCTAGAGATATTTCTAAGGTATGTCTAGGGATGTCCCTAAGGTTAAGTACAAGTATAGGTTATAGTACTAGAATTACGGTAACCCAAGATGTTAGATATTGAAGGTACTCCCCCTTTATTATATTGTTTTCCCTAATGTGATTTTTCCTCTCACACTATTCTTTTTGGGGTTTAGACGATGGATGGAAACCGAAGGAACCATGTTGATCAATGTAATGGACAATGCAATGATTGTCCTCCTGAACAAACAAATGTTATGGCAGATGGAGTGAAAAATCTTATTACTATACTTACACAAGCTATGAATCATTTTGGACTTCCAAATGAGTAGTTAAGGGAACAATATTCTATTGAGTCCTTCATGAGGCAACGTCCTACTTATTTCAGTGGGTCTTCTAATCCACTTGTTACTGAACAATGGATCAGTACTACTGAAAAGATATTTTCAATTCTTCAATGTTCTGAACATGATAAAGTCATCTTAGCAGTGTATCGTTTGGAAGGTGATGCTGATCAATGGTGGAATCTTATCAAGAATACGAGGCCAAGAGATGAAATTGATTCCATGTAATGGGATGAGTTCAAGAACTTATTTTTCAACAAGTACTTCCCTCGTATTCTTCGAACAATGATGGAGATGGAGTTTCTTGAACTAAAGAAAAAGGATGATGAATCTTGTTGGTATATACGAAGTGAATTTTACAAAGCTTGCAAGGTATGCATCTGGCTTTATCATCCAACCTGAAAGTAAAGTTGATCGATTCATTAGTGGCTTAAAACCAAATCTTCGAAGGGCATTAGCTATAAGAGACTTCAGTAGCTATGAAGAAATTGTGCGTTGTGCTATTAAGGTAGAAATGGAAATTGGTGTTACATATCCATCTCATGGTTTTGCCATGAAACGAAAGATGGAGTTCAAGGAGAAATCTCAGAATAATGTTGACAAGAAGATGAATGTTTCCTTATGCTCAAAGTGTGGAAAAAATCATGGTGGAGATTGTCTTAAAGGGACTAGATAATGTTTTAAGTGTGGAAAAGAAGGTCATCAAGTAGCTGAGTGTCGAAGTAATGGAAAAAGGGTTTCTAATGATGTGAATAAGGAAATGACTGCAGAGAATGCACCACCAACACTTCAATGCTTCAAGTGCAAGGAAACGGGGCACTATGCTAATAAATGCCCTAATCCAAGGGTTAGTGATGATCGACATGAGCAACCACATAAGGCAAAGGACAAAGGGAAGTCACATGCGATCACTATTGGCGATGTTGAATATGACAACGATGTGGTGGAATGATTAAGTGTTCATGTAATTGGATTCCAAAATAATGTTGTATATAGTATCGTGAAATATTGGAATATTTATGTATTGGTCTATTGGGGTTTTAAATGGTACCGGTAACCATGGAAAGTGATTGAGATATTTTTGAAAAAAAAGGTGATATGCGCATAATGAAGGGAAAACGAGAAAATGTACTGTTTGACAATATTCATGAGGTCATGATTGATATAAGGACTATGTGATATCATGATTTGAGTATATAGAATTTTGAGGATTTTGGTATGTGGAAAGAGTTAACTTTTAACAGCATTCATGTTTTCAATAAGGTTCAATGGGTATTCATTTTTTTTCAAGAGAATACATGATTAAGGCCTTTGAATGTTTGGAATGTGACCAACAAGACATATCTCATTATATATGGGGATCAATAATGGTATTAACATGCTAGTTGTATGAAATCTTTGGTAATCATTTTCACTATAATATGAGATTAGACATCATTATTTTGGATAATCCTAAATATTTGAATGGATTATGTTGGACATAAGTTAGTATTGTTTAAGGATAGAAGTTTTTTCGATATTATTTATGGGATGTTATAGTAATGTAGTTTTAGAAAAAGGACAACCTGTAGGATGGGCGACAGCCCATCGCGTCAGCCAAGGCTGTGGGAATCGAACCTACAACCGAAGTGCGACTGGCCTTTATCGCCTACCAATGGACTACAGGAAGTCCCTGTTTAGTAGAAACTAGTTTTATTATATTAAGCCGTATGATATAAAATGTATAAGTCCATTTTAGGAACCATATATGATTAATCTCACTATAGATGGAATTATGTATTTTTTGATAACTTTTCTAACCTATTGTTTTAGACAGATGGAATGACCCATCATTCTATCACATGATCTGCTAACACATCACGAATGACAAATTCAACTTCATCTCTTTAAGAGATGAAGTGGTAATTGTCCAAAGAACGACCAACGGTGAGACTATACAAAAATCAAGAAAGTATTTCTTCTAATTCCAATTTCATCAAATTTAGGGAAATGATCTTGAAAACCAAAAATGTTGTCCTAGTGCTCTTATATCTGATGAATCATATGGTACCTTAGATCATCCCAAATTTATGGCTTTGTGATTTCTAGATTTTCTATAGCCATGTTCTCTAACACTCTCCATCAGAACATGATGGTTAGATTTCTCTTCCATATCCATATTTCCACCTATGTGGAAACCTAGAGATTAGTTTATTTGGGTAACCATTACGTTTCATACTTTTGTTTTTTAAATATTTTTTTTGGTATTCCTTTTTACGATGTGGGTTTCTATTAATGAATCTTTTGGGCAGTAAACTGTTTATAACCCCGATGAATTTTGAGGGCGAAATTCATTTTAAGGGGGGTAGAATGTAACACCCCTAGATTTTATGAAAAATATGATTTTTAATTTCATTAATGTCTTGTGTTGTACGCTACACCAAAAGGAGCTTGAAAAACACTCATCCTTGACTTGATTTGCATTACACGTAATCGCTACCTTCCTCGATAGCGTGTGTAGTACGCAATACCGAGTTTTACTAAACAATGATATGCAATTAAAATATTATTAAAAGTGGCCGTTATGAATAGTAATAACCACTTTTTGAAATTTGGAAATTTTAATTTTTCAAAATGGACTTCATTTTTGGATTCGGAATATCGAAATTATCTTAGGGTGAAATTTTGGTACTTTTCGGACAACTTTCATTTTCTGATGAATAGTGAAAATTACTAAATTTTAATTAAAAACAACATTACTAATTGAAATAATTTATAGTGATAAATTATTAATTTGAGTGGTTTTAAAGTATATTTAGAATATATTTTTACAATGTAATACAATTTTGGTCATTGGATATAACTTCACATTTAAACCAGACATAAACAAGTGTCAATCTTTTGATAGTTATTATCTCTTAAGAACACGCTATTTGTTTTGACGACGAGAATTAATTTTTAAATAAATAAATGCAACTGATATGTTTTGAATTTGGTAAAATAGACATAATTTTTTAGTTCATAATATAAAATATAGCTTAGGCCTAATTTTTGGTATTTTTCTGGAAACTTTCATTTTTTGATTAATAGTGAAACCCCTAAGTGGTAGTTAAAAAAATAAATTTTTCATAAAACTTCATTTTACCGCTTCTGTGAGTGGAATTTCAAAAATCCGAGAGACATGGTTGATGTCATTACGTAAAATGTGGTTCAATGAGATGAAAATAATTTTTGGTGAATAATAACTTTTTACTTTTTTTTACCACGATTAAAAGTAAATATGGTAATTAAGGGTAAAAATGATATTATTATTACCCTAACACATGTCCTAATTCTATTGGAGAAGTGTAATTCAACCAAAAACAACCTTATAAATAAAATATGGCCATTTAGGCCCACTTGGATTAGATTAGGACATTTATTATTAATTTATTTAAAGAAGGGTTAAAATAGTTAAAATCAATGTTTAATAAGTAAATCATTTTTAATATAGGGTTATACAGAAGATAAATTCGACTATAAATATTCATTATAAAGATAAAAATATTTCATACATAATGGTAGTTTATTTGTTATTTTTAGACAATAAATAATTTAATTTATTTATGACACAATGATGATGTAGTAATTATCTTATTACTGAAATATTGACATAATATATGTTATAAATACCCAAATAAATGAAATTTGAGACGTTTTATGAATTAAAATAATTTTCAAGATTAATATGACATGTTATTATTGATTTAATTAACTTTTTTCGAACTAATCATTCTATTATGATTGTCATAAAAATCAATTACCAAATAGTGTCAAAATTGACATAAAATTGTTTTTAAAAAAATATTATTTTATTAATTGTTATTTTATTCCTAAGAATATAAGGTTCGGCCAAATGACTTAGATAGGGTTATATATATTAATAATAAACAACTTGGGGATCGCTTGGATGTATATGGTAAGTTTATTAACTATATAATATAAAAATACAAAGTGACATGGTAAATGTCAATCTAATTAACTAAGAGTTAAAACTAAACGATAAGGTTAATATAATGACCTATACTTGTCCAAATTCTATTGGATGTGAGGATTTAAAACCATACCCACCTTAGCTTCGAAATAAATCAATTTAGAGATATTTAAAACCGAACATGGCTTTATAATAAAATAATATTTTTAGTTTTTCCAAAGGTGCCCCTCTCCTCCCTTATAAAAGGGCACCGCCTCCCTCTCTTCCTCACACCATTTTTAGCCTTTAAGCTCCGCCAAACCCTACCAATTTCCCTTCTCAACTTCCCTTGAAACATCCTAGAGGTCCTGGTCTTCTTCAAAGGCCAATTTTAGTACCATAAGAGGAGGATTCAAAGAGGCGTATCAAAGAAGAGGAAATATCCGTTACCGATTCTTTCAATTTTATTTCTTCTTCAACTTATTCTTATTTAGTTGTTTAATTATGAAGTAATAACATCAGTATCACTCATATACTGATATTTTATTATAAATATGAAACAACAATATTTCACAATCTATCCATCCTATGGAAAATGAAATCACCGCGCGTGCATACGTACGGAATACCATCTCCATGCCGTGGTGTAATCTATTTTCCACCGCCACCTTACTTGAATGGGTATAATGGTGAAAGTAATGAATATATATGATTATTGTAAAGTGATATTGATTCTGTAATATTATACATACACATTAATGCAATTCTACGATCATGGGAATGATATCATCGCTCGTGCGTACGAACGAAATACCGTCTCCATGATGTGATGAGATTCACTCTCCATGACAACCATTCAAGAATGATTATAAAGTATACATTACAAGTAATCATAAAATATATGACATAATAATTCCACTGGATTTATGTATATATATATTTAAGTCATCTACTTAATTCAATTCAATTCAATAAGGAAACGAAAATAGCGTGCATGCGTACGTACGACCTAACGTCTCCATGAACGGTGTATTTCTTTCCATTAATAGATCTATTATATATATTTATGTTATAAATATATAGTATATATAAATAATGTTTTATATTTTGGAATTAAATAATCATGATCTAAGTAATCATATAAATAATTACAAGTCAAAACATGGGCGACAAATGAAATGATTTTACCCAAAACACTCTTTAACATGGAATTTACAAAAGAATGGGTAATATAAAGTCATAAGTGAACCATATATGATATAATAACAATGAATATGATTCTGTAATATGTCAATGACATTATTTAAGTCATTATACATGAGGTTTGGATACGTACGAATCATATCAGACCTATGGTAAGGGATAATTTTTCAAATCTCATTTTTTTATCCCAGATTGCTTATACGTATGTATTCACTGGGGTTATTGTTATCATCCATGTACATGTTTTATAAAAGTGTTTTTATGTATGTTTAATGTCCTTTTTACACATTTTGACTTCTACTACATGGTATGTAAGGAATCTTTCTTTTGTTTACGTTACATGGTACTTTTTGACTTTTCCGGTAAAAGTACGAGAAGAATGTTTTTTTAACTTATACGGCACAAATGGATTTTTATGGTTTTATAAATCCTTATTTTTATGAAGCCTCCTCCGAAATATTTCATGACTATTTTCAACAAAATATTTTTCTTTTAAAATTGCATGACATTTTGTAAAAAGAGAATGATTTTGATGAAGAAAGGATATTTTCCTAAATAATTCATTTCAAGTGTTTTATCAAAACCATTTTCCATCTAAGATGAAATTATTTCATATGTGTATGTTTCACGTATAATGTCCTTATGATTTACATGGTTTCACTTCTCTTATTATGAAATGATATCCATTTATTTTATATGGATTATGTGATGATGGGATGATGTTTATGAATCCCATTTTATTTATTGGGTTCTGTATGTTTATTTTGTGGCACAAGTAAGAATGATATCATTATGAGATGGGTGGGACCTATATCTCCCTCCAATGCATTGGGTAATGATTTGTATCTCATGAGATAGACATGCGTAGAATAGCAAGTTAAACTGGTTCAGTAATACAGGACTGGAACGAGGAGTGAACTCGATTGAGAATGGGAATTTGTCCACTAAGATGGTCTTGGCAGCAACGCCTAGGCTAATATTGAAATAATATCATGTACTTAATGGTTTCAACAATTATATGTTTTATTCCCATGATATTTTATCATTCGTAATGTTTCTTTATGATCTATGCCTTACGTACTTCCATGATTTATGTCATTGCTCAAGATTTTGATGTTTAAATATTACGTTCATGTTTTTAAGTTCAAATGTATATGGATTATTTTATTTTCTACATGCTTACCCTTACTGAGCATTTTAGCTCACCATTTTTATGTTCCTTTTCCCCCAGGATTAAAATAAAGGTTTTTGGTAAGGAAACAAAAAGGGGAGGATCGTTATGGGAGATGTTAAAGATCTTTCACCACGATTAGAAGATTATATTCTGAGTTTCAAAAGAAAATAAACTATTACAGTCTTTGTGTGTGTGTTTTTGTTATTTACTAAGTATTCCTCAAAAGTAATGTAATGTCCATGTACGTTAAGCTTTGGGTCTCAATAGATTGGGTTGTGTGTTGATGAAAAATGAAAACATTATTGCCTATGCTTCAAGTCAGTTAATGTTTCATTATAATAACAATCTAACCCATGATATTGAGATCAATGTAGTGATATTTACTTTGATTTTTTTTAAATAACCTCTTTGTGGAGAAGTGTGAAATATATATAGATTTCAAAATCCACATGTATAAATTTACATAGCGAGAGGTTAATAGATGCCAATGAAGATGGTTAGAGATAATCAAAGACTATGATTGCTCAATTCACTACCATTTGGGGAAAATGAATAAAGTAGCATAACCTTTATGTAGAAAGGTTCCATAAAATCTTTCTTTGATGATAATTTATAAGGATATGATCTTCTTAAATTTGAATATGGTGTTCATGGGAATCATAATGGAAGGTACATCATCAATCCTTTAACAAATGATTGTTCAACCGTCTCTTTTGTATAGGTTAATGGATGCTCAATGAAATGATGTGGAAATTCAGAAGAAAATGGAAACTATTAGAAAAATTAAAATCCAAAGAATTCAATGTTAATGAAGAAGATGTTGTAAAATTTGGGTCAATATAATGTGCTCCACCAAATCCCGAGTCAAAGAAGAAGTTTTTGGATGATGTATATAACTCGACATTCTCTATCCACCACGGAAGCACATAGATTAATTGTGATCTTGGATAACACTATTGGTGGAACAATATGAAGAAGGATATTGTAGAATATACACCAATATGTATTGTAAATTATCATGTGAGGGTAGAAAGGGAAAAATATAAGGGGTTTATGTAACTACTACCCATACCTACATGGAAATGGGATAACATCACCATAGAACTTGTCAGTGGGATTCTTAAGACATCAATATGAAATAATTCTATCTGGGTTGTGGTGGATCATCTAACATGGACTGCATATTTCAATATGATTCTAGAGGATTTTTCATTGGAACAACTTGCATATATACTTATCAATGAAGATGTAAGGCTACATGGTGTACCAATATAGATTATGTCCAATAGATATCTATGACTCATCTATATGTTCTGGAAGAGCCTCCAACATGATCAGAATACTATGTCAAACATCTTCACGACATATCACACTCAAACGGATGGCCAATCTATGCAAACTATCCATACACTTAAGCACAGGTTGAGAGAATTCTCAATGGACATCAAAGGAATATGGTATAAACATATTCCTCTGGAAGAGTCCTCTTAAAACAATAGTTACCTCTCAAGAATCCAAATGTCTCTCTACAAGGCCCTTTATGGGAAGAGGTGTAGAACACCTGCATGATGGGTTGAATTTTTGGATAAAAAACATTTAGGTCCTAAAATGGATAAGGAAATGGTGGAGACTGTTAAGATAATTCAAAATCACATCAAGGCTTCTCAGAGTTGACAAAAACGATATGTTGGCAATTGTCGAGAAGACCTAGACTATGATGTTAGAGATAAGGTATTCCACATTATACCTACATAGAAAAGATTAATGAGATTTTGGAATAAGGTAAAATTTTAGTCCAAGGTACATTAGCCCTTTTGAGATTGTTAATCACATTGGAGTAGTGCCCTACCGACTAACACTCCCACCTAAACTATCTCAAGTACATGATGTATTCCATGTATCCATCTTGAAAAAGAATATACCAGACCTATATCATGTACTCAATCAAGAGGTGGGGCCTTTGGAGAATGACATATCTTATGCATAGAAGCCATTGAAGATCTTAGATCATAGAGACAATGTTCTATGGAATAAGACAATACACCAGGTCAAAGTGTCATGGGGAAACAAGATGTTTGAAGAAGGAAAATGGGAACTAAAGGAGACAATGAAACAAAATTACCCTCATATATTTTAATATGGAAAATGAAAATTTTTATGGTGATGTTTCATAAGGGGGATGATTGTAACGACCTAATCTATTCTATGTGAAATTTCCCTTTTGATTTAATAAAATGAATCGTTTTGTAAAAATAATATAGAAAAATATTAGGCCAAGATAGTGATGAAGATGTTTTGTATTCAAGTGTTGTATTTTGATGTCTATGTACTTTTTGAAGAAATTAAATCACTTTACTTTGTTTTGTGTAAATAATTGTTTTGGGTTTGATTTATAAAATAATTGATCAATTTTTGGAATAATCAGTTTCACAGGAGAATGTATCATGTTGGAAGTGAATCTTCATTAGTTTCACATGTTGGAAGTGAATTTTCATTAGTTACACACTGGAACTAATTTGAAACATGTGTTATAATTATTACTATTATTTGATGATTTTTATTTTAAATAAATCATGGTTTATATTGAGAACTAGTGATTTAATCTTGATAGAATAAGGAAGGAGTGAACAAGATGTTTCCACTCTGAAAATAATCGTATTCATATTATTTTTCAAAAAAATCAGAAAAAATAAAATTCAGGTTTATTTTACCTAGATGGTAGAGATAAAGAAGTGGTATTAATTGTTTTTCAAAACAATTGTTCAGATTGTATAGATTGTCTTTCAAAACAATTGGATTCAGGGTGAATTAAAAGATGTGGTGTCAATGATGGTGGTGTCGATGGAAAAGGAGGGGTCGATAAAAATGGAGGTACTGATGAAAAGGGAGATACCAACCGGAATGGTGATGTTTATAGAAAGTGGTTATGATCGACGTGGTGTCAATGGAATAAGTGATGCTGGTTGAAGACGAGACACTGATTGTTTTTCAAAACAATTGTATTCGTGTAGAGAAAGAGAAAAGAGATGGTTTTTATTGAGAATGAATCTCATTGATATTGTTTTTGTATTGTATCTGAGTAGATATTCATTATCATATTGTTTTGTATCATAATCAGGTAGATCATCCTTATCAGATTGTTCGTTATCAGATTTTTTTGTAGCGTATTCAGGAAGATTAATGTTTTTACATAGATTTTGATCATAATGAATAATCATAACTATAAATGATTGTATTTAGGATTATCATATCCATAAAATTTGTATTCAAATAATACCATTCTTTGATTGAGATAAAAAGAAATAAATTGGACTTAATGGAATGTTACAACACATTCCAATTAAAATCAGGCAATGCTAAAGCTGATCATCAATGCATTCAAAGTCATGAATGAAGTCATGATACAAGCACATGTTGGTGAATGAACTTAATTGTTGTATATGATGTATTTTCTCATGTGGGTAAAGACAAAATAAAATATGACCCTGATGAATGAATTTTTAAAGGGGGATTCTTTCATTTGAAATATTGTTTTGGGGAAGAATTAATTTCTTCACACATTTGTTTTCATATGGTATTGAACTTTGTTTTGAAGAAATCAGTATGAGAGAATCATACCCAGATGATCAGAACCAATTATTTCTCATCAAATGTAATCATATTAACGATTGAAATGAGAGTTTGAAGAATAATAGATGAAGATGGTGGATGTTTCGAGAATAATCGAGTAGCATGGATAAAGTCCTAATTGCTTTGAGATTTCAGGTGAAATTCAAATCTTTGTGAATTTAAGTGAGTGGGAATGTGTTTTGACATTCTCACCTAAACTAGTTTTGGGTCACCTATAAGAGGGAAAAAAGTACTTTATACATTGTGGTGGATTGAACAGTTCACTACCTAAGAGAGAGAATCTATGGGTTTCTAGAGATAAGATGAGGCCAATTATGTTCGGATTGAATTTTTTTTGAGTGGTGTTGATTCATTCATATTATATTCGGCTTGAAAATTGAATTCAGGAATTTATGTGGTGTCGATTCTACTCAATCATATTCTATCAAAAATTGTTCTGGGAGTGTTGTTTTGAAAGAATCAGACATATAGGAATCTGACCCAAAAAATATTGGACTCGGTGTTTCATAACAAAGTCCTGGTGGTTCTTACCTTTCTTCGGGGTAATGAATTGATGAATTGTATTACAATTTGAATAAATATTTTGAATTGAAATGAAGAATATGTAAAATGAGTTGTTAAAAAACAATTGTATTACCTTATTTTTCTAAGAGGATTCACATGCACTGGTTGTAATTTTTCATAGTTCTGTAGGAGTGTAAGGGTACTTCTTACTCGTTATAATCCAATGACTATTTTCTTAGTGGTATATATGGTTTTGGATCGTTTCAAATCCATACCAAGGACATAACTATTCCTATTGAAGAGTGAACCTTGTAAATATTTATGTTCTTGTGGTTGTGTGTTGAGTTTGTTTTCATTAGGTAATTGAAATTTCTAACTAGAGGTGAAGGTTTATTCAATTGAAAAGAAATATAAAAGAAAAAGAGTATCATTGATTCAACTCATTCACCTATTAGTGATATAGTACTCTGACTAGGAACTTTCAAATGGTATGAGAGCCCAGGTTCCCTTTTCTATTCTTTACTGATAGAGAACATGAACTGTGTGAATAATAAATGTATTATAGTCTTTTATGGAAATACTATCATATCTAGAAATTTATAATTACACCATATCTTATACCTATTAGTTATGCTTTTCGTAAAGCTGAATAAGTTGTGTTTCCTCCCAATGATGACAGTTCTCCACTAACACCTATTGATAAAATTTTCTTCAGAATGATGGAAGGGACAAGACTTCTATATTATCACCACCTTTTGAAAGTGAATTCTTTAGAGTGCAAGGTGTTTTCATAACTAATGGTATATGGGTAAATTTAAAATCATATACAAAGGCAACACAAAAGTTAATAATGAAATGTTACAAATATGGAGATTGATGTATGAATATTTTAATATGGGTGATCATTAATATGATGGGGAATTGTTTTCTAGGGTGAATGAAATTGTGAGTACTATCATATGCCTTGGTGAAAATATGAAATACTATATAGTTGTTAAAAAGATCCCGAGAATCCCAACAGAAAAATTCAATGAAAAAGTTCCATCATTGGAAGATAGAGATCCTAAAACATTATCTCTTGTTGATTTACATAAAACTCTTATCACTTATGAAATTAGAAGAGGGAATGTTATGAAGAGAAAAAAAACGTTGATAGAGAAATGTATTTCAAGGATATGATGAATGAAAAGTAAAAGAATATATTTATTGAACAAGAAGCTGGTGATTCTGACTCTGAAAATGAGTTATGTAAAAATCTCATTGAAATCCTATCCATGTTTTCTAACAATGTGAAAAGAGGTACTAGGAAATAAAGAGGGAAAAATCAGTTGAAAAGTCTTGAATATAGATGTGTAGGCCACTATGAGGCTAATTTTAGTTGAAGAAATAAAGAAGAAGTTTGTGATAGTGAAGAAAGAATGAGTAGAATATCATTGAAGAAAAATGAAGACAATGGAATGTAAAAGAAATTATTCAAATAAAAGAGAATACGTTTCTTGTCCAATTATAATGAAGAAGAAGAGAGTGATGTTGAATTCGTAAAATACATTGAGTATGGTAATGATTATACTTTCATTTCTATAGTGAATGATGAAGAATAAGGAAGTAGTAGTTCTGAAGAAGAAGAAACTCAGCTTGAAATGCATTTCAAATAATAATAGAAAAAATTTCTGAGAAAAATCATAAGTCTTGAAAACAAATTGGAAGATAAAAGCTAAACCAACCAAGAATATTTTCATGGTGAGAAAGATTAGCTGGCTAAGGATACTGATGATGTGAAGAATACTTTTGATGTTAAAAAGAATCGAAATGTGCATTTGGAAGTGAAGTTGAATGGAAAATAAGAAGAGTTGGAACTTTTCCAACAAAAACTCTCCAAGCCTAAAAAGAAAAGTCTAAGTTTCAAAAACACCATCACTGAAGTTGGTGAATGTTCTCATAATGAGAAACATGATAAGGTTCAATAATAGATACCTTCATAGGGTTAGAAGAAGAATGGAATTGTGTCTAAAAAGAATAATTCTAAGGATGTTATGTTTGTGGTCAAAGTGAAGAATTTATATGTTACAAAGCATATTAAGTATGAAATGGTTTATTCTAGATCTGGAAAAGTTTCAATTAATTATGATTCAATCAAGGGAAAAAATAAGAATAATAATCCAATTGAAAGTGAGAATAAGATGGTTTAGAAATGTTTTCTCAATTCTAATCTTTATGGAGGATTCCGAGACAAATACTCTTTCTATGGGTATTGTTGGTATTGTGGGGGATTGACGGACAATATAAGTATTTGTTTGTTCAATAAACAACATTACTATTGTACCATATGTTATTAAAGGAATATAATGAGGGGAAGTCAATATCCTCAAAGAAGGAAAAGTGGGAAGGTTGTCTTGAATGAATTTTAAAAGAATGAAGTGAAGATTGAAAATAGGTTCCAACCCCTAGAAAGTATTTTTGAAAGATGTGACCATACTGGAAACCTTGAAAAAGGATGTCCTCTTTTGTTTCCAACCCAGAAAAAGTTTCTCAATTCTCCAAATCCTAAGGTGAAGAATGAAAATAATGGAGAAAAGTAGCTTGTTGTTGAAACTTCATTAAAATCCATGAAAGGAGAACGACCCTAGATACTTGATAGTGGGTGCTATTCTCACATGATAGGATACATGAAATTTTTAAAGGATGTGAAAGATTATAATAAAGGCACAGAGACATTTTCCATAATGAATCATTGGAAATACCAGGTGTTAGGTTATCCATTATTATAAAAGAAAAGGTGAAATATAAGATAACATTGTATTTTGATGGCATGAAACACAACTTGTTAAGTGTATTACAATTGTGTGACTAAGGCAAAAAGGTTATCTTCAAGATAGTTGGATTTATTGAAAAAATTGAAGAAGATGTAAAGATTGTTATAGGAGGCTAACATATGAAAGGAAATTTGATTCAGGTTGGTAATTCACAAAACTCATGTTACATGAGTATAGTGGAAGAGTATCAGTTATGGAATAAAAGGCTTTGACATATGTGTTATAGAAGCATGATAATGTTATATAAAAAAGATAGTGTTTGAGAAATTCTTAATATTCCAAGAGGAGTATATTGGTGTTGCACTATCTTCCAGAAAAGAAAAAACTAAAAATGTTGTGCATAATAAAGTTGATATTTTTTCAAAACTACCCCAGAGTTGATCCATTCTGATATAAGTGCCCAATGAGTAAACAAAATAAACATTGATAAAAGTACTTAATTACATTAACTGGTGATTTTACTCACATTACATGTGTTTTGTACATGATACATAAATAATAATCTTTAAAAATGTTTAAATGTTTCAGCAAAAAAGCTAAGAAATAATGTGAGTATTCTCTGAAGAAGATGAGAACAGATAATTGTGGTGAATACAAAAGTGAAGAGATTGAAGACTATCTTGAGAAACTTGGAATTCAGTAGGATTATATATCTCCATACACTCTCCAACAAAATGGAGTTTCTAAAAGAATGAATAGAAGCCTGGTAGAATTGGGAAGAACCATGTTACTTGAGAATGACCATTCTCATTACTTTTAGTGGAAAGCCATGAGTACTACTTTTTATATTCAGAACTATTATTTCTATAGGACTAAATCTGTTATGACACCCTATGAATTGTTTTAGGAAAAAACACAAATTTTGAAGCACGTTAATGTTTTCTGGATTCCTTGTATTATAATGAAGAAAGGTGGAAACTATGGTAACTTCGCGGAGAAAGGTGAGGATGTAATGTTTATTGGATACTCCCCAGAAGGATGGGGATACAGATTCTTCAACAAAGAAACATAAAACATTGTTGATAAAATTGATGTAAAAGTTATTAAAAGCTCTAAAAAAGATAAAAAAGTCCAAGAAGACAAAGAAGTTGAGAAATTTGAAGAAGATAATTCTAATAAGGATACAAAATATGTAAAGATAATAAAGGTGAAGAATTGAACTCAACTATTTTCAGTGATGAGGAAGACAATCAAAAATAATATCCATGGCCAAAGAAACATGTGGAATCATAGAATATAGTTGGGGATCAACATCATAAGGTTGAAACAATAAGAACTACCAATTTCATCATAGATACTTGGTTTTATTCAAAAGTGGAACCAAATGATGTAAAAGAAGCTTCTGAGCATCTGGAATGGGTTTCATCCATGAATGAATAATTGGATCTGATTGAAAAGAAAAATACATGATAACTCGTACCCATTCATATAAAAAATACATTGGCACAAAATTGGTTTTCCCAAAAAAGCTGAATGAATAATGCAAAGTTATATCAAATAAAACAAGATTGGTTTGCAAAGGGAACTCAGAGATTTAGGGTATTTATTTTGATAAAACCATTACTCTATTGGAAAGACATAAACCAATCAGAATTTTTTTGGTAATACTGCACAACGTGGTGATAAGATCTTCTAAATGAATGTTAAATCTACATTTCTAAATGGCGATCTTGAAGAAGAAGATCATATTGAAAATACTTGTGTCTTTTTTATTTGAAAGTAATAAGGTTATGTTTGATGATTGAAAAAGAATTTTAATGGCCTAAAACAATATCTAAGGTCATGGTTTGCCAAATTGGATACATTCTTAAGAAAGAATAATTTCAAAAAAGGATGAGTGGATAGAAAACCTTTCATGAAATAAAGTCAACAAAATTTCCCCATCATAATTTTTTATGTTGATGATATTATATTTAATGGGAATGATAAAAGATGTTGTGAATTATTTTCTGAAGAAATGAATAATTTATTTGAAATGTCCATGATGAGAGAAATGAATTACTTTATTGGGTTATAAATCCTATTAATGATGAAATACATTTTCCTCTCCCAAGAAAAGTATGTAAAAGAAATTATTACAAGGTTTGGAATGGAAAATTAAATTTTTTTTTCCACACCCATTTAAGTGGGAAAAAAGCTGAGTAAATATGGAGTAGGAAAAGAAGTCGATCAAAATGAGTATCAGAATCTGATTGGATTTCTATTCTATTTGAATGCCTCATGACCCGAGAATTTATATGTTGTTACCATATGTGAATGATTTCAGAGTGTTCCAAGAGAATCAAATCTTATTGCTGGAAAAAGAATTCTCAGATACAATTGAGGCATAGAAAAATCGGAATCAGGTATAGCAACTCAAACATTATTGATTTATTTGGGTATTCTGATGCATATTAGTCTGGAAATGATGATGATAGAAGATCCACATCCGGTGGTGTGTTATTTTTTTGAAGGCATTGATTTAAATTGAATCTGAAGAAACAAAACTCAATAACTCTCAGCACGGATGAAGATGAGTATGTTTATACTACTCAAGAAACTACTTAACTTATGTGGATGAAAATAAAATTTGAATATTTACATGTTGAGGAATTACCCTTTCTATCAGGTGGTGACAATCAGATATTGGAGAAAAAAGAATTAATTCTAGAGTATGTTCAAACATGAGATAATGTTGATGATATTATTAAAAAACATTTATCGATGGAATCATTCTCAAAAATGAGGTTGAAAATGGGTGTCCATCCTCTTTCTCTTCATGATTGAGGAATTGATATCCTTCCCCTCTCTCAGCATACATTTAGAATTTTATTTCATGGGGTATAATTGTTTTGTTTTCTAAATCTATTACACAAAAACGAGAGTTGTGGGTAAACATTGAATTCAGCATTGATTTGTGTGTGAAATATTCTAACTATCTATTGGAGTGGTTGTGGGAAAAGAAATAGAATTTTTTTAGGGATAATGAAGAAAAGAAAGTGAAAAGAAAGAGGATTTCATGATCACTTTTTTCGATAGCGTGGGTTTTCTATTAATGATTCTTTTGTCCTACAATGAGTCTGATCATATAGGATTAGAATTATTAATATGTAATCAATTTATTGAGGTTAAAAAGTTCTGTGATTTATGATGTTTTGTTGACAACAAAATCCAAAGTGGGGACTTTTAGGACCAAGATGATGATGTAGGTGTTTTTTATTCAAGTGTTGTCTTTTTTTGTCGAGGTATGTTTGGAAGAAAGGAAATCACTTCAATTTATTTTGTGGAAACAATTGTTTTGGGTCTGTTTTATAATATAATTTATCGGTTTCAGGATGAATCGTTTTCATAGGACAATGTATCATGTTATAAGTGAATTTTCATCAAGTTCACTAGTTTTAAGTGGATTATCATTGGGTTCTCAAGATGGAAGTGAATTGTCATCGGTTTCACATTAGAAATGATGTGAAACATGTTTTTTAATTGTGATGATACATTACTAATTTTTATTTCATATAAATAATGGTTTTTATTGAGAACTTGTTATGTGAGCTTGATAGAAGAAAGGTAGAGTGAAATAGATGCCACCAATCAGAAAAGAATCATATTTAGATTTTTTTTTTAAACAAACAGAAATGAATCATATTCATCATTATTGTATCCGTGTGATGGAGAAAAATAAATGGTACAAATTGTTTTTCAAAACAATCAAAAAAGAATCAAAATAATATTTAACATATCTGGATGGCATAGAGAAGGAAGTGGTACCAATTGTTTTTCATAATTGTCAGAAAAACTCATATCAATATTGTATCAAATGTCTTTAAAAACAATTGGATTCTGGGTGAATGTAAATGAAATGGTGTCGATGAAGGTGGTGAAAATAGAAAAGGTGGTGCCAATTAAAAGGGAGGTGTAGATGAAAACGGTGATACCAACGGGAAAGGTGATGCCAGTGGAAAGTGGTTACAATGGAAGTGGTTTCGATGGAAGTGGTGTTAACAATGGAATATGATACATCAAATGTTTTTCAAAACAATAATATTTAGGAAGAATAAAAGGAATAAGATGGTTTTAATTGAGAATGAATCACATTAATATTGTTTTGTATCATATCCAAGAAGATCTTCATTATCATATTGTTTTGTATCATACTCATGCAGATCATCCTAATCAAATTTTTCGTTATCAGATAATTTTTCATCGTATCTAAGAAAATCATTATTTTCAGATTGTATTTGATTGTAACCAGAAATGATCATATTTAGGATGATCATATCTAGACCTTTTTTATTCATAAAAGATCATGCTTGGGTTGAGATGAAAAGAAGGAAGTAGGAATTAATGGAATGTAACAATACATTCCAATTGAAATCAGGCGATTCTAAACGTGATACTCAGTGAATTCGAAGTCATAAATGATTTCATGACACAAGAACATGTTGGTGAATGAAGGTATTTGTTGTAGATGATGTGTTTTTTCATGTGGTTAAAGAGAAACTAAATGAGGATACTGATGAATGAATTATCAAAGGGGAGTCCTTTATTCGAAAGTGTTTTTTGTGGAAGAATACATTTCTTCATACATTTGTTTTCAAATGGTATAGAACTTTGTTTTGAAGAAATCAACATGATGGAATCAGAATCAGATGATTAGACACAAATATGTCTCATCAATTGTAATTTTTTTATGATTGAAATGGGAGTCTGAAGAAGATGATGTAAAGATTGTGGAAGTTTCGAGAAGAATAAAGAAGTATTGACGAAGTCATAATTGCTTCAAGATTTTTGGGAGAAAATGTGGATGAATTTAAGTGATCAGGAATGGGTTTTGGGATTTCCACCTAAACTTGTTTTTGGTCACTTATAAAAGGGAAACTGGAACATTTTACGTTGTGGTGGCTTGCACTATTCACTACAAAAGAGAGTCAAGTTCCACGTTTCTAGAGAGAAGATGAGATCAATTCAATTTTTATTGAATATTGTTTTGAGTGGTACCAATTCATTATTAGTATATTATTCTTGACAATTTTATTTTGGAATTGAAGTGGTAACAAATCTAATCTATCTTATTATATCATAAAATAGGACTGAGAGTATAGTTAGGAAAGAATCGAACTCAGAGGAATCAGATCCATAAATGATTCGACTCAGTGTTTCATAACAAAGTCCTGGTGTTTTTTAAATTTCCTCAAGTTAAGGAATTGATTAATTTATTTACAATTTGAAAACATTATTTGAAATCATAATAAGTATAGGTAATGTGAGTTATTACAAATCAATTATATTACCCAATTTTTCTAAGAGGATGCACATGCACTTGTTGTATTGTTTCATAGTGCTGCATGAGTGTAAGGGTACTTCCTACATGTTGTAATCCAAGGATTGTCTTCATAGTGGATTGTATGGTATAAGATCATTTCCAAACCATATTAAGGACATAGATATTCTTATTAAATAGTGAAACTTGTACATCTTTATGTTCCTGTGGTTGAATGTTGTGTAACGACCCAAACATTCATTAATGAAAACTCCTCTTGATCTATTTAAATGTATTATTATGTAAAATGGTTATGTGAAACTTATTCACTTACATGGTTATAAGTTTTTATTTTTTCGTAAAATTTCTAAGAATTATGATCGTTTCTAATATGGATGTTAAATAGTGATCACATGATTAGTATAAATATAGGGCTTTAACAAATCAATTTTACCCAGACAAAGGTAGCAATGGCCTCATCAAGTAGAATTTCCCCTTATAAATCCCATTTGTCAGAGATCAGAAAGGAGGTGGTGTCATTTTTCTTCACTCTTGACCAAGCCCAAGATGAGCTTCCACACGTTAGGCTCGAATAGAACCGTCTACAATAGAATTTGAAGATGATAGAGATCACCACACATGTAATGTTATCCGAGCCACCCCAAGGGTCTTTAACCATCGTGTACCTTACCCTTAGGTCTTACACAACTATTTTGAGGAGTTATGTAACAAATCCTTAGTTATATGGTTATGTAAATAATTTTTTTATTAAAAAAAAATATACATTTATTTTTATTATTTTTACGTTTTAAATAGATTATCTTGTCGGGGATGTGGCCTATCGACTAGAACTTCCACCTACCATGGCCAAAGTTCATGATTTATTTCATGTGTCCCTTTAAAGGAAGTACATACTCGACCATTCACATGTACTCTCTTTAGAGCTATTAATGTTATAGGATTTTGTTTCTTATGATGAGAAACCAGTGAATATCATAGATCATAGAGAAAAAGTTCTACAAAATAGGATAATGGCCCTCATCAAGGTGTTGAGGTGAAACCACTAGTTTTAAGAAGTGATGTGGGAATCAAATGAAGTGATGAAGAAAAGTTACCCACATCTATTTTAGTTTGGGAAAAGTTAAATTTTGAGGGAGAAATTTCTTAAGGGGGGGGGGGGGAAGATTGTAATGACCTAAACATTCATTAATGAAAATTCCTTTTGATCTATTTATAAGTATTATTATGTAAAATGGTTATGTGAAACTTATGAACTTCATTGGTTTAATATTTTTAGTTTTTCTTAAAAAAATTCTTAATAATTATGAATGTTTCTAATATAGTCATTGAAAAGTGATGACATTATTAGTATAAATATAGGGCTTTATGAAATCCAATTTACTCAGACAAAGGTAGCGATGGCCTCATCTAGTAGGATTTCCCCATAAAAAGGCAATTTTTCTGAGCTCAGAGAGGAGGTGGTGTCATTATGACTCTCTCTTGACTAAGCCCATGATGAGCTTCAACACGTTAATCACGAATGGATCCATCTATGGGATAACTAGAAGTTGATAGAGATCACCACACGTGCAATGTTATTTGAGCCAACCCAAGTGTCTGTCACCATCACGCATGTTACCCACAGGACTTATGTGGCTATTGGAAGGGTTTATATAACAAATCACTATCACTATGGTTATGTAAATAGTTTTTTCTTGTATAGAATAAATAATATACATTATTTTTTTATTTTTTTACGTTGTAAATATTTTATAAAGAACAAATAGTATTTTTAGATAATATTCAACTAAGAAATCTATTTTGTGTATTAATGTATTTTTCAATTAAATAATATTTTACTAAAATGTTATTATTAAATTACTTTTTAATAAATAAAAGTGATTCTATAATTTTTATAATACAATCTCTATTTTTATGATGATTTGATATCTATTTTTGTCAAAACCCATTAATTTTTTATAAATGATGGTTTTTATTTTGAAATTGAAAATTCACTTGTTTGTAGAAATATTTAGATAAAATAAATATTATTTTTTGAATCAAGATGTCAAAATTATCCAATGGTGAGTTTTTCACAATTTTCAGAGATAATTGATTTTTTGGGTAAAAATTAAATATCTTTTAATAGTATAATGTGTTTTATGACATCATAATGACTCAATAGAGAGGTAATAAAATTATATAAATGTAAATTTCTGCCAATATATGTTTTACCATTAAAATAATGTGATTTTATGTTTATTTAATTTTATTTACGAAGCCTTAGTTGACCCTCCAAGACTTAAAAAACATTTTATCTTTTTAAATTGTTTTCCTTGAGAGTGTGAATCACCTCCACATAAGAAAACCTTTTATTTTATGATGTTGCGCCATTGGTCATATAACATATTTTCTTTCAATACCCTTTGGATAAAATCATGGGAAAAAACCATGGTCTGGTTGGTGGTTTTGAATAGTTTAATGCGCGGTATCCCAAACCTAAATAATAAAGAATTCCATCTCATTTCATATATAAACCCACCCAATCCCCCAATTACTCTTCACGCAATGACTTTGGAGTTCATACAACCTCTAACATCCTCTCTCTATAATCCTCCCAAGGTTCTCCAACCTCCCAACAAGCCTCTCTCAAGCCCCTCCCAAGCCTATGGGATCACACTTCCATGTAAGGGTTTTCTTCCTTTCTCATTTTATCCTAGTTAATGAATATTGTTATGCCCATTTATTTTTCAATTTTAAATGTTGGGTTATGGTGTATAACCACCCTCATGCTTCTTATTAAAGATTTATTGATTACATACCTTCTTCTCTATCATCTATGTCTTCCATGTACACCCATCACAATGCCAAAATTCTGTAATGAATTTGGTTCTCCTCATTTACATTCAAGTAATTCTTTTGTATTTTGAATCCAAATTACATTACATATCTTGGGACATATATCTCTATTACCCCCTTACTGTCCATTTAATGTATATATGATTAGACATCCCTTTCTATCTCATCAACTATTTATATGAGTTCTTAAGTCATGTATTTATGCCGCTGAAATTGTACTGCGATTTTCCAAGTCAATGACATTGTGGAGTGGATACCAAGCCCATTTCTCTATAAAGGGTATTGAACTTTATGTAAATTTACATATTGATTATAGAGTTTCATGTATTAATTCCACATACCTTTATCATGGAATAACTGATGATTTTTATTGAATCAATTTTATATGATCCATGTAGCATAGTTATGGATGAAATGAAATGTTTAAGAATGGTGCACCCTGATAGCGTTCCAATGAATTGGACAAAAGTTAGTATGATGATAAATCATGTGAAATGAGGGTTTACTCATGATCCATGTTCAATGGGTCTTGTATCATGCTAAATTAAGGTTAAATGTTTTTTCCACATTTCCATGTTATGATTGTCATGATTTATCATGCCCTTATGTTCATGTTTATCTTGCGCTCCATTGATATGCTTATTGCTTATCATGTAATGTATTCTTCATGTTATGCCTTGTTTACTCCATTAATGGGATTTATAGCACACCCTTTATTTATGTATGTTCCCAGGTTATCCCATGCAATGCTATGTACGAGGGAATGTAGTGGTCATGTTAAGGAAGTTTTCAATAAAGATGTGTATTTCATGTTTTAAGTTGTTATGTAATGTTCCTTGGCCCCAAACACACTAGAACTCTTGATATTCTATGTTGTTTGAAATGAATATTTTATGTAATAAATCATATTTATGTATGAAATAAAGATCAGGGTTGTTATATGTTTAGTATGTTTTCAGTTTGGAATTGTCACCTCTAATAGGAGGGAATGGTTTATTCAATTGAAAAAAAACATAAAATAAAAAACGGTGTCATTGATTCACCCCCTCCCCGTCTCAGCGATACATTACTCTTACTGGGCACAATTAAAAAACGTAAAAACTATTTGTTTTATTATATCTAATTAGATTAAAATGAATTTTATGTATCATTACTGTTGATAATATAGTCATTGAATAGTGATAACATAACTAGTTTAAATGTAGGTTTTTAACAATAATTTTCACACAGACAAAAAATATGATAGCCTAATATATTAAGATCATTCTATATGAATTCCATTTATCTGAGGTTCAGAGCGAGATAGAATTTCTGGGCATTTTCCAAGTTCAATCCCAAGTTGAGATCCAACAATGTAAGAATGAGTGAAACCATTTACATGAGAAGGTCATGCTCATCGAGATCATTTCCCAAACCATGTTCATGGAAGGACACCAAGAAATCCCAACCATTGGACACCTTACACTTAGGTTTTATTCTCGTGTAATAAAATTATATGTATCAACACCCAAGCATTATGATTATTTACATTATTTTTGTATAGAATAATGATTATACTTTCATTTTATTTTTATTTTTAAAGAACAAATAATATTTTTTATTAATATTCAAATTGAAATAAGAAATATTTTTTATGAATTAATAAATAATATTTTAATGAAATATATTTTTTAAAAATTAATTATATTAAATATAAATGAGCATATAATTTTTATGAGGACAAATAAAATTTTTGTTAACGTTTAAAAACTATGTTTGTCAAAACCCATAAATTTTTTGATTTTTTTTATTTTAAAAGTAAAATTGACATATTTAGAAAATTATTTGTGTAAAAGGTATATTTTTTGGTTCATGACATAAAAATTAACAAAAGGATATTTTTTTCATAATTTTCTAAGATAGTTGAATTCTTGAGTAAAAATTAAAAACCATATAAATCTATTATGTTTTATGACATCATAATGGCCCAATTGTGATGAAATTAACACTATAAAATGGATCTATGTAAAAATATATGATTTAACTTTAAAATATGTTTATTTTATATTTTTTTGAGTTATTTTATAAATCCTTAGTGAATCCTCTAAAATGTATAATATATTTCATGATTTTAAGTTCATTTTTTATATAATGTGACCCACCCCCACATAAGAAAGGCTAATATTTTAATATCTTCAGACCGTGTCATAATAAAATAATGTTTTCCACTCCTCATTGGAAAAATACTTAGGCTATAATGATGGGATGACTTTTGGTTTTGGATATTTAATTATATAGATCCAAAATCCTATGTTTGTGAAATATTAAAGAGTTCCCTTTTCATTTTCTATATAAACCCACCCAAAATCCTATATATATTCACTCAAAATACTTTTAGAACGTCCTCCCTCTTTCCTTATCACTCTATTTTCCTCCCTATGTGCCTAATTCTCTCAATAATCCCCTATCATTGCTTTTAAAGTCACACACTCATGTAAGGGTTCCTTCCTTTCTCATTTTTATCCATGTATCCTTATATTGTTACACCATTTTATATTCATTTAAAAATTACGGGGTATGATTTTTCACCAATACCTTACTTCACATATTATTTTCGAATGACTAGATATCCCCTTATATCTCATTAATCTCCCCACATACACTCGTTACCATGCAGAAATTTCGTAAGAGTTATTACATTTCTCTTCTTCCTTCAAGTTTCTTTATAATTTTATGCCTTCTTTTTCAAAATTAATTATGTTGAGAAATGTATTTATATGACACAATTACTTTGAATTTCATATATATATTATGAGAGTCATATTTCTCTCCCATAAAACCTTTTTATGAATTTGTATTTCACATTGTTAGGTTGTCGAAATTGCACTGTGAATTTCCATTCCAAAACAATTATGTAGGGAATACTGCACCCCTTACCTATAAGGGTGTTAAATTTTATCCACATATACATTTTTATTCAGGAAATAAATGAATGTATTATACACCCATATATCATGGAGTAAATTATTATGATGAATGAATCTAGGTTTTATGATATATGTGGCACACTTAAGCTTGAGTTTGAAATGAATGTGACATGTGCACCCAGAATTATATAGGGCTCCAATGTATTGGGTAATGTTTAGTATCATTATATGTCATGTTGGGAAACGGGTTTACTAATTTTTTATGGGAATTTTTCTACTATGATGTTATCTATGTTTATCCTTGGCCTATGATTCAATGTTTTATGTAGTTGTCACATTTCCATTTTATGATTAACATGTTATACCATGCCTTTATATTCATATTTATTTTATGCCTCATTAATATGCCTATTGTTTTACATGTGTTGTATTTTTCAGGTTATTCCATGTTTATTCTCTTACTGTTATTTATATTTCACCACTTTCTTATGTATGTCCTTAGGTTATCCCATGAAATATTATGTACGAATGAATTTTGTGGTCATGTAAGGGACGTTTTCAATACTGATGTTGTATTTCATGTTTTAAGTTGTTATGTAATGTTCCTAATTTACCAATAGACTAGAATTATTAATCTTTCAGATTTAATTATGTGTAATTTTATGTATTTAAATAATTTATTAATATAATTAAAAGAAAAATGTTATTATAACACCGTTGGATTTCGTGGTTCTAGACCACAACTTCCTAATGGTTTCTCCTCATCAAGGGTAGTGAATATTCAGCAAGGTGATTATGATTTTCCCCTGGTCCATGGGACTTTTCATGGTGTCAAAGAATATTGTCATTGTGGCGTATCAATAGGAACATCCATCACAGCTATACATGATCCAAAAAATATTTACACGTATATCCAATCCATATATATTTTAATGGTGACTCCTATTTCATTGAATATGGATATCTAGATATCAAGGATTATGTGATGTTTATTGTCTGACTAGTAGTGATATTAGATCATCAGGAGACAGTGATACTTGAATGAATCATTCATTTTTTCCAGGTTTTATGTAGGAAAAATGGATTAAAATAGAGTACATGGAAGTGAGTTATGAATATGTTTTCCCAGTAACCAGTGATGTATTGAGTTTTTCCTTTGATTAATTTTATTAATGATGTGAAGATTGAATCTAGTTGCATTATGATATATGATTTCTACCCTTTATGATGATTTGTGTTAAAGAATCAAGAATATGAATAGGGTAAACCCCATTCCTCATAAAGATATTTTATATTATGAGACATTTTAAAATCGTAAAGGTGAGACAGTTCCACCCAAAGTCAATAATATCTTAATATGGATAGTATATTTACCTATTATGTGTTTATAGGGTTCTATTGTATGGTGAATTTGGTATTAATTGGATTAGTAAGTGTAGAGGTTGAGATGGTGGTTTGTATGGATTTTTGTGAAAGAGGTTGATTGTGGTCTGTGTGAACTAGTGGATGTGATTTAGTTATAATCATGCACTTGAGATGTATCCCATGTGATGGATGTTCCGACCCTTACCTTCCCTTTTATTCTCCAAGTTTATTTTGAATATTGATTATGAGAGTTTTATTGGTAGGTATATGATATAATGGTCAAGACCTTCCCAACCATTCCCATTATTTATTATGGCTTATAGGCATAGAGGGGGAGTTTAGGGGCGATTCAGAGTTTTAGGGTGGTTATTTATCCTTCATTGGGGAACCACATCTTGTGAAACAACTTAACAAGACTTGGTGGATGTTGTTTTCAGTTGGATTTTCTCCTATGTAAAATGGGATATGTACTATGCCTTGGGAAAGGTGTGGTTATTGTAATTTTGGAATTATGGTATACATATATGCCTTGAAAAATCCTAAAATTCATAGTGAGGGAATGGTTTGAGGTGTGAGACATTATAGGGGAATATTTTCGAAATGAGTATAAGAGACGCACCATGTTATATCCCTACGAATGATGAGCATAAAATGGTAATATAATTTTATCTTGGTCATGGTGTCTTCCCATGGTAGGAGACCAAAAAACCACAGCATGGACTATGTCATGGTCAAATCCATGGTGGTTGTAAATTTTGTTTTTTAAAATATAATGACAAGTGGATATCATGTGCAGACTTTGGTTCGTGAATTGAAAGGACCCACAATGATCATTTTGGTCATTCCCTTCATCATGGTAGTTTCAAGTGGTCTTTATTTATAAATAAAAGGATGGATACCCCAATTTCAATTCCTAAAACATCACTCAAATATTTTATTAAACTTCCCCATATTTCCCTTCACTAGTAACCTCCCAAAGTGATTGTTTCACCATATTTCATTTGGATCATTTGTATTGTTCTTATTTGTATTAAGGTAATATTATATCCAACCATTTCTTCATCAATTTAATATATTATATCTTATAGTTCATTTTTTTACTTGAATTCACTAGTTTGGATTGTTTTTATGGGGTATTTCTGTGCGTATGACTCAGGTGGTGATTCCTTTGAGATCAGTGGTAGTTGATCCTTTTCCATGTGATCTTCTCCTTGAATCCTTAATCAAGGTATGAGATCCTTCATGTTTTCTATTTTAGTATAATTTTATGAGGGATCATTATTTTTTTACATTTAGATGGATAGTATGAACTGACATAAGGAAGATAATTATTATTCATAATGGAAATGGAAGGTTAGGGGAAGGAACCACAAGTGGTTTAATTGTTCTTGTGTTTTAACCAATAGAGTTGATCATGATGGTCTTTCTTTATTAGATTTAGATTATTTTGTGGTTTATTATGTTTTTGTGTCTATTTAAAAATGATCAATTTTTCTGTGCATGTTTATTTGACCCACCACCTATGAAATTCAATAGGATCATTTATCCAGCTATTAAATGGATTTCCCTTGTAAACTCATATTGTGTGATAATTCCAACATAAAATGATGAAAGAGATGTGATAAAATCACATTTTCTAAACTGAACAAGATATATGAATTTTTTTTTGTGAATTTTTTTATTTTATGTTTTTTATGAGATGTGGTGTTTAAGAGATTCGGCCTTATTTGTATAAAAATGAATATTGTGGTGGATGGTATGTTTTTCTGTGTTTTGTTTTTCTAATTTCTCAATTGCGATGGAATAAAATTTTAATGGTGAAACTAAAATTGCATGGTTGGATGGATGATGAACTCTTGAATTAAAATGGGGAGTATGGATATTATAGTTATTGTTAAATATAAAATGAATAGTATAGATAGTGGGAATGGTTGGTTATATTAATATTGGTTAATGGAATAAATTGAAATGGAAAGAAGGAATGTGGATTGTGATTATGGATTTCTTATGTCGTGTAATGCATTTAGATCTGATTATAAAAGTGGAATATATTTTTATGATTTTAATTGATGTTGTGGGTTATGGAAATGATTTTGTTACAATCCCTGAGGACATTATTGTATGTGTGACTATATATACATATTGGATTTTCATTATTATTTCTATATGAATACCACCAGCATCAATAAATTAATACTGATAACCAATGGATTTGGGGGTTGGTTTTCCCAAAATATAAGATAATTATTACATATGGATCGCTACCCCATATCCCCTAAAATATCTACTATGAAGTGTTCTTATGAATGGTTTATGATAGATAGATTTTAAAAGTGTAGTAGAATTAATGGTTTATGTTATTGATGAGTTTGTTCTTAATGGATGTCTTGAATGGTAGGAGGGGGGAACAAGGTTAATGTACATAATTTTCATGATACACTACTAACATTTTTATGAATAGTATTATGGGATGATTTGTATGAGACGAACAATTTCGCACAGGGTTCTTTATATTATACAGTGACACATGGGTCTTTATGTGGGATGTCATGTCCAATTTCATTCGAGGTTCTTGGTGTGTCAGAGTTTCCCATGTGTTTTAGGGCATAACTTTTATAGAAATGATGAGATTTCTAGGACATCTGTTGTTTGGTTGATAGAGTGAAAAATTAAAGGTAAAGTAGTGTGGGGTACCTGTTTTCCAATTTTCTTCTAATTATTCTTCCACACTTGGATCAATTATTTGGGAATCATGCCATGGTGAGGAAGAGATTGGTTGACTGACTTGCTTAGGTGTTGTTGGGTCAAGGATGAATTTGTATTATATTTCAATATGCTCATAATATACATTGCTTATGATCCTAATCAGTATACATGTTATGCTCAACCAATATATATATATACTATTCATCAGGTCTCTAGGTTGACTTAAGTGACTGGGGTGGATATTACTAGCCTAGACATTGGAGATATTACTATATTGCTGCATTAGGATTTTCTTTTGGGAATTTATTTTGGAGACACTTATTATTATTTTTATTTCATACATGAATTGTGGTATGGATTTGGTTTTCCTATTTATTTACACTTTGGGGTTACATGGTTATTGATATCTTATTTCTTGTACCAACATTTTCTATTGAGGGTAATTCCATTCATATGAGTGATTTTTATACCCTCTATAGTCGTCTACAACCCGGGGCCTACTAAAGGTCAGACTAAGGGGTAATATTCTATCTTAATTCAATAAAATCCTAGTAGGGGTACTTTTGTTAGGAGGGGTTTGTGGCATGCACATTAGTTTTAAACAAGCTTCAAATATCTTATTATAAGATTTTTTAAATTTAACTATTTTTTTTTTCTTTGGTAACTAGTTTTTACCCTAGTAATTCATCTTTTATTAAAATATTAAGGTAACCACTATTATTAAATTAATATGTTAGAAAAATAAAAATAAGATCTATATAATCTAATAGTATTTCTAAATAATATATAAATAACTATTAAATTAAAAAAAATTAATATATTGAAAAAGCATTTAATAGAATAATATTGTTATAACTAGTAAGTGTTATGGATATTATTTGTATTTATTCCTAATTAAATATGAGTTAATATCATTATATTCATTTATATAAATATAAAAATTTATTTTCTAGATAATAATTTTAGAAATTTAATAGAATAATTATTTATAAATAAAAATTATACCATTATTATAGTAATTAACATTAATCATAGTAATATTATATTTATGACTAAATTAAATTTCAAATGATTATATAATATTAAAATGTACATATAAAATATGGAATACTTTTCTTGTATTTAATTTGTACATGTGATGAAAACTATTTTTACTATAAGAAAAAAAAATTTAGAGTAAAATATTAATTATGTTTCCAAAATGGTAAACATGGGTTTTATAAATTTAACATATTATTATTAAATGAATTATTTTACTTCATAATTAAATATTTAATCTAATAAATTTTTTATAATTTATTTGGTAATATTTACTTCATGGTAATATCATAAACAATATAGTATTTGTAAAAATAGTTTTTTTACTATTCAACTAAAACTAAAATATTTTTGATAAAATAAAATAAAAATCATCCTATGATAAAATTTAAATCATTACTCTAAATAAGAAGATAAATTTTTAAAATTAAAATTATAATGTTTTAGGAAAACATTTAAATATACGGAAAATTGATTTCATAGGAAAATAACTTTTTAAAAATTTTAATTGTTGTTACTTTTTTTTACAATCAATTAATAGTAATATTGGTGTTAATATATTATTTATATCAAAAACATATATTATCTATAATTTATTTATTTTCTTTAGAAAATCACTTAAAAATCTAGTTTTATAAAAATAATACAATTTCAAAAATTAAATGATCTTGTTAATTTTATCAGGGCATTAGTAAAAAACATACAATTTATTTAATAGTTAAAATATGAAATTTGTAAAATTAAATTTTATAAATACCATATAAGATTAAAACTGAAATTTTTATATCCTTTGAATTTCTTGTTACATATCCCCTTAAGATCTTGATGTAAAATCTATGAATAATGTAAGCTCTAGAAGAAATCATAGGTGGTGTTTCTGCTAGATTGGATCTCATAGAAATATCTATAATATAGATATTCGATTGCATAAAATTTTACTCATACCATAATTTAGTGAATTTTACTAGGGATTAGTATAGATAAAATATTTATGAATCTACCTCCTTTCCACGTTAAAAAAAATGATCTTCCTAAGGGAGAAATTCACTACCAGAAGAAATGTATTTCTTTTTTTTCGTAGATTTCATAATATGGTTACCTATTTTTATACCTTCCAATTTAATAACTATATTATGAGGGTATAATTAAATAATTTTATTTTAAAGTATCACAGTATTTTTAGATCAATGTTGCATGTTAGAAAATCTATTTAACACATTTTTCATTAAATAAAATTGTAAAATCATGGGACTTTTCCTCTGCCCAAAATAAATTATATCCTTATAATTTTAGTTACTAATCACTAAATAAATTGTTGAGGATGTCTTTAAGATATAAATGGAATAATAATTTATTTATAATGTGGTACTAACCATAAATACTTTGGAAAAACTCATCTATTTCCTCACAATAAAAATATTGAAATGTAACATTTCTTCAAAACCATTTAAGCTATACATTCCTCAATATTAGAGATAATGCCAATATAATAAAATCATAATTATACGAGAGTCAAATTTATACTTTCAATGATAAGCGATAATGTGTATATTTTTCATATGGTATATGATCTCTATATATCATTAAAATAGAGTCATTTTGGAGTTAACCAATTAATTTCAAACATCACACCAAATTCATATAAAGGATGTACAATAAGACATCCATGAATAAAAATTCCAAAAAACATTAAGGATAGTTATATTACTTGGATAAAATAATTATATGATCATGTATTTTTATTTATAATTTCATAATTATAAGTTGGTGAAAGATGACATGATATTATACACACACAAATCTAGAGTACAAAATATGTGTACTCAATGCCGCTTAATTATCAATATCCACATCAATAGTATTCATGGAATAATATTTTCCTGCTTACCATTTTATAGGAGGTTTTCGGAGTCAATATTCATATTAATCCATTAGATTGGATCAACTGTTTGTATAGTTCCCAAATTCATCACATTAATACTTTGAATTACAAGTAGATACTTAGAATTAAAATTTGTTTTATATCTCATGTTAACTAAAATATTCCTTTTTTCATTCATATTTTTTCCTATTTCCAATATTTACCATAGATAAAATAACTTCTAGTCAATTTAATACATCCTCCAATTTTCCTTTACCCAAATTTTGGACTTTAAAAAAATTATTCTTCCTTCTTTAATTATCTATATCACTTGAAATTCCATGAGACTCCGTCCATCTATTCTCTGGTTTATTTGAAATCTAAACAAAGTTTATAGTGTTATTCATGGTTTTTGATAGATGATTAGGAATAAACATAAGTGTTCTTACTTTATATCTTATCTATTTAGGTTTATAATTTTTTCAATATTCATATTTTCCATTAAATCTATTGTTAACTTGATTCTTTAAAACATTATCCATTACTAAAAAAGGATTTAACGTGAGTGATAAAAAATTAACATCATAATATAATTATTATAAGATAATTACATGTAAAATTTAACCTCAAAATGTATTACTATTTCCCAATGTTATATATATTTGTAATTATTTTTGTCCCAACTCACGTTTTATTCAATATAGAATTATTTAGGCTGGGTTATCTCAAAAAAATTATCCTAATTATTTAACATAATAAATCTTACATGGATGATAAAGAGAATTTCATTGACCAAATCAGGTCCCTTGAGATTGTTTAATAGGTGTCCAGTGTAAATCCCTCTCATAATGCATTTAGTAATGATCATGAAAATACTCAAAGAGACTTTTTAAGGGTGGTTACCCCTAGGTGAACCAATATACGATCCAAATAAAAATTCATGTATTTAGTTATGGATGTAATTTCAATGAAAAATAACACATAGATCTTGCCCAAAATTTCAGGATGTTATACAAGACATATAATTATCCCTCAACTTTATCCCTAGGATTTTAATAATTTTATATTATACATATACCTAAAATAAAAAAATAAGTTCTAAAAAATAACTACATTAATCCAAAAGAAAATAAAGAAACCTTTATCTGATTCAAAATGAGGTACCTCATGCCTATTCTTCCGGTTCTAGTGATAAAATTACATACATTACAGATAGGATTTAAAATTAATTGTGATGAAACAATTTAAAAATGTTTTTATTTTACATCATTTCCATAAGTTAAACATTATATCTCACAAATAACACAAAATATCAATGACTGAAGGTTTAGATTCTTTGGAAACTAGTTATGTAATTAGCTTATCATACAATACTTGTGAAGATTTCTCTATATACGAGCCACCCAATGCTCCCTTCTAGACTTGTCACATGTTATACTCATCATCGTAACCTAGGTAAAGGAACTATAAGACATGTGTCCTCTAAAGCATAGAGTATGGTAAAAAGCATCAATAAACATATTGTTAAAAAAAACATAAAACAATTAGTGTATCCCATAAGTCATGGTATTTGGATATGTAATATCAAATGGACAACCATGTACCATGAAAAAAGAGTTTGGAATCATGAGATACTAAAAATTACCCATTTAGAATAATCATAGACATATGGCATATAAATTTTACCTGACATTGAAACATAGCAAGAAAATAATTTTAGAAAAGATAAGCCTAGGTTATCATCACCTTCATGAGTCACTACTCACACCCACACCTTTGTGAATAATTTCATGCACTCAAGCTTTATAAGCATACAGAATTTCAATTGTTTATACATGAATCATGATATATAAACCTCAAATAAATGAAATATAGAGTGATCTAATACCCCACATATCAATCATCCCTATATATGTGGTCCAATTGAAATCAATCATTCTCCATATCATAATGATCCCATTAATAGAAAATGGATTTCATTCATCACATTGTAAATATCCCATGTAAATAAAATGAGATTTATATTATTAATAAATGATTTCACAAAAAATGACATCAATAATTAATTTAATTGATAAAAAAATTAAATCACCCAAAAATAGTATTTTATAGATGAATTTTTTAGGTTATTCATAAAAAATACCTCTAATGGAGTTAGATAATTTAAAGAGGAAAATATAAGTGAAACAATGAAAATTAATTTTTGAAAGAATTTATTTACAGTAGCATCAATAGATAAAATTACTAATCAAATTCAAAAAAAAGATAATACCATGTGGGTAACATTAAACCCTTATCAAAAGACATATTTAAAATAAATCATAATAATTGATCCTTCATAAATTTAAAGGTTTTCCATAGGAAATGTGGATTGTAATATAAAAATATAAACTTGAAAGGTAATAATTTTTTAATATATTGTAAATATATTTATAGAAATGTGAATCAAAAGGAGAGTGATAAATTATTATTTTTAAAAATAATTAATATAAAATTTTCTGAATGTATTAATAATGGAGTACATTGGAGGTAATATTTAATATTGATATAGAAGTTTAAGTTCCCATTTATAAAGAATGGGAATAATTCTTAACATCAAATGATGAAATAATTTAACCAAAGCAATACCCTATAAAATATATATGGAATTAATTACAATGTGAATATACAATGATATAAATATATCTTTTAATAAAAGTAGCTAAATGTAATCAATATAACTTATGAAAAGAATTTGAGCCAAGAAAAACCCTTTGCCTTAAATCCTACATAGATAGACATTCTCAAACATCATGTAAGAGAAAAATAATTATATTAATCCCCTATTTAAGAATTATATTCATAAATATAACATTGTATAATCTAAATACAGAATAATGTATTAAAAATAAGTTGGTAAGTTATATTTTAATTTCATCATCAGTTGTAATCAAACTTGATCGTTTTTAGTACTGATTTTACAACGGCAGTGCCGATTCTTGATTATATTCAAATTTAATCATTATAATGTCAATATAGGTACTTGAATGGATGTTTCATAATTATTTATACTATTATAATTTCATTTAAAATGTATTTCGGTAATGATTTCTGATGATGAAGTCGACGATGTGCATGATTTGGTAATTATAACAAACAAAAATGTTGTATAATAATATTAAGTTTAATAATAATATAACATTTACTAAACCATAAAACGAACACTATTTTATCATAAATTTTGAATGAAAACAATAATTATGTTTCCATAGTAATCCGGGATATAAAATTATAGCATTTCTCATGTAGGTCATTTAACTGACCTAATCAATGACAAACTATATTCTATGGGTGAGTATTGTTAAGAAAGTGATTATTTTCAAATAATAAAATTATTACAACATATTAATGATATTGTTTTTATTTTTTTTATTATGGGGAGTCATATTTGAATATATTTTGATAAATATGAAAATAAAATATGAAAAATTAAATGTCTCACTTTTAGAGAGGCAGTAGTATGCATGTACGTATAAGTGACATTTTTGTATACATAGAATGTAAAAGAGGTAGAAATTTTGTTTTATTTTTAGAATCATAACAATTATTTAATTATCATATTTATTCACAAAATACCCCCTTCAAACAATCCCTAGTAGGTTATTATGAAAAAAGGTTCATATCGCTTATGGAGGAAATAACCCTCATGTAACACAAATGAAATTTTATTTCTTAGATGGTTGGGAAGAGGGTAAAAAATTGTTATTCTAGTTGTATAATAACATTATAAAATATTAATAATACTAATTTTATCATAATTTAATATATAGAGTATGTTTGAGGTTTTAGAAGAATGAAATAATTAAGATAGCTCGGTTGAGAACATTGCCCCTATCATTTGTTGTAATCCCTTGGGTAACAACTTAAGGCCCATTAGCATGGTATTTTGGAAAGACCATGGATTCGAGAAAATTAGAAGATAATTGAGGAGGGACTATAGTGTTTTTTTGGTCAACATAATCCTTTGTATTTGTTGGATAAATGTACCATTATGTTATCATATTTGAGGTACTTCGAGACCCCTGTTTTGATCTTACTTTTATTGGGACGCGTTCTAGATGTTTTTTGTGATGTTTTTTTAAAATTTTGGGGGTTCAGGGGATATTAATGGTGGGATAATGGTAAGTGAAAAAAATTTGGAATGTCCCAAAAAATAATGATCCCTATGAAGGGTGACTGGAATGGGCGTACAATTTTCCCATCCCATATGACCACAAATCCAATCAATGCACCCTTTTGATAGAGAGGATTACACATTTGGAACCTGATAAGTTTTAATTTATGTCCAAAACACAAAACCCATTCATATTTATAGTAGTGGTAAACAATTTGGGTAGAAAATTGCTACAAATAATGAAGTCCACCCAAAAAGTTGTTCATGATGTTTTTAATTCCCTAAAATATTAATTAAAAATCTAAAAAACCCAGTTTAGAATGATAAACAACACTGGCGAACCTAAATACTTTTCCCTAGTATAAGAAGGCTCTAAAGAGATAATTTTGACTCCTAAAAAATATTCTATTAGTGGATAAATGTTCCAGTAATTTTGTTTGATCTCCTTCCAGTATATATATGTATATCATGTAAGGTGTGTTTTTGTATCCTCTTCTCTCCTTATTCGAGAGTGAAAATCATCTTATTATTTATTGACCTAAAATCTATTTTGATAGATCTTCATTCTATTATATTATATGAATTTATTCTTCATTGGTGGAACCGATTGTGGTTTTTGTGTTGATTTGATAATATGATTATGTGTAGTGGGTTACAAAAGTATTTACAATACAATTTTAACCCATTTTTGCTTGATTTATTTGAAATGAGTTTTTAAATGATTTTAAAAACCAATTTTTATTTGAATTTATTTTATATTTTAAAAAGGGAAATAAATTTTTAAAATCCACAAATTTTAATGGAATAGAAATTATTGGGTGATTTTTTTTGAAAAATAATGGATTTGATTAGAGGTGGATTTGATGCTAAATCTTGAGAATGAATACTTCAAATTAAATATGATTTTAAAATAAATGAATATGATGAAAAACTAGGATTTGTTTTTTGAAATGAAATGGAATGTTGAATCTAAAATTAGGAAATTGAAACTGTGATCAATGAAATGATTTTAAATTATTGATTTTCCTATGATTGATTGATTTACTAGTTAAAGCGCCTATGATCATAGGTAGTTAGTGGGTGATTAGTATAAGCATGATAGGAATCTGAATACCTAGAAATCGATTGAGACAATGAATCTAAATAAATCATGTTTGGTATGATTTCCCATAATGGGTCCCTTAATGGGGTGCAAAATGATTTCCCACGCTGGGTCATGTAATGAGATGTAGAGTAATATCCCACGAGGGGTATTCTATTAGGC
Organism: Viscum album; assembly: GCA_963277665.1. NCBI lineage: Eukaryota > Viridiplantae > Streptophyta > Magnoliopsida > Santalales > Viscaceae > Viscum > Viscum album. The sequence continues at coordinate 1,131,509,881 of OY728135.1, read as the reverse complement.
TGGATAATGATTACCCATAATTCCATTTTGGTTTACTAATTTTCACGTGAACACATATCTTGATCCATGATGATAAGTGATAACTTAGAGCATCATATGGATAGAAACTAACATAGCACATGGATTATTATCATGGTGTGTTGTTTTTTTATTTTACTATAAATTCAATTTATTTTAGAACTGTTTTATTCATACTTACTATTTTATATAATGGTTTTATATTAAATGTTTCTTTTATATTATTTTTATATATATATTTTATATTTTGAATTAAAATCATTAATTTTGGAAAATATTTACATTCCAAGAAATATCTTATTTCATATAAATTGAAAACACAAATGGTTTCTTATCATGGAATTTCTTGGGGAATATTTTGTGCTATCCTACTTGGATGTTTTTCTCATTCCAAACCCACACCTTTTGGTTTTTTATCGATTTTATTATTCCAGGTTCATGTAAAGGGAAATCACCTCTTATTGGAGCTGTGTGAACATTATTCATGGGACTTTTCAAGATAGTGGTGACTAGTAGAGATGTTATACACTAATTACATGAGTTACCATTTAGCTTTATCGTGAAATATACTTTGTATTTTGATGATGTTCTATTTGGATATTATTTTACCCATTTTATTATCGTAATTTATCCATAAAAAGTGTTGATAATAACAAATTTTATCATTAATATTTCACTATATTGTGGATAAAATCATCCCCCTAATATCTTAACATTATTCTATGTTTTAATCAGTAACCTGTGGGGATCATGAACACCCTTTAAGGCATGTTAGAACTGACTCATTTATCAGTTTACTAGGGTATCTAGTTTGGTTAATGACAATTTGGTGTTAAATCTGTGAGGTTATTAATATTTTATTGAAGTTGGAATATATTTTGGGTTGTCCTAGTAGATAATAGATAAGAATTTTGAGATATAATAGGTATTTATGAAAGAGTGTTTGTCGAGATATCTTCTTAATAAAACATAAGTCACCATGGGTGGTTGTGAAAAGAATCATTGAGGAATAATATGATCTGATTATCATAATTTCCCTACTTCTAATCTACATATCATAAAAAACCAAATGTTCAATTCTATTTCTTGGAATTGGTATTCTTGTATATATTACTGAATTATAAATTTTGTGTATCCTTACTAATGATTTTAATGTTGGTTACTGATGTTGTATAGTATCCACCTATAGGAAGATGTTTGGATATTCCGAAGGATGAGTCTACTTGTTATCCATGGAATGTGAATCCTATTATTGACCAAAATCTCAATGATATTGGGATGTGTGCTGTCGATGATTTGGGATAGGTACCTGAAATTGTTCTCGTTTAGGCTCCAGTAAAGGAACTCTGAAGGGAAAAATATTTAATCATGTTAACGATTTTATATTACACAAAACAATTTATTTACATAGATTAATATATTTTTAAGAGGCCATGTATTGATAAAAAATATATATTTTCATTTTGAGTTATTTCGAATGCCTAATTTGACTATAGTGAAGTGTGATACAATAGAGCTAGAAAGACCTACTAGATTATGGCAGGATTCGATGGTGACATCAAATAAACATAATGTATTAGATTGGGAATATTTCTGAGTTATTCTTAGTTATTAGGTATATATATTTGATATTCTTGGATAAAAACATGGAGTTCTTCAACCCTTAATTGGGTGACATGATCGTCAAAAAGTATGCAAACTCTTTTTATAAGCTTTTCATGTTTTCTCTTGAGGTGGTGGCGAATGAGAAAATGTAGTCCCAATTGTTGGATATGGGTATCTATGATGACATATAATATCAAGTATTCATGTTAATGATTTCATCTTATGTTGACATGTCAGATTGAGTGTTTATGGATGAGAATCACCTAACTTGTAAGTCATAGTTTATAGAAGTTTTTGTTTGTCATAGTGGAAGTTTTTTATTTCATTTAATAGAACACGAATGTGTAATGATTACCAATGTGTTTCTATATATTAGTTTTCATCCACAAATTATTATGTTCCAAAAATAGTCTCTATGTATTTATTTTAATGTTGAAATGCATGGAATTTGAAGCAATTTTACACCGAGGAATCCAATACCTATAGTTTATGTGGAAAATCAAGTCAAATGAAGAAGTTCTATGACATATTTTATACTCTACTAGTGTAACATTCTCATCATAAAATAAATCTATTATTGTTCAATTATATTATTTTGTTAACTAATGGGTTCCAATAACAATAATAAATAATGATTCTTCTTAACATAATGGGAGAATAATTAGATGAATCTCATATGGGTCTAGTGATTATGAGAGGTACCATCACTATAGATTCATATTTATTGACTATATTAATTTATACTATTTAATATCACTAAATTTTAACGATTTATATTGTGAACCTACTAAACCATCCTACAAAGGGTTTTTCATATGTGATGGATATTACTATAACCCGGGAAACAATGAGTGATCAATAATTTCAGTTTCCTTATTTTATTTTATCTTTTTTAGAAATTAAAGTTACATTGAGTTTTTTAGTTCTCTTCATGAAACATCTTGTAATCATTTTTAGTATGTATTGTATGGATTCTCATAAAAGCTAGATTGACTATTATCATTTGTGGGTATTCCTTAATTCACTTGACGGGGTTTGTTTTGTTTTTTTGGGAGAATGAGACGCGAGGTTTAGTATAGTCAGACCATATTTTATATAGTAGGTTTGGGTAATACAAGTGTCTTATTTTGTCTTAGAGTGGGAATATTTCAGTGGTGATCACACTCTATTTTTTCATTGCATTTCTCTATGTGTTTCCTAGTTATTTCTATATCTTTACATTATTAAGAGAGATTCAATGTTATACTAATTTATTTCTTGGTACTCAAAAAGTGAGTCTTTATTCTAATTTTATGGAATGAGTGGAGATGAAAGAGTTTAAATATTAGTTTTATGATCTTTTGGAGAAAGTAAATATACCCATGAGTGTGTCACCTTAGGCAAAACATGTTCAATTTGAAAATAATGTTAATGACTGAAATTGTATATATATTAAATACAAAAAAATTATACTTAAGAAAAAAATACTTATTTTCAGGGAGTTATGATATATTTGACTAGTTGAAATGGGAGGAGTTGTTGACAAATATTTATCTTCAATATGGTAATTACCATTTTAGAATAAAAGTGTCTAACATTCAAAAGAACAAATTTTGGTCTATGTACTTCCATTATGAGTATCTTGTTATTCCATTTGGTCTTAGAAATGATCCTATAGTTTTTATGGATCTGATGAATAAGATATTCAATGATTATCGTGGATCATTTATAGTGGTATTTATGGATGAAATATGGGTTTAATCCAAACCTGATGGGGATCATGCGCGTTACAGAAGAAAATTTATGGAAATAATGATTTTTCGATAACATTAAATAATATTTTCAAAATATAGATTTTGGAATCGTGAAGTGAAGTTCTCTAGATAAAGAGTCTTGGGACATGATATCTCTACTAAACTGTGAGGGTGAAGGTTGTAATGACATGGAAATATCCACAAAATCTTTTTAAGATTAATATATTTTTGGGAATAGAAAGGGATTAATGATGTTTTTTAAAAGATTAATTGAATAAAAAATCTATACTGACTAATAAATCTCAAAAAGGTGGGAGTTTAATTTTTTATTTGAAATTTTAGATAAATTTAGATGAGTTTTAGTTTCATTTTACCTCATAACTAGTGCTAACTCTTCAAAAGGATGGGTTGATATATGTGGTATTTTTTTACACATTAGGGTTTGGTTAATGTTGTATTATTATATATGGTGATCATGTGGTAGTATGTGGTTCTGGGAGTATTAGGCTACATTAGAAGATTTATCCAAACCATTATTTCTAAATCCATAATTTTATGCATGCTCTTAGGATTTTGTATAATTACCTTTTCAAAAAAAATTCTACTATTTATTGCAACTAAAAAATCATAACTTATATATTCATTCTAAAATATTTGAATTTCTGATAGAGGTTTTGGGTGGAGTTTCTATAGTCTTTTAATTTCAATATTTCATACTCCCATAATAAGGTGAATGTCATCATCGATGCTTTGGGTAGAAAAATTCCAACCCAAGATATGATAGAATCCTCAAATGAGTGTAATATGATGACTCTCTTTGCACTATTGCGCTTCAGAGTCAATGAAGATATGACAGATGTTCTGTTCATTAATGGTCAGTTGTCCTCATATCTGTTTATGATGATTATTCATATTTATCCACTTGATAATAGATTATGTAGAATTAGGTGTTCCCATTAAAGTGTATTGAATATTAGTGAGTGGTCATTATCTTCATAGGCTATCCAATGCTTCTAGAACTTGTTTGTTTTCACCATTATTTTGAAAAAGGTGATGTTGGGGGATTTTTATAATTTCTAGTGTGTGATTCTCCATGAAACCAAAAATATATTCTATGACATGTGGTATTAATTCTAGTGGATAGGTGTAACATTAGAAATCACTAAATTTTTTCTCATTTCTATACCTAGAGTATGTTAAAGCTGAGAACAAGAGACCTTCACTTTTACATCTACCACTACTAGTGCTGAATTGGAAGTGGGATGAGATTTATAGATATTTTTTATTGGGATACATCATAACCATCTTGGGAATAATGCATTATATACTTTCATCAAAAATCTTATCAATGATTCTCACTTTACACTCTTATATGATACAACCAATGTTAAGGACTTGGTAAGTCTCTATGTCAACGAGATTTTTTTACCTTCATGGAGTTTCTATTAATATAGTATCCAAACGGGATCCCCATTTTAATTCTCTATTTTAAAGATGACAGTAAGAGGAATTGGGATCTCAAGTACATTTGATCATGGAAAATCATCTATAAGTGGATGGACTAAAAGAATGATCCATACAGATTCTGGAATACAAGCGTCATGTTTATGTTCAGGATTTTGGTGGAGCTTTGGAAGACCATTTGGGGAAAGTTGAGTTTTCCTATTAAAATAGTTACAAATACTGTATTAGAATAGATATATTTGAGGCCCCATATATGGGGCCTTATAGGTATCCTCTTTATTGGTTGAATATTGATGAACATTCTATGGTTGGACGTTGATTGGTATAATAGAAGAATTCGAAGATTGAAATGATTCATCAGAGAATGCTGATGAAACAATTCTCATATAAATATTATATTCATCATTACAAATGAACATTAGATTTTGAGTTAGTGACCACTTGTTTTGTATAGTTTCAAATTAGTTGGTTAACTAACATATATGGATACAGGGAAATCTCACATCTTGTTTTGTGGTTATTTTCATGATTTTTTAGTGGGTGGGGAAAGTGGAATACCATTTGAAACATCCACCATATTTAAAGCTGATCAATGATGTGTTTCATGTGTCATAGACTATAAAGTATATTTCTAACCCTGATCAACGTATAGGGTTGGAAGATATTGAAGTTCTAGGTTATTTATCCATGACTAAGCATCCACTCAACATTAATGACTATGAGTCAAATGCTCTTAAGGGGAAGACTATTACTTCGATCCATGTTCTCTTTCGGAATGTTCACAATCCACATGATGCTTGTGAGTTTAAGGTAATAAAGAAATAGAAATTATCTCATCTATTTGATAAGGAAACTTCATTAAATTTTTGATGGTGAAAGGTGGTGCTTACGGTGGGAGATGTTATAATATCTTTTAACCATCATTTGAGAACTTATAAACAATTTTTTGTTATAATTTTATTGGGACTTTTTCATAGATGTTTTTGGTGATCTTTTAGAAAAATAGGGGTTTGGGGGTTTTGGATGGTTGGTGCCCGGTTAAAGAAAATAGTGTGGTTAGGCTATGAAATTTGTGAGCCAAAAGAAGAGAGACTATAAGGGGAAACATAGTTTTTCCAAACCATGTAGCCACCCATAATAACCATAAAAACTTTGGATGTATGGGTTTTTATAGTTATCATTTGGTTAGTTGAAATATCATTCCAAACTAAACACCCCACATCTAATTCCAGTAGGGTTTCAAGGTTAGGGAACAAATTTACTACTAATAGTACGGCCCACCCAACATACTTTGTGTTTAGTTTTTAATATCCAAAAAACTTAAAAGAATAGTATCTCTTTTTATGATTATTGAGCATGGCCATTCGAGTATAAAAAATTTCCTTGGTCTTAAGAGGTTATCATGAATCAATTTTGTATCCACCAACCTCTTCTCTTGGTGGATAAAAGCAGTGGTGACCTTGTTTGATCTCTATCCAGTATGTAAAAATATTTGTGTGTGATTTAAGAAAATATCCCATTATATACATTTTAGATAGTGATATATCATAAAATTATTGATTGAGATTATTTCTGTTCTGATAAATATTTACTCTATGATTGATTCCATGATCTACTACTCCTTCGTTCTTTGTTTGTGGATCCCCCTATGTGTGTTGTGTTGATTTGATCACGTGATTAAAGGTAGGTGGTTTCAAGAGCCTTTAAGCTATAATTAAAAACATAAATTCATTATTGATTGGGATTTTGGTTTAATTGTTCTTACAACATGTGTTTGAAAAGAATTGATGTTTGATTTAAAAAGGAAATGGAATTGTGAAAGGCCTCCAATTTCAATGAAATTTATATAATTGGGTAGATTTTGAGAGAAATGAAAAATTGAATTCAAAGTATGCTTGATAAAATGATTTGATTTTGATTCTTAAATTTTTTTTACTTAAAATTAAATTTGATTTTAAAAGGAATAAATTTTATAAAAACCTATTATTTGGTTTTGTAAGGAAATAGTCATGTTGAAATTGAAATTGGGGACATAATACTGTAAATAATGATATTATTTAAAATGATTGATTGATTTATTTATTGAAAAAAATGTGATCTTGGGTAGTTATTTGGTTATTAAGAAAAGTATTCTGGGAATTTAATCCATAGAAACAGAATTGTTATGATAATAAAAAATAAACTAAGATTGTAATGATTTAGTATAATGGGTATCCTAATAGGGTGTAGATTTATTTCTATTGAAGATTCCACTAATAATGTCTAGATTAATGTCCCTTGATGGCCTTTAAAAGGATGAATATTTATTTCCCATAAAGGGTATCCTGTTGTGGGATTTATTTTAGTGTTCACACATATATTTAGTTATCTTGATAAATAAAAAGATCGAGGATCATATAATAAGAAACTAACATACTACATGGCTTATCAGCATGGTACTTTTTTTTATTTGATTAATGATTTCATTTATTATAGACATATTTTATGCATTCTATGTTTTTTATGTAAATATTTTATAAGAAATTTTAATTTAATAATGTTTTTGATATATCCTCTATCGTTTTAATTAAAATCAAGTTCTATTGAAAATTTATAAATGTATATCCATGTATTGTTTTATTTAAATTGAATGCATGAATTCTATATTTTTATAGAAATTATTATGGAATATTTTATGGTATCATGATGGTCTCTTCTTCCCACACCCTAAATCTACCTTTAGGTGTTGATAGATCTTCTAATTCAAGAATCATGTAACGGAAAAAACAACTTATATGAGGTTGGTATTCTTTATTCATGGGACCTAGAGTGATGGAGGTGATCATTAGAGATGTGATCCACATATTTCAAAGGTTTACATTTAGAATTATTTGAAAAAATGTTGTATATTTTTACTATGTACATTTTTGGTATTGTTCTACCTATTTGATTCAGGTACATGCTCTTTGTGTAGTGTTTACCCAAGTGACTTGTATCATTTATCTTCCACCGTTTTGTTGTAAAAATTTCCCACGTTGATCATAATATGATTCAATTTTCTAGAAACCAACCTATGTTGATCTATAATTACCTTCAGGATATTTTAGTTTTAACTTGGGGATTAGTGAATGAGCGTTTCTAGGATGGTTTATGATAATAAGTTTTGTGGATGTGATTTCCTTTTATAAGTAAAAAATGTCTTTTTTTTAAATACACATTATTTTTTTAATGATGGTGTGACACAATTCAAAATTCAATAACTGAAAAATTGATGAATAAGGAATTTTGGGGTGTAATAATATTGATATATCCTTTTTAATTAATTTTCACACCTATATTATACATGTTTCTAATGTTTTAACACTATATTTTTTTATATTTTTCCATTTTGTTTTTACCTTGAAAACATATTTTTACCCAAGAAATTCCCATTTTATTAAAAATATAATGAACCCTCTCTTACAAAATTTTAATGTTATCTAACTGAATTTATATTAAATATTACAAAATTCAATTTCTAAATATGTTAAATTAACATTTAAATTAAAATTTTAATATAGAAAAATAATGTTTTGTTCAATTTTTTTTTCACCATTAGGTGTTATTAATATTATTTATTTTTTATTACCAGTTAAATGAGTGTTAATATATTTAAATATTGGTGTATACATTATATTGAGTCATTTTTGAGAAGTGATTAATTTATTTTCTTGGATAAAAAGTAGACCATGTTAATAAAACAATTATTTTAAAATAAATGTTTTACCATTATCACATTGATTAAATTTAATCCTCATAATCAATTACTTCTTCCTAAAAATGAATTTGGAATTATCACAAACTATGAAAATACTAATAAAAAATATAAACATAGTTTTTTATATTTAATTTCAATAAATGATAAAAACTAATCTTTAATATAAGATAACAAACAATTGTCTATAGAGAAATAATACAACTTCAGTTTATAAAATGTTCAACATGAGTTATATATAATCAATATAGTAATTCTAAATAAGTAATTTTAATCATTAAATATGTTTTTGGTCAAATAATATTTCTTATATGTTTTAAGTAATATTTAATTCATTATAGGGGTATAAACAATACAGTATTAATTAAAAAATATATTATTTACTATTTATATAGAGATGAATAATTTTAATAATGTATCAACAATTAATGATAATATAATATTGAAATAATTAACCCAAAAATGATGTTAATTATTTCATACTAAAATTATATTTTTTTTGAAAAGCATAAAAATATATTGAAAACAATTCTCATTAGAAAATGAATTTTAAAAATATAACCTTATTTACTTTTATTTAATATAAATTAATAATTAATTTGGTTTTATTATATTATAAATTATATATATATATATATATTCATTTTTTTCTAGTAAATCATTTCAAAATACAATTTTTATAAAAAAATTATTTTTACGAATAAAATGATCTTGTTAATTTTATCAATGCATCAAAATATAAACTCCCATTTTATTTAAAACTAAGAACAAGAAAGGTATTAAATAAATGAAACATATAACATAATAAATTAATAATTACATGTTTATGTCAACTTAATTTTGAATTACATATCCCCTCAAGTTCTCTGCATAAGATCTAACATTAGGATAAACACTGGTTGTAGTTTTAGGTGGTGATTCCACTAATATGGATCTCCTGAAAATTTCTATGAGCTTTAAATTTTCCCACACATGATTTAACTCATATAATAATTGTTGGATATTATCATGGTCTTAGTTTAGGGAAAATACATGTAAATATACCACCTATCCAAGCATGGATAAATGAGCTTGATAAGGGATACTCCCACTACCTTATTATATTTATTTATTTTTTCTTTATAAATTTCATAAAATTTTTATTTCAATTTACAACCACTAATTTATAAACTATATTATAATAGAATGAATTATAACTATTTTTAAAGAATACTTATTTTTTCTCATTTTGTTTTACTTGGGAAATAAATTATTTAACACATTCCGTTTTAAAGAATATGATAAAATCCAAAGGTGCTACAAGGAACCCTCAAAAGTTGAATAACAAAAATATTTAATAATTTTTTTTGAGGTGGTTTTGGATTTTTTTCAAGGATTAATTCATAGTACATGTATATTTCATTGATAATTTTCAAATTGGTTTTAGGAATATCATTAAGAAATTAATTTAGAAAAACATTATTCTAAATTTTGATGAATTCATATTTATGGTTTAGTGGGGTATTATTTAAGGAAATGCAGAGTCTAAAGAGGTAATATAAGTTTATAAGTCAATGATAGATGTTATTTACTCACCATCCTACCTAATGATAGTGATGGATGTGAGATATTTTCACGTCCATGAACAATTATATTGGATATTTAAAAGGAATATATTATTGATATTAAAAAAATATTCTATCTCATCCAATAATAGAGTCACACCGATGATAATCACTATTAGAATTTATTAATGTTTCCTTATATTATTCCATTGGGGTATTTTAGGTCAATTATTTTAAAATAATACTCATTCCATATCCCTTTCATCAACAATTATAGATTTTAAAAAATCCAACTATATAATCATTGATAATGAGATAATGGAAATTGCATTTACTCTAGAAAATTATAGTTCTTACCAAACGTTTAATTAAGTATAAATCAATAATTTTCATTCTATAATTATATATATTATGATTAAACTTGAATAAAAAACAAGACTACTCTAATATATTCCTCTATAATAAGAAATATATATTTAAATACGGGATAATAAGGGTAGTTGGAACCTAGTATCTGACCATTTTAGTGTACTACCCACTATTCTAGGAATTGAACCACCAACCGAATGAAAAATTAGGGAAAAGATACCAATTAACAATTTTATGTTTCTAGTAAATGAACATAGTTTATAAAATTCTAAATGTAACACCTCAAGGTTTTAAAAATTAATTGAAATGAATAAAAATTTGTTTTTAAGTAGATAGTTATAAGTTGACTGTAAACATAATTTTTCCACTTCTATGATTTGAATTTCAAAAAATGGTCGCCTACGGTTGTGATCAATAAGTTATTTAGAATCAAATAGAACCAACTTGTTTTTTATAGAATAGTAACATACCCTTTTGAATAGTAATATTAATAGTAACATGACACTTATGAATTTTAAATAATAATAATTTTTTTCTTAAGGTTATATGATAATGATATCATGATTAATTTTTCAAGTTGTGAAAAAATTAGATATAATTTTAAAATTGTTATTTTTCAATAAATAATGGTTTTATTTGAAAATTAAATTAATAATATTTAGAATTTTTCTTCCAACAAATGGATTTTATTTTTAAATTATAATGGTCAAAAAACGGTTGTCGTTATTTTTGGGGATTTTTATTAAATTCTTATTTTTTTGGAGTAGTAAAATATGATCAATTATGATTAATACAGAATACTTGTTTTACTACATCATAGGTGATTCAAGGATAATGTAAGCACACATATTTCTAACTCACAATAACTTATTACTATTTGGAGTAACATGAATGAAGACTATTCATAGTCTTGAGAAATATTATTAAACTAATCATTAAAATAATGTATACTCCCCCTCTCCTCCACTATAAATACCACCCTCACTCCCCTCTTCCTCTCACACATCTAAAGCCTTTATAATTGTCTATTTTCTTCCCAATATCCTACCCATTTCTCTTATCTACGTCCAAGGCATGATGGTATCTTCAATGTTCATAAACCAGAGGCCTTAAGGAGGATCTCAAGGTTACGAAATCAAGAGGTATGAAACCTCTTTAATTTTCTTCTGTTTTCTTTTCAATTATTTTATTTTCTTATACTATCTTCACCTAACATTATCCAAGAGGCATGAAATATATATTATAAAATATATTCTGTATTTGTGTCATGTTTATGTAATTATTCATCATCATTATTCCTCTCTTATTCCTCTTTTTTAAAAATAAATACTTCGCCCGTGATATGCTGATTTACCAAAATCTTGGACGATTTGTTTACAATCTTTATTAATTTCGTCAAATATTGTTCTAAAACCATTTTAATGGTTCAATTATAATTTAAAATGAATTATATATTCTATTTAATATTCTGGAGTTAACATATATACATAATATTATTTTATATAATGAAACTATTTTGTGATTATCAAATAACCATAAAAAATATCTAAAAAGATATCACAAAAGATTTACCTACTGATTCATCCTCATACCATATAACCAAAATTATTTATGGAATAATTTAATATTCTGAAAATATATTACTTCCATTTCCTTCCACTTCTGTAATTTCATTTCCATATGTCAAGAAAATCAAATACAAACTGGCCATGGAGGTCATGTAAAGAACGCACCCGAAACAATGGAAGGAAGAAAATACTAATAATTAAAGGGTAAAGTTATGTTATTAAATGATCATATAAGAATTTATATACATGAATACGTTTATTTAAGATATTAACAACACTCATTTAACCATTATAAATTAGTTCAAAACATGTTTGATGTAAGACGAACCTGAGGTAATGGAATTCTTAACACAATTCCCAATATTTAGGTTAATATTATACATTATTCATTATATGGTATTAATATTTTTTGTGTGATGAATTATTTATATTACTTTTTTATTATGTGTATTTATAGTGAATAAAAATATTAATTCCTTTCAATTAATTCTCACTCCAATTATATATGTAATGTATTTTCCCTTTAAAATCCATTTTAAAGACTCTTTAATAAAATTCAGAAAGGTTGTTATATATATATATATATGGGATGAGTGGTTTATCCTAATTTCATGCTAATTTATTGTTATTATATGTTCCATGGACATATTTATTTTGGTTTATCCCATTATATCTCATGATATGTTGTGTTGAGCCAATTATAGCTCAATATATGACGAGTGAGCCCCATTATAGTTCTCCAATGCACTGGGTAATTCAGATAGAGAATCTGACCAAATGGTTATTCCATGTGTCAGGGTGATTGTAAGAGTGATATGGTAAATATTTCCCCAGACAGCTACATGATGTTTCCATGCATGTTAATGAGTGTTTATGAAATGGGTTTTATTGGCTTTTATGTTATCACTTGACTAATGATTTCTTTCCTTATATCCCTTACTGCTGTTTTTTTGATCATCCCTTGTTTTTAAAATGTTTTTAATAGGCTATATGGATGAGTAAGAGAAATAATGAAGAAAATTTAAATATTATGAATATTTTTCAATAAAATAATGTTTTTATTTAATTTGTATATTGTGAAAAATTGATACTATTTTAGTAGCATCTTTATGTATGTTTGTGGGATGTCATTTATGTTTTATGTCCTGATTTATCTAAAAATCTTATCCTAAAAAGATCGTCAACATGTAAGAATGTATTTTGTTGTATAAAACACAATATTATGTAATGTATTAAGGTTCTGTCTCTACAGCAAACCACTTTTAGATACTAAAATATCACAATAGTTCTCCAAGAATAATGTTTACTTATTAGTATGCAAGGATAAGGAATATATATGGGATGACCAATACACGTAGAAACATATTAATAATTAAATTATTAAGATAATTGTGAATAATTTTTATATTAATGAAATTTTAAAATTTTACCATAAACTGAGTTTTGGTGGATGCTATGAGCCACATATAGCTTCTATAAAATTATAGCCTTACTATTATGTTATATTATTTCAAGGGATCACTTTTTGAATTATAAAACATATATACTCTTATATAGTTAAGAAAAAAATTCTAAAAGATATTATATTCCATAAAAAATCTATTATTCTATCATAAGTTTGATCTATAAGGGTATAGACACCATGAGACCATTTCCTAATTAATTTGGGTGCCTTTATATAATAATTATTATAGACTATATGTCAATGTTCAAATAATTTATTCCAACTAGAACAGTTGATAAAAAGTTAGTTTTCCATTTTATGATAAATAAAAAATTTAGTAGATTTGGTTAACCTTGGTTAATTATGATTGAACATGGAACCAATTTATGTAATATATCCTTATATTAAGCGATGAATAAGTATAGAGTCAACTATAAGGCTTACACACCATTAAATCCTCAAACTATTTTCATCTGATAAGTATCAAACAATGAAATATATAATTTTTGGAAAATATTATAAAACTAAATAGGAAACATGAGGGAATAATATAAGATATTTAACTTTGATATTACAGGATATCCTTTAAATCATTAACATGGATTTAACCATATAAGACAGTATATTAGAGATTTTATCACCTACTAGTTGAGTTAGATCGTATAAAAAATTGGTTGTCAAAAGCTACAATAATAATTTATTTTATACCTGGAAAGATAAGAAAATCCATTTTCAAAAGATATATGAAATTATAAGTAATAATTATAGAAATCCATGGATATAAAAATTGAATAAAAAAAATTCATTTCATTTGTTTAAATAATTTTTTCATTGATATGGGAAATATAATGTTCTATAATTTTATAAATAAAATATATCTATGTAAATGGTTTTCCATGTGTTATAGACCATTCATATTCAACAATTCTCTTCCTCTATTTTAGTACATGTGAATTTTACATATAATAACACACCATTTATAGTGAATTGGAATAAGTTGAATATACTGAAGGATAATACAGATGATCCTTAAGGATATGAGGTTCTCTATAAATATGCTGATATGAAAAATTTCTTAGCTCTTGTTTTTAATAATTTTTATTTCATGTTTTTTACTAATTCCATTTGAATTTATCATATATAACTATATTGTATTGATAAAACTACTCATATTAAGTGTGATGGAAGGAAAAACCATTAATAGGTTGGGATATTGATTATAACTTTTTTCTTATTTTCTTTCTATTTTTTTACACTATTAAATGTGTTTCATTTCATATTACTTCTTAATGAATTATTTTACTTGGTGTTTTAATTTAATGAGTTTAATTTTTATCAATATCAATATTGTATTATGTTTCTAAAATTTATAGTTTCGAAATTATGAAATTAATTTCTAAACTAATACAATTAAATTTTTTTAGTATTTAATTATACTTAATATAATTTTCATTTATTGCATAATCCATGATCGTAAACACTATCTAATATTAAAATCACTTACTTGATAGGATTTTAATCATTATTATTATAGTATATAAAATACCCTATTAGTTGAGTGAACGTGGTACATACCCTAAAATATGAAATTGGTTGTCCTACTCATATATAAATCTAGGAGATTAATAAGTGTTTAAGTGACTAAATACATCATTCATGAAAATGAGGCTTTTATTTTTCTATTAAACCATCCTGACATTAATCCATTCTTACAAAAAATAGGTAATAGGAATGGCCTTGTTATGATTAACATTAAAAGAATAATTACATTCCCACTTTGATATTATGTATAGTTTATATGGATTATACAAATCATTTTTTAGGATGATATTAAATATCGTGGTTTTGTATAAGCAGTGATGTTTTTTGAAGATGATTGAGTTACTTTTAATGGAAATGGGCTAAAAAATATATGCACACTAAATAAACCTAAGTGATGATTTTAATTTTACTCTAAGAAAACATTGATAGGTAGAAAAAAATGTTTATTGAAGAAAGAAGGAAATAAGAAAGAGATAAAAGAAATAAATGAAAATTCTATTATTGTGTTTGTTATAGAAAAAGTAGGTGTCTCAAGAAGTATGGAAAACACATGTATTTCATAGTGGTATTTTTATGTTTAAACACGCATTAGAGATCATGAGTTATAACTATTCTTAAAATAATTTTTTTTAAATGTTATACCAACGACCTATTTACCATAGAATTGAACTTATTTAAAATACCTTTTTTTTGAAATTTTTTCTCAATTGACCATAAAAAGTGTGGAATATAAATACTATGTAAAATTCATATATTATTTCTGAAGAGGGATATTTTTTCCATGAAATATTTTATAGAATGAGTGAAACTATTTTCTTGGGATGGTTTATATGAAATTTTCATGGGTTTATTAGGAAAATAAACTAACTTGACGAAAAAATTGAGAACATATTTAGTCATAAATAAATCATGATAAGTTGGAATCATTTTCTGAACTATAAACTACCACTTTTAAATAAATGAATATATTTTTAATTTTATTTGATACATTTATAGGGAGAAACAATCTATAGTGTATTTGAATTTATCAAGAATAATAATTTAAATTTTCTAGATTATATTAATATAAAATATATCCTTTTATAAAATATTTAAATAAATTATATTAATTTTTTCATGCTTAATTTTTTATACATATTGATAATTCATGTTAAAGAAATATTTTTAATAAACATTATGCATATTAAATGTTTATATTTCCTAGTATTTTTTTAATTTTTAATTATTTTTGAATAATGTATTTATATTCTGTTGGATATTGGTTCTTATTGTACACCCTTCATATTATTCCATGAACTTTTGACTTTGATAATAGGTTTTCATGTTAGGAGTTAAATATACACATCAGGTGTGGGTTGATCAACTAGATGATAGATTTTGGATTATGATGGTATAAATATTTTCAAACATTAAATACAATTAAATCATACATTGTTAAAGTATCTTAGTTACAGAACTATTTGAATGTTACGAGATGATAATTGTTAGGGGATTCCATTTAAGAAACCATTCGAACTCTTACACTGTTTAATAGATTTCATCCCCAGTTATTTATCATAGATGATTTATTTTACTATAAATTGATTTTGGATAATCATAAAATATTAGAGATAGAAGGATAGATATAATATGAATGTTTTTATTTCCAGTTGGAGTGTCATTAATTTTCTTTTTTAAGTTGAATTTTATTTTTGGAAATGTTGTGGTGAAATCACTTCATTGGAGGAGATGAAAGTACCCAAGATACCAAAGGATCAAGATTTAATAATTTAAATTATGATAAATTCAATGTAATGTCTATAAAAAATTTTGGTTTTATAAAGAGTTACATCACTAATAATATATTTTTTGGATAGAGTTCACATAAGGATGAAATAAAGCCACGATTAGGTGTAGAAACATTAATAATCATCATATTGCTTGTATCATAGCTATACATATTGTTGAATGAAATGAAAGAGTGTATTCAATTAGAGGATATTAGTTATAGTCATTGAAAGGTCACTAATGGTAGATATGAATTTTATTTTTTGTGTCACTTGTTACTCATTGATGTAAATATGAGTATAGATGTGACATTGAGGTTACTTTAGTAGGACATAAAAATTGTATTATTATTCATTATATATAAATATTATATTATATCCATTATAGAGATTGAATTCTAATTGACTTTGAGAGTTGTGAATACATAATATACGGAGACTAATGTTTTTTACCCATTGGGGGCTAAAATATTAATTGTTGGATTGAGTCACATCCTATTTGTTATATAAATTAAATTTATTCATTTTATAAAATTTTATTTCAGTAGAATGATGTGTGATTTTTTTTTATCATCATTTAATATTTTATTTTTATTTATTTATTCTCTTTTTGATTATCTTGATCATATATGATGGGATGCATTGTATTATTGATATAATTAGTGTATTGTTTCCTACAATGAGGGTGGAATAAATCTTAATTTATATTATTAAATTATACTTTATTGGTCAATATTTTGTAATATAATTATTAGAGTTTATGTCTTGGTTATTAGTGGTTATGTAAAACATTGATTGTCTATGAACAAAAAATCATCTTTCACACTGTGGTTGTAATGCAATTTTCTAATTTTTAAACAGTGTGACCGTGAATTATATAATTATAAGCTATAAATTGACTGAAATATGGTAAGACTAATATATTTAGAAAATTAAGAAGACACTCACTAGGGAATTGAGAAGATTATATTTACTGTTACATCGTATTTGTTTTATATTGATTGATTTATACCTATATGTTTTAAAAAAAATCATAAAATACAACCACATTAATGCTTTTATAAATCATTAAAACAAAATGAATATTGAAAATTGAGATTTAGTTGTAACCTTCATGGGATACAACCTACGAGACCCTTTACTATATTCTTTAGGATATTAAATAATTTGATAAGAATTTAATATAAAAAACATCCATCTATGATACCCCACATCTCATGACCATGGTCTTATTATCAACATAGTGAAGAAAGGGGGAATATTTTTCTGAATTTAAGATACGATGTGTCCTAAAATTCCTATTATGACTCTTGGGCATCACAATATAAAAAAACCAACACAACAAGAAAAGAAGTAAAAAATGAGTTAAATAAATCTTTATTTATGTGTTTTTTAAACATTAAGTTCCTTAAATCCACTAAATATGTGTTTTTTATCAGCCTAAAATAGCCATAAATGAAATTCCTATTTTAATGAATTAAAACCATTTAAATAAATGTAGTTGTTGAAAAAAATTCAATACATTTCAATTTTTTATTTTCAACCATTGTAAAACATTTCTATAATTTGTTTTTTATCCTTAAAATATTTTCAAACATCATAAGCATTGATATTATAGTTGTTCTACAAAGACTATTCAGATTGTTATTTATTAATGTTTATGATAAATTCTAATTGATGTAAATTAAAGAAACCATGAACTTGACAAGTAGGATCATACCCTATGAATCAAATTTTTCGTAACTTTTGAGGGAGATAACATTACTATGATTTTCCCTTGAGCAAGACCAAGATAATATTCAACAACTAAAACCAAAGTGAAACTATTTATAGGAGAAGTTAAATCTTATCGAGATCATAACCCATATCATGTTCACTAAACCTCTTAATGTATGTACCACCATCACACACCTTACTTTTGGATCGAATAGTAGATATATATGTCTATTAGATGGAACAATACAAGAGGGGGTGAATTGTAGGTTTAAAAACCTTCGAGTTTTTTCAACAAAGAGATTAGTTTAAATGATCTTAAACTAATACAAATATAAACACCCACAATTGTATTGAATATAAAAAGTATGATGTATTGTAATACTAATGTAATGTAAAACAATTGTATTCAAGGTGAATACAATAATCAGAGTAATACAAAGATGAATGATTCTACCTTAAAGCGTATAGAATCAATCAATACAAAAAGTAATAGAATGATTGTAATTGAAACAATTACAATTGAAAATGCAAAGAAGAAAGGAAACGATACAAATCCCTTTCTAATACAAGTAACAACGGAAATGTAAAAGTATTACAATTCTTTTAACCCAAAGAGAAGGGTTATCCTTTCACCTAGGATAAAAGGTTGTTCTCACGAAAACCTTGGTGAGCCCTCGATTCGATGATCGGAACGTCTGTCTGCCTATCCCTGGCAGCCCTCGATACGATGATCGGCACGTCTGTTTGCCTATCCCCGGTAGCCCTCGATACGATGATCGGCACGTCTGTCTGCCTATCCCCGGCAGCCCTCGATACGATGATCGACACGTCTGTCTGCCTATCCCCAGCAGCCCTCGATTTTGTAGGTAATCGGAACCTCTGTCTTTCAATTACTTGAGAGCCCTCGATACGATGATCGGACGCACAAGGCAGATGAGAGAAGTCACAGTGTCTCTCTCTAGAATCTTTTTAGTTCACAGAGTCTCTTCATTTGATCTCTTTGTTCATCGTTGTTCTCTCAGCTTCAAATGACCTCCTATTTATAGGCCTCGGGTTCCAACGGTCATATTGCCTCCAACGGTCATATTGAAACCGAAAGCACGACATCGTTTTGATTCGTTTGTAACTAACTCAACGACATCGTTTTGTTAGGACAAGAGATATATAGAAATGAAAAACATGAGTACGATTCAAATGCAGAGTGTGTTTTTGAAAAAGTATCAAAACAAATAATGATCATATGAATAGAAGAGTCAGTACGATACGAATGACAGAGTCAGTATGATACAATTGACAGAGTCAATACGATACGATTGACAGAGTCAATAAGATACGATTGATAGAGTCAGTATGGTACGATTGACAATCAGTATGGTACGATCTACTTTGTATGATACGATAGACCTGATAAAAGAAATTTGTAATTTCTAAAAATATAATAGAATGCATTTGTGATTTCCAAAACATGATATAGAAGTCAAAAGAATACTTTTGACTTAACAATCTCCCCCTTTTTGGAATGCACAACCCACAAAGTAAATGTAACAAGAAATACTTATCTCCCCCTGAGTTATTGAAAACTCTTCTGAATAAGAAATTGAATACAACTAACTCCCCCTTAGGTATGGACTTTCCTAAGGATTGTATTCAGAGATTTTCTTTAAGAGCATTGTAAAGCATTCTCCCCCTTTGTAAAACAATCTCCCCCTTTATAAAACATTCTCCCCTTTGTAAACATTCTCCCCCCTTTGTGATTTACAAAAAGAAAGGAGTAATCTTGAATTGTCTGAAAGAGTTAGTGAAGCAATACAAGACAAAAGATAAAAGAAAAGGATCATAAGATTTATTACAAAACAAAGACAAGTTCCAAAAGAAACAAATACAACAATCATTTGTTTTCTCTTTCCTTCTCCTTCTTTATAAGCTCATGAAGAAAAGCTTTCATCTTCTTGATCTCCTTCTTGTCTTCAGAAATTGATTCACCTTGAGTTTTGAGAAGCTCTTGTTGATCCGCAAAAATCTGATCTTGATTTCTGATGGTCTCCTCTTGGACTCTGATTACTTCTTCAAGGGTATCAATCCTGTTTTGAAAATTCCTATTGTCTTTGGATAACACAGAATTATGATTCTTCAGTAAAACCATTTCATCTTTGAAAGATGAAACCTTCGAGAATTCAGATTGGAAAACATTCATTCGTTCTTGAAAGTCTTTCACTGAAGCAACATCGGCTCTTTGAGAAGATAAAAGATTCAGCCTTTCAACCGTTTCTCTATCAAGATTTTTGAAAGCAATTGCAAGCTCATTTGATAACCTCCTTATATCTTCAATAGCTATTTTATGATCATTGATTGAGCTCTCTGTTTTGTACGACCACTTGGTCATATTATTTCAAGCCTTCTTATGAGCAACCGAGCTTTCTGAAAGAACTTTCAAATCGGCTTCTACTGACAAAACTTTCTTCCTCAATTCTTTTACAGAGCCAAACTTCTTCCTTTTATTTTCAGTAATAAAATCAATCTTCCCTTCCAGCCTCGGGAAATAAGGAATGGTTTTCTCCACCCTTCTCAAAACATGAACAATGTAATCACCCTTATTGAGAGAGACTGTGTGCTCTGAATCAGTATTCTCATCATACGATGGTAGTTCACACGATTTTCTTGAGTCAACAACTGGCTGTTTCCCTTTCGCTTTTTCTTTTTGTTTTCTTTCTTCTTCCACTTTGTCACTAATGAAAACAACATTATCAGAATGAGAAGATTGATCACCTTGACTTTCTTGAAAAGACATTCTGTCCGGAGATTGTGCTTGATCATCATGAAGGATTTGTTGAACACCTTCACTCGGCTTTTGAACCGATTCCTCTCTACTCTTTTTTGAGTTTTGAATAAATTCTAAAAGAAAGTCTCCTTCTTATTCTTCTTCTATTTCTTCCATCACTTGTTTTCCTTTTTCTTTCTCAGGAAGACTCTGTACGATGGGCTCTTGGTGCACTTCTTCAGTTAGTTGAGCACTAGCATCTTCAACCGCTTTCAATACTTTAGAGACATCAAAGTACCGAGCCTTTCTTTTCAAAAGAACCTTCTTCTTCTTCTCGGCCTGAAGGGTTTCTTCTACCCTTATTCTTTCTGCAAAGGCCTCAGCAGGGTCAAGACCAAACTTCAGATCACCTTCTTTTCTCTGTTCCTTATCTTTTCACCATTTTGCTACAACCTCCTTACTGTACCTTGGCTTCTTATTCGGCTTCGAACTGGTTTGCGGATCAGACTTTTGAGTAACACCGGTGGATTGAATGTCCTTGGCTGGCATAGGTGCGATTGATTCTGAGCTAATTCAGCTTCTACATCTCTGACAAAAAGTATTGAATTTGAATCAAAACACACATTCAGCTTTTTCATCGTACTCTTACTAATCCAAGATGGCCTCAAATCCATGGGTTTTCCTTTCAAAGGAATGTTACAAAACTTCATACTCTCAAAAATGAACTTCGTAAAGATGGATGGATACATAATCATCTGGGACTTGATCCCTCCTGTCTTGACATTCTTGATGGTTTCAAAAATATACCCCATGAGATTTAATTTTCTCATATTTACAAGATAGTCGAGCATGAATATATCAGAATCTTTAAGAGTTTCTCTATCCCCTTTCCTTGGGATAAGAAAACCTTGCATCCATAAAGTGACAAAACGATTGTTCGGTGAAAGATGAGACACTTTCCTCTTTTCCTCATTAACAAGAAACAAAGAATTTTCAGCATTTTCTCTATTAAACGTACCAACTTCCTCTGGTAGTTTGTGAGATGGACAAAAAGAATCTCCTTCTACAGAAACATTCAGAAAATGTGACGCTTGTTTCACAAACATAGATAATTTTCTATCGTACACAGCGAAGTTTATAGTCATATCTTTTTCGAAATAAACGGTTTTGTAAAACTGACAAACTTCATCAAAAAGAACTGGATCTTGAATATCAGGCTTTTCAACACACAAATGTTCCCATCCTTGAAACAAAATGATCCTTCTGATTGTAGAATCGTACGTATCGAAAAAGTCTCGAGATACTAACCTTTCTCTGTTAAAGTCTTTCTCTGTAAAAGTCTTTGAAGACATTTCGGCGAGAGTGTTAGCAGAGGATTGAGACATAAAGGTGATGCCGATTGAGAAGATCGTACGATGATTTAGAGCTGGTGGAGAAGAGCTTCGCCTCAAATCCTGAAAAACCAATGTGGGTTTGGGAAGGGAGGGGGGTATTTATAGGCGATAAAGAGATGACCGTTGATTTCTACCGTCGAAAAAGGGTGACCATTGATATTCTACGGTCAGGATTAGAGAAAATCAGATCAATGGTTAGGATTAAAACAAAGAAAGGAAAAAAATGAAAAAGATACCTATCGGAGAACATATGGTGATTGTTGGTTTTGGTAAGAATCAATATAAAATACAATCGTAAGGAGAAAAAAATATTATGCCGATGGAAAACAAAGTTATTACTATGATCGGACCATAAGATGGAAAATAATCTTGTTACCATGAACTCACAGTACGATGGAAAACAATCTCAATACCATCATCGGTCGATACAAAACTATTTAATGATACGATAGAAAAGAATTTCAATACCATCATCGGTCTATTCTAAACTATTGAATGATACGATAGAAAATAATTTCAATACCATCATCGGTCGATTCAAAATTATTGAATGATACGATGGAAAAGAATTTTAATACCATCATTGGTCGATTCAAAATTGTTGAATGATACGATGAAAAAGAAATTGAATACCATCATCGGTCGATTCAAAATTGTTGAATGATACGATGAAAAAGAATTTGAATACCATCATCGGTCGATTCAAAATTGTTGAATGATACGATGGAAAAGAATTTGAATACCATCATCGGTCGATTCAAAATTATTGAATGAAACGATAAAACTGTCAATACGATAAACAGAAAAACTAAAATTGTCAATACGATAAACAGAAAAAGTTACACATTCCAAAGAGTAAAAAGTTAAAGAACATAAGCTAAAAAGAACCATAAAGACAGAAAGAAATGTCCCCCCCTTTCTACGAAGAGTTTCTTACTATTAGGAGAGATTCAAAATAGGAAGTAGATATGAATGATTATTTTAATGTAATCATTCCTAGCTTCTGTTTTATAAATTCAAATCTATCAGAAGGTAAAGGTTTTGTAAAAATGTCAGCAAGTTGTTCTTGCGTTCCGATGAATTGTAAAATAATATCTCCTTTCTGTGTGTGATCCCTAAGAAAGTGATGCCTAACATCTATTTGTTTTGCACGAGAGTGATGTGCTGGGTTTTTACTAAGAGCTATGGCACTTGTATTATCACAAAGAATTTGAGTTTTGGAGAAACTCAAACCATAGTCAGTGAGTGTGTGCTGCATCCACAATACTTGAGCACAGCAACTTCCAGCTGCTACATATTCAGCTTCAGCAGTGGAGAGTGCTACTGAGTGTTGTTTCTTGCAGGACCAAGAAACCAAAGAGTCTCCTAAGAAATGGAATGTTCCAGATGTACTTTTTCTATCCATTCTACAACCACCAAAGTCAGCATCTGAAAAGCTTTTTAAAACAAAATCATTTCCAGAAGAGTAGAAAAGGCCTAAATCCATAGTGTCTTTTAAATACCGAAAGATTCTCTTTTTGGATTTTAAGTGAGACTCTTTTGGATTAGATTGATATCTTGCACCTAAGCATACAGAAAACATCAAGTCGGGTCGACTAGCTGTCAAGTATAGCAAACTCCCTATCATACCTCTAAAAATTGTTTGATCTACTGGTTTCCCAGTTTCATCATGATCAAGAGTATGTGAGGTACCAATTGGGGTGCTAATACTTTTAGTTTTGTCAAATCCATACTTTTTGAGTAAGTATTTAATATACTTATGTTGAGATATATAAGTTCCTTCTGGTTTTTGAGAAATTTGAAAACCTAGAAGGAATGTTAACTCACCCATCATACTCATTTCAAACTCAGATTTCATTAAGTTTGCAAATGAATCGGTTAAAGATTTCTGAGTTGATCCAAATATGATTTCATCAACATAGATTTGGACAACCAAAACATTTTTGTTTTCCATTTTGATAAAAAGAGTTGGATCTGCTGTACCTTTTGTATAATTGTTTTGTAAAAGAAATCATGTGAGTCTATCATACCATGCTCTAGGAGCTTGTTTAAGACCATATAGAGCCTTGGTAAGTTTAAAAAAATGTTCAGGATGTTTTGGGTCTTGAAAACCAGGAGGTTGTTCGACAAAAACTTCTTCTTGAACAAAACCATTTAGAAAAGCACATTTGACATCCATTTGAAATAGTTTGAAATTGAAATATGCTGCGAAGGCTAATAGAATATGAATAGATTCAAGTCTAGCTACAGGAGCATACGTTTCTTCATAGTCTATTCCCTCTTGTTGATTATAGCCTTTAGCAACAAGTCTTGCTTTATTTCTTACAATGATTCCATTTTCATCACACTTGTTTCTGAAAACCCATTTTACACCAATCACAGTTGTTTCTTTAGGTCTTTCAACTAAAGTCCAGACTTGATTCCTTTCAAATTCATTTAGTTCATCCTGCATTGCTTTGATCCAATCATCATCACCTGAGGCCTCACTTGGACTTTTAGGTTCAAATTGAGAAAGAAAAGCAAGATGTTCTATTTCATTTCTTAAGGAATTTCTGGTTCTTACAGGTTGATTTATATCACCAATGATGTTATCACTGGGATGATTCCTAAGAAACAATTGATTTGGGTTTTGTAAAACCTGTTCATCAATATATGGTAGAAAATTTTCTGTGGTAAATGTTTCAGGAATACGTTCTTGAACATTTTCCTTATCAGAATGTTCTTCTAATAAAGGTTGATAAACATTTTTGGAAAACACGTCCGAGGATGTAGGATTGGGTTGGTTGAATACAGAAGGGTTAGTTTCATCAAATTTTACATGTATTGTTTCTTCAACAGTACAAGTGTTTTTATTGAAAACTCTATAATCCTTAGAGGTTGTAGAATAGCCTAGAAAGATTCCTTCATCAGATTTTCGTGCAAATTTGTGTAGATTGTCTTTTGTATTCAGAATGAATACTTTGCATCCAAAAACATTGAAGTATGAAACTTTAGGTTTTCGGCCAGTCCATAACTCTTAAGGGGTTTTATTAAGAAATGGTCTAGTTAAAACACGATTTATAGTATAACAGGCAGTACTAACAGCTTCAGCCCAAAAGTGCTTAGCAATTGAGTATTCACTCAACATGGTTCGAGTCATTTCCTGAAGAATACGATTTCTTCTTTCAACAACCCCATTTTGCTGAGGAGTTCTTGGAGCTGAGAAATTGTGAGTAATACCTTTCTTACTGCAAAAAGTTTCAAAATCTGATTTTTGAAATTCACCACCATGATCACTATGAATAGTTATCAATGATAGGTTTTTCTCATTTTTAACTTGGGCTCTAAAAGTTTTGAAATAGGAAAAGGCTTCAGACTTCTTTGTGAGAAAGTAGACCCATGTAAATCTAGTAAAGTCATCAACTAAAACAAATACATAGTATTTGCCTCCAATGCTTCCAGATTGTGAAGGACCAAACAGATCCATATGCACAAGCTATAATGCATTAGAAGCTGAAACTTCATTAATTGGTTTAAAGCTAGTTTTATGTTGCTTGCAAAATTGACAAGGATCACAGACTTTTGAAGAATCATATCTATGGTCTGGTAGCCCTTTTACAACTCCTTTCTTTGAGAGTTTTCTTAGGTTTCTCAAATTACAGTGTCCTAGTCTCCTATGCCATAGCCACGATTGGTCTTCTATTACACTTAAACAAGGTATGTTTTGGGTCCTAAGGTATTCTAAGTTAATAGTGTAACATTATCTTGCCTATGGGCAGATAGAATGAATTCATCCTTGGAATTGTGAACTAGACACTTATCATTTCTAATATTCACAAGGTAACCTTCATCACATAATTGACTTATGCTGATGAGATTGTGCCTAAGACCTTTAACAAACAAAACATTTGAAATAAGAACTTTTCCAAGAAAAACGATATTACCCATACCAACAATCTTTCCTTGAGCATTATCTCCGAAGGTAACTTTTCCACCTTTTGTTTTGATAACCTTTTCAAAGAATTCTTTGTTTCCAGTCATATGTCCAGAACAACCACTATCCATGTACCAAATGTTCTTATTGATACACTTCTCGTTTTCCTGAAAAATAAGCAATTAGATTTTCGGAATCCAAACTTGTTTGGATCCAGAAGGGTTAGATAAAAGAATTTTAGGAATCCACAATTGTTTGCAAAATGAGCTTTATGAAATCCTAAGGATTGAATTTTGTTAAGAGAACAATCTCTTCTCCAATGTCCACCACATTGACACTTGGAACAGAAAATGGTTTTTTGAGGAACAAAATAGTTATTACTAAAAACAGGTTTGGAATAAGTATAACCAAGACCAGAACGATTTCTCAAAGGTCTAGTTTGAGAATACATCCTATCAATGTTTTCTTTTCCACGAGTAAAGTTTGACAAACACTTTTTCAAAGATAAAATCTCTGACTTTAGTTTTAAAACCAAATTCTTATTTTCCAATACATTTTAATTAGAACTAGAGTTAGGCTCTAAAATGTTTTTCTTTGAAATTACAGTTTCAAGATCCTTAGAAAGTTTATCCTTATCAGATTTAACTTTCTCAAGTGTTTTTAAAATGCTTTCAAAATCAGAAGTTTTCACATCAAGATCTTTAGAAAGATCTGATACTTCTTTAGTCAAAATTGAAATTCTAGAATTTGCCTTTTCAAATCTCTTTTTGAGTTTAGAATTTTCATTTTCAAGTAACATAGAAAATCTAGAGACTTCTTCAAAATAAGGTAAAGTATCATCTTCTTATGATGAGGATTCATCATTTGAAGATTCATAATATCTATTATCAACATAATTTGCATTTAAAGAGACATTTGTAACAGCTTCAGCATTATGTACCTTAGCCATGAGACAATGATCTTCGATTGGTAGTCTGGATAGAAGTCCAATATTTCTTTGTTCTGATGTCACATATTCTGAAGAATCATTTGAGGAATCACTACCACTTGCACTCCATGTATCATTTTCTTTGAAGCCTTTCTTTGTCTTATAAAACCATTTCTTGTTTCTTTCAGAGTGTTTCTGTTTTCTATCTTTCCTCTTCAGTAAAGGACAATCAGGCCTTATATGTCCTGCTTTCATGCATTCATAACAAGTTACCTCTGAATCTTTCCTATCTTTTATGTCTTTCTTTTTGAATCTATATTGAAAATATTTCTTTCCCACAATCTTGTTCATCCTTCGAGCAAGATTGGCTAACTCATTATCCGAAAGATTACAATCACTTGAATCAGATATAACAACTTTCTTGGATTTAGATCTTGTAAGCCTTTCAGGTGTTTTAGCTTTAGATGCAAAAGCTACACTTCCATTCCCATTCTTCTTCTTATTAAAATCAGAATCTCTCTTCATTCTTGTCTCATGCTGTAGAAGAGTTCCAAAGAGTTCATCAAGAGTAATCTGGGAAACTTTTCTATTTTCATCAATAGCTGTCCTTTTCGACTCCCATTCATTTGGCATAATATCTATAATCTTATCAACAAGAGCTTCATCATCAAGTCCTTTTTCTCCCATAGATTGTAAGCTGTTGACAATTGTCATAAACCTTTGTTGCACTTTACATACTGGCTCTCCATAAGGAAAAACAAATCCATGATACTCTGCTCGAAGCATTGCTCTCCTTGTTTCTATAACCTTGGATGTACCAAAATGAGTGACTTCTAATTTCTTCCAAATACAGTTGGCTGCTTCACATGAAGATATCTGACTATATATATTCCTGGTCATAGAGCATAATAAAGTATTGCGTACCTTGTAATTCAGTTGATATTCTTTCTTCTCTTGGTTGGTGAACGTGCTAACTTCTTTGTCAGGAATTTTGTAACCCCCAGTAAGCATAATAAAATTGTCTACACCAGTTTTGATAACGAAAGTCTTCATACGATCTCTCCAATACTCATAATCATTCCCATAAAAGATTGGTGGTCTAGAAGGATTCATATTATCTATTGATCCGAAATTCATACCTTCCATCTAACAAAAACAACTTTTCCACTCCACACGTCAGTGTAGTAAGTATTCAAGATAGTAATAAGAAGTAAATCTAGTAATACAAATCAGTGGAAAACCTGCTCTGATACCAATTGTTGGATCGAATAGTAGATATATATGTCTATTAGATGGAACAATACAAGAGGGGGGGGGGTGAATTGTAGGTTTAAAAACCATCGAGTTTTTTCAACAAAGAGATAAGTTTAAATGATCTTAAACTAATACAAATATAAACACCCACAATTGTATTGAATATAAAAAGTATGATGTATTGTAATACTAATGTAAAGTAAAACAATTGTATTCAAGGTGAATACAATAATCAGAGTAATACAAAGATGAATGATTCTACCTTAAAGCGTATAGAATTAATCAATACAAAAAGTAATAGAATGATTGTAATTGAAACAATTACAATTGAAAATGTAAAGAAGAAAGGAAACAATACAAATCCCTTTCTAATACAAGTAACAGCGGAAATGTAAAAGTATTACAATTCTTTTAACCCAAAGATAAGGGTTATCCTTTCACCTAGGATAAAAGGTCTGTCTCACCAAAACCTTGGTGAGCCCTCGATACGATGATCGACATGCCTGTCTGCCTATCCCTGACAGCCCTCGATACGATGATCGGCACGTCTATCTGCCTATCCCCTGCAGCCCTCGATACGATGATCGGCACGTCTGTCTGCCTATCCCCGGCAGCCATCGATACGATGATCGACACGTCTGTCTGCCTATCCCCGGCAGCCCTCGATTTTGTAGGTAATCGGCACCTCTGTCTTTCAATTACTTGAGATCCCTCGATACGATGATCGGATGCACAAGTCAGATGAGAGAAGTCATAGTGTCTCTCTCTAGAATCATTGTAGTTCACAGAGTCTTTTCATTTGATCTCTTTGTTCATCGTTGTTCTCTCAGCTTCAAATGACCTCCTATTTATAGGCCTCGGGTTCCAACGGTCATATTGCCTTTAACAATCATATTGAAACAGAAAGCACGACATCGTTTTGATTAGTTTGTAACTAACTCAACGACATCGTTTTGTTAGGACAAGAGATATATAGAAATGAAAAACATGAGTACGATTCAAATACAGAGAGTGTTTTTGACAAAGTATCAAAACAAATAATGATCATATGAATAGCAGAGTCAGTACGATACGATTGACAGAGTCAGTACGATACGATTGACAGAGTCAATACGATACGAT
Organism: Viscum album; assembly: GCA_963277665.1. NCBI lineage: Eukaryota > Viridiplantae > Streptophyta > Magnoliopsida > Santalales > Viscaceae > Viscum > Viscum album. The sequence continues at coordinate 1,131,480,010 of OY728135.1, read as the reverse complement.
TGACAGAGTCAGTATGGTACGATTGACAATCAGTATGGTACGATCAACTTTGTACGATACGATAGACCTGATAAAAGACATTTGAAATTTCTAAAAATATAATAGAATGCATTTGTGATTTCCAAAACATGATATAGAAGTAAAAAGAAGACTTTTGACTTAACACTTACCCTTAGAGAATATTCTAGAATAATAAGGGTTCATGTATCTAGTCCATAGTAGTGTTAATGTGTATTTTTTCTTTATAACAATATAATTATTATATTTATTCCATTTTCATTACAACATTACATATATATATAAATGTGATTATATAATGAGTTTTTTTGAAAAATATATTATGATACGAATAAATTAAAATTATATTTTGGGGAAACATATAGTTTCAATTAAAAGTTTTTCTTTGATAAATTCAAAAAATTTTGAATTAAATTTTATTTTGATTAATTATTATTATAAAATACTATTAATTTATATATAAATGATAATATTATTTAATGATGTATAATGTAATTTTTATAAGGGTAAAAATGTGGTTAGTGTAGTTAAAAAAATTATTCTCTAATGAATAATGATTTATATTTTAAAAATATAAATTCTCATATTAATAAAATTAGTTTGAAAAAGTAAATATTCATTTTGAAATAAACATGTAAAATTTTTCCAGTGAAGATTGTTTCATAATGTTTTGAGAAAATTGGATTTTTTGGTAAAACAAAAATACAGTATAAATATAGAGTATGTATTTTGACATCACAATTTCCCAAAATTGATATAATAAATACTATAAAGGTAATAAAATTCCATAAATAGATTTAAACGTAAATTCATGTGTTTTTGAAGTTATTTGATTAATTTTATAAATTTGAAATGATTCATCAAAAATTTATACTGTATATTATTTTTTTAAACAACAAATATTCAAGAAGATGGATCACTTCCATATCATGAATTGTGTTACTTAACAGATTTAGGTTATTATAATAATACAATATTGAAAAAAAAATCATATATGTAAAAATCGATTGAATTAAACCATGGGATGGTTTTTTATTTTCATTATTTTCTCAATTAGTGACTAAAACCTTTGTTTATAATTTAATAAACAATCTCCCTAGATTTTCCTATAAATAACTACACAAATTCCACTTATATTTCCTAAAACCCCATTTATAATTAATTTATTTTCACTATAACAATATAAATCCCTATTATGGTGTTCACAAGATATTATGAAGCTCCTCTAAATATTTTAGATGCACCCTCTCAATGTAAAGGATTTTATCCTCATCTTTTTTTATTCAACTACATTATGTGTACCAAGCCTTTGTATTTGCAATTTATCATGACATGATATTTTTTACAATTCTATTTTTTATTTGTAATTATAAAGTGATAAAGGACCACTATGATCTCTCAGTAAAACATTACATGAATATTTATATACACTTGTTATGAAATAATAATTATCCCACAATTTTCTATGGAAATTTTTGTTTCTTATAAATATCCATCCCCTTTTCAACTCAAGCATACTAAAATAGTTGTACATATCCTGAATTTTTTGGGGTCTTCCATGTATATAACCAATGATACTTAATTAGGAGATTAAAAGTGATGAAAGATGTTAGTTTTTTATATGATCTATGTGGAAGACAAATTCTTATAGATAATATGGATGTGAATGGTGAGATCATAATTTTATCACCCTCTTATACATTGGGTAATGTTTTTACCTAATGATATACCTTTTATGTTTTATGTATGGTTAGAGTAATAACACTATGTTAGGATATCTTTGTGGATAATAATAAATTATTATTATGATGTTATGTTTCATGTTGTTTCCCCATTACTATGTTGTCTTGATGTTATCATATTATATCATGATTCAATGTTCATGATTATAGTTGTAATCATACTAGGATAACATGTTATTCCTCTTGACTCAGATGTACTACTTTACCTTTTGTTATGTTTTTTATTATTCCCTTAATTGGATTTATAAATCACCCATTTCTTATCTACATCACCAGGTTATCCTACAAATTATTTGATGACCAATGGAATTTATTTTCTTGTTATGGAGTTTAAATAAAATTTTCATATGTATCTAATTAACAAAATACACTAGCCCCTAGATCATTTGAGATTTTGTTATGTTTTTCTTTTTGAAATTTTTTTTGAAAAAATTCTACAAAAGATTTATTTTGTCAAAGTTCATATCTGAGAAATGACTATTTATTATTGAAGAATATGATTATAAAACATTAGTGAAAGATTTTAGGATAAGATTAAACATAAGAAACCCTCCCTAATTTTTTTGAAGAACAATGTGTGTGGTTTCAATGAAGAAAATTTCAATATTGATATAATAAGTGGATGTGGCTCTATATTGGTGTATATAGGGATAATAACCCAAAAAAGGAAGATTGGGAAGTAACATGATCATAACTAGATGAATTAAATAGAGGAATGTTTTTACATTTTTTTGACACTCCCATGTGATATTATATGGTGTATTCCAAATATAATTACTTACTATTATAAGGGAAACAAAATTCCAATAAATGTTTATGTTTTGAAATAGACCATGGATAAATGAGATTGAAACCTAGAAATTAACAAGTTAAGTAATATATTCCATTTATGGCTTATAAATTCAATTTTTATAGTTTCCATTTTGATTGTTACATATTTTAAAAAATATCAACCCAAATTATTACTTTATTTTAGTCAATGGAGGTAAATAGAAGGAACTGAGTCAACAACCAATGTATTTTAAAAAGTGATGACTGTCCATATGAGATTCCCAACCCAATTAGAGGAGTCAATAATTTAATGACAATACTTACTCAAATAGATAATTTTATTAATAGAAACATGAATTAGGTGGGAAACCCACGTCCCCATATAATAGAGAATGTTTCAATTTAGTCATTTATTTGAAAAATTTCTCTGGCCTCCAATGGTTATTTGAATACCATAATCAGGGAATAATATATGATAGGTAATGAAAATATATTCATTGTCCACAAATTATTTGAGAATGTGTAGGTTAGGTTTTCTATTTATCACAAGTATGTAGAAAATGATCAATGGTGGGTATTGAGAAAAACTAAAAAGCATGATGAAATGATCCAAATGATGGAGTGGAAATAATTTAAGAAATTGTTTTTTAATAACTATTTTCCTCACACTATCCGACACAAAATGGAGAGGAACTTCTTTACAATCACAAAAAATCAAGGATGAATAAATTGGATTATAAACTGGGATCTTCAAAATGATTTTATAATATCCCTCTAAATTTTTAATTGAACCCTAAATTAATGCTTAACACTCTTTTAGTGGGATAATGATGAATCTATGAAAAGACTTGGTGATTGAGTCTTTTATAGCTATGTAGAAATTTTATGATGTTCCCTCAAATTCCAAATGTATATCAGTGAATCTCATGTTTTCCATGTGTATGGATATAGGATGTGGATAATGGATTTTAATTCTTGTATAATGATGGAGAAATATCATGGTTGAAACAAAGTATAACATCCAACTTGTCAAAAGTGTAGGAAGATACATCCCATAAACTTCTTAAACGGTATAAAGAAATTCTGTAGGTTTTTTTGGGGAACCTAGCATGAAAATTATAATGGGAGAAACCCACCGATGTTATGAAATAATATAACTCTCTAGTCAACCCACATCATACTGTCAAATTTTTTAACTCAATGGAACATGGGAAATAAGAAAATCAAAGCACCATCCTAAGGGTTGTTGAAGATAACTAGAAAAAACATCCTCTAAGGCATAGAGAACAATAGGGTATATATATAAACACACCAAACGAGGTGGATACTGAAAATGAAGAGGTTACATGTACACTTGTTCTTCATTCAATGATAGTAAGCTTATTATTTGATTCTAGAACTATTCATTCTTTCAAATCATGCATGTTTAGTAGACCGATACTAGAACCACTTTAAAACAAGGATGTCGAGCTATTAGTAAAAATGGGAAATGGGGAAATTATTGCATCAAAATTATATAACTTCTCCCGTATCAATACTCTATAGTTTAATTTCCCATGACAACCTTGTGATACTCCCTTTATCAGAATTTTGTGCAATTCTATTTATAGATTCGATTTCCTTGTATAAATCTTATATAAATTTACAAGAAAAGGAAATAACTATTTGTACCATAACAATCCTTCTGATTCTATATATGTGTAAGTGGGAGGATGGATAACCTTTGAAATAATAATCTTAATTATATACCACCGTATTAGAAAGCATATCTAAATCAAATGATTTACACAATGGAATAAAATCAACCTTGATGACATTCCCATTATAAGAGAATATGGTAAAGTGTTTCCTAAATAATTGTATAGTCTTCCTCATAATTGAGTGGTTATGATTTCAATAAAACTAATTACATGTGATTTTATAATATACATGACTATAAATTTAATCTCCTATTTTAAAATTAAATAAATGAAGAAAAAATATGGATAATCTTGATAGCGGGTTTATACACCATAGTTCTTCACTATAGGGTACGCTGGTCATTCTCCACAACAAGTAGGATTGTTCAATGAAATTATCCATTGATAATCATGATCTCAACAAGATAATAATAATGATCAAGTGTCCTCTTCCACTGATTGTGGAAATTATTGATCAGGTACAGGGAGACCAGTAGTTCACTATAGTGAACTTTGGTTAAGATATTACTAAATTAATTTAAATATGGAGTATATCCTTAACACTACTTATTTTATAAGGCAAAAAAATTAATAGTTCATATTGAGGCCATTTGGACTCACTAATTCTCCATCAATATGCATGAACTTAATGAAAAAACTCATCAGGGACTAGGTTGATAAATTTGTACCTGTATTTATGGATAAAAATCACATCTTCTCAAAATTAAATGATAATAATGATGAGAATATTAATGTTGTATTTAAGATTTTTAGAATGAAAAATTTATATGAAAAGTTCATAAAATTTTAGTTTTGTATAGAGAGAGTGACATTACATGGGTATGTTATCACCTACTAAAGGATATTTTTTAATCCATCAAACATATAGTAAATTCAAGGATTGGTCATACCAATATCTATGATTGAGATTTATAGTGTCCTTAGCTTATCTAGGTACTATAATTTATTTTTGAGAGTATTCATATGATTATCATGCCCACTAACAAAGATAACTCAGCAAATTATGAAGTTTTTCTATACTAGTAAATGTTAGGATATCATTAAAGATTTAATAAAGAGGTTAATGAATACACCTTTCATTACATTTCCCACTAGCAGGGAAGGATTTTTAGTATATAGTTTTTCATCCAAAAAGTTCATGGGTTTTTTAATCATGAAATATGGAAAAGTGATAACAAATTTCTATTTCTAATTAGTGATCCATGTGTAGAACTACCCAAATCAAGACATGTAATTATATTTATTGATATTTTTACTGATGATTTGGGGTTACATTCAATATGAATAGAATTGGGATATATATACATATCATAAAATCCTTAAGCATATATTCACAAAAAATGATCTTGAATAATACTAATAAATGTAATTTGGGATAACCAAGGGTTATGATTGTTTGATCCCTTACCATCCATGGAAGGAGATCAAAGTGAAAAATGCTTTATGTTAAAAAGATCCAGCAAACCAATCCATGATGAGGAATAGATCAAATTTTCTTTGACCTAAAAAGGATGAAATGGAAATCATTAAAGGAACTCCATGCTTCCTTTCCCAAACAACCATTAAAACAACCATTCTTAAAAGGCTCAAGGAGTACCAAAAGGATTATGATGATATTTGGAGATAGGTGTGGAATATTCTAGAGTTCAACTTTAATAAATATGGAGTAATAAGGTTGGGATATTATATATGTTTCCTAAAAAACAAAAAACAAAAAAAAAGATGGATCTTCGAAATGATGAAATTATCTTTTCCTAATCAATTTATCTAAGAATCGCTAAGATTTATAGTGATATAAAGAAAACATTCGGTCTGGATAACATGAAAAAGATGTTTGAATAATTTTTATATCGATGATTTGTATTCTTACATGTCAAGGGTAAATTCTAGAAGTCTAAGAGTATGATGAAACCATTTCTCATACCAGTATGAAAATGAGAAAACATAACCATGGATTTCTTCATAGTACTCCCCATGAAATCTAATGTTAATAAGACCATTTCGGTTTAAGTGAATCACATTACAAAGTTAGTGCATTTAATTATTATAATGTCATATTTTTCTCTTGACCACCTCCTTAATATATATATACTATAAGTTGTAATACTTCATTTATTACCAGACATCATTATATCTGATTGAAATTAGAGGTTTAACTTGAGGTTCTAGATAAGCCTTCAACAATAGTTGGATATAGAAGTGAGTTTCAGTACTGCATAGCATCTTTATATATATAGTATTTCTGAGAGAACCATCCAAACTCTAAATGATATAATGATATCATATTCAATGGATTTATAAGTATTTTCAAATCCGTTAAATCCCCTTAAAAAGTTCTAATATAATAATTGTTTCCATTATAGTATTATAATTCCACATTATGAAGAATATTATGGGAAGAGGTGTCAGATATTAGCATGATTGGGTAAATTTGGGAAGATGAAGTTGATGAGACCTTATCTCATTAAATAAATGACTCATAAGGATCAATCTATTTTTGCATTATATGGAATCGATGAAATGTTAACTGTAAATTCATGAATCTAATCATATATAAGGACTAGATTATGATGACTGAGATATATAATTCATTCATATACCACCATAGAATAAATTCATTATTTTTGGGAAGAATGGAAAAATTATTCGCACATACATCGACCCCTTCGAGATCCATTATCACATTAAAGTTGTGGCTATCGACTAAAACTCAAACGTAACCATCTCAGTTACATGATCTGTTCCATCTATCTATCTTAATGAAGTACATACTGGACCCATTATATGTAATAAATCCAGAAGTGGTTTCCATGTAGAATGTAAATCATAATAGGGTACATTGGTGGAGATATTATATTATAGAGAATAATTCATATGAAAAGAGATAACACGCCTTGAAAAAATACGAAGGTGGAACCACATGTTTTAAGATGAAACATGGGAATTGGAAAAGGTGATGAAACAGAAGTACCCTCATCTATTTCAGTGATTGAAATGAAAATTTGTATATGGAATTTCTAAAAGGGAAAAAATGTAAGGACCAAAAACAATCATAAGTGAAATTTCCTTTTGAGTGAATAAATATATTATTATGTAATGTAGTTGTATAAGAAAATGCACAACTTTATTTTTGTTATTATATACCATTATAAAATATTTCCATATTTTTTCTATCAGTCTTAAAATACTATTAAGAATAATAACCATTGAAAATATAGATATTCTAGAGTTACAGTTATTATTAGTATATATTAAAGGTTATAATAAATTATAATTGACATAAACCTAATAAGTGATGACCCTAACCTGTGGGATCGTATCATATGAAGCTCGTTTATTGATGCTTACAAGGGAGATCAAATCGCCAGTCTTTTCCATTGATGAAGAGAAATGTGATATACAATAACTGAAACTTGATTGAAACCATCATTAAGATAAGTTCAATCTTATTATGATCATACCCTATACCATGTTCAGTGAACCACCATAATTGTGCACCTTACTATTATGACTTACCCTTGGTTATTAAGGTGTTTTTATCCCCACACTAGTGGTAAGAATTTGTATACTTACTTTTTAATAAAAAATGAATATATAATATATTTTCATTACAAGTTCATATATATATTACCGTGATTTTGAAAAGCAATTATGTCTATATAAAAAAACTATAATTGTATATTTCAGAAATACATAGTATTAAATAAAAAACTTTTTCATAATTTCAATAATTTTTTAAATAAATTATATTTTCATGTAATTTTAATTTTTTAAAAATATTTTCTTAAATATAAATGATAATATAATTTAATAAATTCCAACATATCTTCTATACTGGTAAAAATATGGTTAGTGTCATAAAAAAAGTATTTTACAGTGAAGTAGGAATTTCTTTAAAAGTGTAAATTTTCATATTATGAATTTATTTTGGTAAATTAAATAAAATTTTTGAAATTATAAATATTTTAATTTTCCAATGGTTAATTTTTCATAATTTTCCAAGACAATGTATTTTTTTTGTCAAAATAAAATATGGTATAAATATACAGTATGTATTATGACGTACAGATAGTTCAAAAGTTATTTAATAAATAATATAAAAGGTATAAAATAAAAAAATGTGTTTCCCTTTGAAATGATGTGTTTTCTAGTTATTTAATAAATATTAAAAAACAGTAATGTTACGTCCAAAACCAATATTATATTTTAAGATTTAAAAAATAATTTTTAATTAAAATAACTAACTTCCACATCATGAATGTAATTATTTTAAACATCTTTTTATCCAAATAAAATAATGAAACCCACTCCTCCTTGAAATAAATATTCAGAAAAAACCATGGGACATTTTTGTTTGGATCATTTTATCACTTTGTGTCCAAAACGTTTGTTTAGAAATTAATAAAGTGTTCCCCACACTTTTTAAATAAATATATAATTTTCCTCCCACTCATATTAAATAAAAACCTTTTTATCATGAAGTTAGTCTTTCCCCCAATCTCTAAATACCTCATAAGATGTTTCCACTCTATTTATATGCCCATTATACATTTTTAAAAGTAACCTTTAAAGGTAATAAATTTTCTCTTATTCATTTTTATTCAATTACTTTCATTATAAAAACCTTTTTATTTAAATATTTTCATGTTTTAAAGTGTTTTTAAACATCCCTATAACCTCCTTATTACTATTATGTAATTTATTTCCACATTTTACACTCATTAAACCCTTAAATGAACCTTTATATGCACATGTTTTGCTACTAACATTATCTCGATGTTTTCCATGAAAAAAGTTTTGTGATGTCAATACCCATTCCCATTTCCACTCAAGGTTGTTCACCTAGTTTTACAAAAAATTTAGTAATTGGTGAATTCCATATATGTAAACCACACAATTTATTCATCGGATTAAAATTGATGAAATACTTTCTTCTGTTATATGATATATGAGGAAGAAAAGTGTGTGTACATAATACGAATGTGATAGGTGGACCTGGAATTACCTTGTCCTCCAATGAATTGGTTTATGATTTTATCCCATGTGGTATTATATATGGTGAATGATAAAGTTTCCTAATAGCAATTGGTTTTATGCATAAGTGGTTATCCTGGACTCATGCATATGATCTAAGGTTTTTTGTTTTGCAATATTATTATAATGTATTTATGTTATAATCAAATATCATATATTGATGTAATTGATAATGGATCCCACATTTCTATATCAAAATGTTATGCCTCTTTACTTACATGTACTTATTTACTATGTTTTATGCTTTTTATTATTCCCTTATAAGGATTTATTTCTCACCCCTTTCATATTTACATCCCCTGGTTAACCTATGCAGTGTTAAAAGATCAATGGAATTTAATGGCATATAATTGAGTTTTAATTAATTTAATTATATCCTTATGTTAATTTATTGGGATATTTATCTAATTACACCAAAACAATAGGCCTCTTAAAATTTGGGGATAGTGTTTTGTGTATATATCTATAGCAGATCATGATATAATGTTTTTTGAATATATGTGTTTTCATAGTTGGTATGAAATTAAGGTCTAGTTATCTTAGGGATGAATTTTATAATAATATAGTGAATGATATAGTGTCAATAATAAACATAAGAAAAAAACCCTAAATTTTAGAAATGTATAAAGACAGTTTATTTTACAAAATAAAATCTCTATTGTGACACTATAAGTGGATATGGATCTATGACATTTATACTTAGGGGTAATAACCCATGAAGGGTGAATTAGGTATTAATTTTATTTCCAACTAGGGTATAACAAGTATTCCTTTCTATACGCCTACTTTGAAATTCCATAGGTATATTCATTGATAAATTCAAAACCTCATTATGAACCATTATGAAGGGAACAAAAAATCTATATAAAATTATATGTTAGGAAATAGACCATGGATAATGTATATTTAAACGTATAAATTTATAGATTATGTAATATATTTAATTTATGGGTTATCTATTCGATTTTTAAAGTTTATACTTTATATGTTTAATATTCTGAAAATTAAATTCTCTAATTTTACCTTTATTTTAGTAAATAGATATAAATAAGGGGAACTGAGTTAACAACCAATGTGATAGGCAGTGTAATGAGTGAAAAAATGATATTCACATCTCGATGGTAGTAGGATTTCATGATTTCATAACAATACTTACTTAATTAACTCAAATTTAGAATAGAAACATGAATTAGGGGGAAAACTCACATTCTAAAAAAATAGTGACAATTGAGACATTTATGAGAAAAAGGCCTTTGGATTTTATTGGATCTTATGATCCCTTAATTATAGAATAATGGATCTAGTCCATTGAAAATATATTCTCTATCCTTCAGTGATCTAAGAAAGAGATTTCCTTTTTTATGTTTATTACATGAATGGAGAAGATGATAAATGGTGAGTGTTAATCGAGGATAAAAATATTGACTGATAAATTGAAGTGATGGAGAAGAAAAAAAGAAATAATTTTTTTTGTAAATACTTTACTCGTACTCCCTAACATAAAATGAAAGAGTTTCTTATCCTAAAAAAGTATATATAATCCATTAGGGAATATGATATGAACTTTAAATTACATTCATGAAGCACCATTGAATTTTTCATTGACCCCAAAAGTAATTATGACTGCTTTTTTAGTCATATAATGATGAATCGATGAAATTGTTTTTCTGATTTGAGGCTTTGAAATCTATAGATAAATTTTTGGATGTACTCTCAATGTCAACATAGATTGGTGAATCTCAAGGGTCTTATGGATCTAAAGATTATAAGTGTAAAAATAATTTCAATTATAGAATCGGACTGAAAAAACCACACATTGGTAAGAAAGTCCATCATCCCAGTTGTCAAAAATATGGGAAGAAGAATTCCAAATATTCCCTGAAGGGGACAAGGAAATTCTATAGGTGTGGTGATGGGGGGAAAAATTATAGAAAATTTGTATATGATAACCCCACCAATGTGATGGAATAAAGGAATCCTTCAGTTAAACCTCAGCATAGTATCCAATATATCATCTGTATAAAATATGCACACTATAGAAACCATTATAGAATACCATGGGTAGTCAAAGATAACTCATTACAATATCCTCTTAATCCTAGAGAGAAATGGTGATTATATTCCATGAAAATTACTAAGGTTGATATTAAAAATGAAGTGGTGATAGGTATGCTAGTTATTCATTAAAGGATAACATATTTTCATTTTGATTATGGTTACAAGCATTCATTCATATCAATCATGTCTAGTATATCTATCTAAACACTACATAAAAACATTGAATTAAAGATATCAATGATAATAAAAAATGGGGAAATTATATCATCCCAAGTATATAACTTATACCTTGAAAATATTTTTGGGGTTAATTTCCAATTGAACATTTTGACACTCCCTTTAGATGTATTTAAACATATTCTGGGTATCTATTGGATTTATTTATATAAATCCAAAAAAAAATAGGAAAAGTATGTCACCATCCATAACATTAATCACCCTCTAATTATATACAAGTGTAATGGGGATGATTTATCTCCTTTGGAATCATCATCTAAAAAATGATTATTACTACATTATGTGAAATAATATCTATATAAAATGATTAAGACTAAATAAAAGATCTTCCTTGATGGAATTCACAGTATAATAGAATATACTGATGTGTTTCTCGAATAATTGTCTGGTCTTCCTCCTAGAAAAGAAGTTATTTTCTCAACCAAACATACACATGGTTATCTTATAATATACCAGAATCTATATAGAATAGCTACTATTGAACAAGAAGAGTTGAAGAATAAATCACATGAGAATTTAGATAAAGGCTTTATACACCTGAGTTCTTCACCAATGGGTGATCCAATATTTTTCGTCACGGAAAGGATGGGTCGATGCTCTTCTATATTAATCATCATGAGCTTAATAATAACATGATAAGGAATAGGTTAAATCTTACATATATTGATGACTTGTTTGATGACCTATGTAGAGTCCAAAACATATATAATGTGAATATTCAGTTAGGATATTATATTGTAAATGCTAATAAGGTGGATATCCACAAGACTACTTTTCATTAATGATAGGGGAACTATGAGTTCATAGTGATGAAATTTGTACCTAATAAAGGACCAAATATCTTAATATATTTTATTTAAAGTGTTATCTTGGATGACCTTGATAATTTTGTTTTAGTATTTCGAGACAATAATATTATCTAATATAAATGTTAGTTGAAAAAAGATCATTTGAATGTTTTACTAGAGGGCTTTCGAAAGGAATCTTTACTTGAAAACATTAACAAATTTGAGTATTATAAAAAGTGAATAACATCACTATGGTATGTTATCACTAGAAATGGTATATCTATGGTTCCCAATAATGCATATTAATTTGAAAAAAGCACTAATTATTTTTAATAAGATCCATTTTTCCTTGGATTATGTAGCTATTATCATCAATTTATAAAAATATTCTCATGAATTTGAAGCCAAGTAACCAAGATAACTCAGAAGGGGATTATTTTTTATTGGATGATGAATGTAAGGAGTGCTTTAATGAGTTAATAAAGAGGTTAATCACTACACATGGGATCACATTACCTACCAGTGAGGAGTTATTTTTAATCTATAGAGATGCATCCATAAAGGTATTAGTTTTTTTACTCATGAAAAATTACAAAATGATATAATATTACTCGCACCAATTAAATACCCATGTGTATAACTACCCAAACCATGATCTGGAATTGAATGTATTGATCTTTTTATTGAATAATTGTAAAAATAATCTTTATGGGGAGAACTGTGACATATATATGGATCATAAAATCTTATAGTATATATTAACACAAAAAGTGATAAATATGAACTAATGAAGGTGGTCAGAGATGATCAAGGACTAAGATTTTTTAATCCACATCAATCATGTGAAGGTGAAAAAAGTGGAAGAATCTTTGAGTAGAAAGGATCTAGTAACCCTATCAATGATGTTGAAATAAAGGTATCTAATATTCATCGATAAAAAAATGATAGACATGGGAATCGTAAAACTAAATTCATCTTACCTTTCTTAAATATCTTCTCAACCATCAATTCTTGATAGGATCATAGTGTCCAAAAAAGAGGATTATGACCTAATAATTAATGTAGTTATTATTCTATAGTTCACATCATGATGTACCCTTAGTTACCATACTATTAAAATTATTTAAATAAGATCCCATTAATTTTTCTAATAAACATGTTTTATGTCATTTATATATGAATTTATTGTGATATAAGGGTTTTGGTTGTAGAATGATCTTTATATCTCCATGGATTGATTATTCAAATCATTGAATAACATGATATATCCATCCAACACATCTCACTATTTTAATTTTGATATTTTATTAAAATATATTATGGAGGGTGGAGTAGGAACCCTTACAGTATCCATAGAAAAAAAATTAAAAAACCCAATAAAAAGAGATAAAAAGGTAAATACATCACCATACATCACCAATCCTTCAGTATTGAGTATCAGATCAATATCTATAGGATAGATCCCAAATATTAATCCCAATATTTAACCTGAGTTTGTCATCCAATATTTTTATTTATTGTTATATCACCATGTATTTATATATATCCCAATATTTTGTGAATGGATAACTTAATATGGGGTGAAAAAATAGGGTATCATTATATTTCTCTTGATCAAATATTGTAGTATATGGTTCTTTCTTCACATATTGATTTGTAATTACAAAAAAATTCAATAGTTTTACTCTCTTATTTAATGATTATGGTGTTATTATTTTCATACAGTGAAATTTGTTTCTTCTATTTTTTTTTAAATTCTACACATTCATGAAACTCGTGGGGTAAAAATCATAGGATGTGTAACAACATGTTTAAAATTTAAAACTTTAGCTCCACTAAAACTAATCATTCTATGATTCATGAGTGCTGTGGAATTGTTCTCACAATAATAATTTTAATTTTTTAAAATCATATTTTTATATTTTCAACACATTATTTCTACTAAAAAGATTAACAATAAGAATAAATTAAGAAATATTTGATTTAATTATTCATAAAAAATAAGGGATAATGGTATTTATAGTTTAAAGTTAAGGAATTTATCAATAACATAATAGTTTCATTAACTCAATAAACTTCTCATCATCTTATAGAATATAATCCATAATTTAATCTGATACACGTTAAATTTAGCATACTAATAAACATAACATCATATTTGGCGATAAAAAAATACACAACCTATCCAATTTAGAGTACCGTAATCATGAATCATATGTGAGTAAAATAAAAAAACCCTTCTCATATTCCTATAATATTATCCAAATATACATTAATATCCATTAAATGTATGATCTAAATTTTCTAATAATTAATTAATTCATCACTCAAGATCAATTAATTGGAGTTATGGTCAATCTCAAATTAATGTACTCTATCAATAGGATTGCATGTTATCTAAATGTCTAAATTAAAATAAAATCACACTAATCAAGAATAATTATGAAGAGTTTATTATGATGTTTAAGATAAGTGGTTTATGATGTAATAAATTAAAATAAAGGCTAATAAATAACGCAGATTTTTAATGTATAATTTATGACCCTCAAAATAACCTCAATAAAGATTATAAATTTCTCCTCACCACAAAAATATTATCATCTACCACTACCCCTTTAATCTTTCCACTTTGTATAAAAACATTGAACCCTCTACAAAGTGATGAAATTTCTCTGTTTTTATTATTATTATATTTTTTAATTGTGTCTAGGAATAAAAAACATTAGACCGTTTCACATAAAAAAATTCACTTTTAGAACCACCATTAATCTTTTAATGAAACTAATTTAACAGTTAGAACAAAAGGGGATAGTGTCTCGCCATTGGTTAGTCCAAGGTAATTCCATTACATGTTTTTTTCAAATTATTGAGGATCCATAAAAAAATCAAAAACAACATGTGAACTAATCCTCCCAATAATCACAAGATAATTTCCTATATCTATATCCATTTTGGAAAAAAAATCCCATTATCTCCAGGAAAAGACCTTAACTCACTCTCTTAAGATCAATTGAAATCATGATGTAAAACTAATGAATTAAGATATGAAATATAAATCATATTTTAACGTGTATTTCTTTAATGAAACTCTTTGTTTCTATGGGATTAATAAAATATTAGATCTAGGATAGGTAGAAAGAAAAAGTTGGATAAATAATCACAAAATATAGACTTAATCATTTTAAAATGGTTCTAAGTATTCATGTTTTAATAAATATTAAAATTAATGTTCTAGTAGTAATACATATCATTAAAATCTCTCATGAAATACAGTACTTGAGAGAATTTGATAAAGGGTTTAAGGTACTACTTGGGAATGAAAATTTATGACTATTGGACAATCACATCATTGAGAGAATAATAAAATTATGACTATGTTATGAAAATTCTAAATAATTAAAATCACAAAAAGGTATTATATAAATAACACCAAAAATTTTTCCTTCACAAATAGCTTCTGATACAGTGGAGTCATAGGGCCTCACGCCCACCTCCTCATACACCAGAGGTTGTTGACCAATTCTAATAGTCTATATTCAATATGGGGGAAACTATACCAAAAATACCATAGGCCTAAATAATAAATAAATAAACACCATCTATTACCATAATTCAGAGTACGCATATGGAAGTTAAACTAAATCCAAACCATAAAAAAATATACACCGATTCAATATCTAATGAATATTGGAGTCCAATAGTGATGCATCATAAATAAATCACCCAGTAAGCATGTAAGTAGTCATTTTTCAAATAGGTACTGTGTAGCGATAATTCAATATATAGAGAATATTTTATGTCCTTATCTATACACCTAGGCTCATAAACCCAAGACCATGCATCTAGGTCTATTACCCCAGGATTAAGATTGTGTTCATATCTCTACCTTTATAAAACATTGTTCCACTACAAAAAATCTAACTATTTGTGATTGGGGTATTTATGATGGGACCCTGTCACCAATAGAATTTGTTACGAAGGACTATCACAAATAACATAAAAAATGTAAAAAAATATTAATAAAATTGAATAAAATAATATTCATATCACAAAAAATATTAATTTTTTTTCAAATAATAATAGTAAAATAATAATAATAAAATTATTAATAATAATAATATGAATAAAATTATTCATAATAATAGTAATTTTATAAAATATATAAAATAATAAATACCTCAATATTCCCAAAAATATTGAAGATGATAATAAAAAAAATAAGAAATCAAAATTGTAATAAAATAATAAATAAAGCATATAAATAATAATTAACTAATAAAGTAATAAAATAATAACAAAATAATAAAAATACAAAATGTAACATTTGAAACAATATAAAGACAGTTTATCTAGAAATATAAATATATAATATTACATTAAAAAATATATTCAAATTTATTATCATAAAAATTAAATAAATCATTAAGGGGGATGTTCTTCTAGAGGATGTGGAAGAGTTAGAAGAGATGGTGGAAGAAACTCCATCCCTAAACCATATTTTTAACGTCACGTGTAGTCCATAAATTGCTCTTACTACTACTTCTGCCACTGAATCATCTCCTCCTCCTCCTCCTACTACTGTTAACAAAGCTCTTCCTGCTCCCTATGCAAACACTATATAAGCTCACCTTGAGATTGCAGTTACTCCTGATACTATACAGTAGATGATGATGAATCTCTATGTTCTTCTCTCGATCTACACGCTGACATTGTAGCGGTACCATAATAAATCTCAGGCATCAGTAAAGAGTAGTTACCAATAACTTGGTCTTTCTTGAAGGAATAATCAGTCGCCATCATCCATGTTTCTTCTTCAAATCTTACTACACTAGTATGATCATTGGTCTGGGTCAGACTCTCATTCTGTGTCTTTTTTTTGGGACCTCATATGACTCAATTAATTGTAATTTAAAAATAAAATAGTTAAATATTATTTTTAGTTAATTTTAAAACATTAAAAAATTATATTGAACACAATCTGACACTGTAGATATCCTCTAATATATATACTGATAAAATCACTGTAAATCCTCCTATAAACATTGAAATCTCTAATATCTATCCGTTTGAATACCTATATGAATATAAAATAAATATTTTACATTTATGTTATATAAATAAATTTTATAAAGTTACTTACCATATATTCCCAATGCGAACTGAATGTACGACTACCCGGTCAATGTGTCACATCCTTTTTCCCCCGGTTCTGTCGACCTGCTGATAATATCCTCTAAAAATGACCACCAAAACAGTGTAAACATAATCAATCCCAAGAAATATATGAAATTTATTCAGGTAAGGGTGAAAGAACATGGATCTTCTTCATGGGTATGTTTTTCCTTTTCTGGTCATTTTTTTGGAAAAAGAGTAAATTCTAGAAAGTATCAAAGTACACAATATGTACTTAATGAGTACAGGCCATGTACTTCATTGCTGCAAGAACCCAAGTGCTGGCTGTGTAGAAGCCATGAACATGACCATGTGGGGGTTTTCAGAGGCCGCATAAAGTGGAGTACTAAAATAGTAAGTATGCACTGTGTACTTTCTTTTTTTTCATTAAAAGCACCGGGGTCACATCTAATGTATAGAATGCACTTCCTTTAGGTCTCATTCATTTCAGAGCGCCAAGTAGCCGCAGATCGTCAATGAGCCCCTGATCCTCCATCCATCTTCCGATTTGAGCACCGTTGATTGCGTTGGAATTGCAGCGGTGAGTTATTTCTTCTCCCAAAGCATCGATTTCCAATTTATCCTCTTTTACATGTTATCGTGGGTTAAAAAATTTATATGTTTTTGTAGATCTATGATGTTATAAGGATATTCAATCATTGTTTTTCAAGTATATCGATCTCTTAAACCTGAGGTAGGTGGTTTGTTCCTTTCTGTTGAATGCCTTTGAGTATTTTGTGCGAATTCCACCAATAGCCTGGAATGATGTATTTAATGGTTACCATTTAGCCATATTTCATGAATAATTTACTTGTTTGTGTGACTAGAGATTACTTTTTATGAAGAGGGTTTTTTTCTTTGGAAGTTTTTCCCATTCATTTTTTTCTTGTTTATGACCGTTGGGTCTAGTTTTTCCTGTTAGGCTATTGCTAGTTTCCATTCCTAGTTGTGGAATAGAGTGACTATTGTTCTAATTATACTGATATGCCTTAGAATGATAGCCAAGTAGTTCTTGAGGTTTACTTGGGGTGATACGTGTGCTATACTTGTTTGAATTACACAGGGCCATGATAACCTAGTGTAGTAGACCACATGGAGGATGCACATAAGGGATTCTCCAGAGTGTCTTTATAATTTTTTGATGAGAGCCCACAAGGGGAGTTGATGTTGAGTGCATCCTTAGAGTGTCTATAGTTCCTCGACGTGGGCCACAGGAGGAATAGATGTTGATTGTTTACCTAGAGAGCCTTTACTACGATATGAGATTATAGGGTTAATTGATGGTCAGTGCTTCCCTAGAGAGTCTTTACTTTAGCTGAACCAGAGGGGTGAGACTATGTGTGCTTCCCAGAGGGTTTATAGTACCTGTTGGTTGAACCATACAGGATAGGCTGAGAGAACTAACCAGAGGGTTACTTATTGTTTATACTTTCTTGAGTAGCTGTTTACTTGTTTGTTAATTAAATTCTATAACTGTGGACTACTTTCTATTGAGTACTATCCTTGTTTACTGATTTCTGTACTTTTACCTACCATATACTCACTGATTGTTAGGCACAATTCTTCGGGTGGTTAGATACTAGGATTTAGTCTGACACCCTATATGGGTAATTCATTTAGGCCCAAATATATTATATTGTTATAGGTATGGACAATGGAATGTGACCTGCGACATCAGGTACTTTATTGCATTGGAGATGGAGAGCATGTGACCAAGCCGAGGCTTGCTATGGTGAGGAATTTCTCATCTGTTTTCCTTTTGTACTTTGGTTTAGTACTGCATTCAACATTGTGACTTATTGAAATGCTTTCCTAGACATATATGTATCATGAATTATATATATATATTTATGCTCATGTTGTTTCTTTATAAGTCTTCCGTTGTTTAATCTTGTGTGGATGTTTACTACTTCCGCTATTGCTTTTGTTTATCTTATGTTGTGTACTCTGATAATGAGGGAATTTTTTCTCCACTATCGCACCCAAGGTCCTCTCTACAAGTGGGAAACCTCTTGGGTTTAGGGAAATGTGCTTGAGGCCATGTGACCAACATGGTACAAGGCGGCTCTGGGAGGCTTCCAGAACCGGGACGTTACAAAGATGAATCAGAGGGATTATTTTCTCTTAACTTACTACTTGGAGCCTATAGTCAGGGATATGATGGAATAGGTACATGGTAATAAGATGTGCCTCGGAGTAGCTAACCCGAGTATATGTAAAATCCATACTATCTCATCTATTTAAATTTCATTGGTTTTCAATTTTACTGTTGAGTTGATTTCACTGTTGGGTGATTCACATGTTTTGTGCTATTACCGTTGTTGTTATTGCGGTTTTATTTCTGTTGCTACCAGATGATATGAGTGTATTCCGTCTCATGCATCATATTGGTACTTATTAGAAATAACATGGCATGAATTAATTCTATGCTATCTAGGATGCATTAGAGATTGCATGCTATTGTGATTGGTGTTGTATAGACTCTACATGCTATTGTGATAGACCCCTTGATAGAAATGCATACTGTTTGATTGAGAATTGTTTATAAGGTTTTATATGAATGAAAACCAAACATTGGTTCTTGAGGTTTTATGGGCCCTCATGGATTATAATTTGGTGGATCATTGCAATTTTTCCTTGTTTATAACATGTATAAGATTCAAAACATTGATTTGCATGGAGTATGGGCCCTCACGGATCGGAATTTAGCAATTTCAATGCTTGTTTCAGTGTTTTATGTGTTATGGAGTAGTTTTTCATGATTACTGTCTAGAAAAACCCAGAATACACACCGTGTAATGATATGTACATGAAAGGTGTTCTTCTGTTTGGGAGGAAACAATTTTTGTTTAGTACATGTCGTGTACTTTATGTACACGCCATGTAGTCTCTGACCGTGCCATAGGCTGTGTGGGAAAGGAAATGGGATGGGAAAAGACTGGTGGAAACATGCCGTATCCATGTTGAGCATGTCGTGTAGTATAATCCTAATAACCCAGCCCTGTAGCTAACAACACGGGTTGGTCGAGTCTCTTCTTGTACACGACATGTCTACCTTGAACACACCGTGTAGTCTGACCCAGGTACCCGACCATCTCACGAACAACACGGGTCGATGTTATCCTATCACATACACTATGTGTCTATCCGAAACATTCCATGTAGCTTGATCCATGTAGCTGACCATGTCACTAACAACACTGGCTAGGTAAAGAATATACAATACACGCCATGTCTACCTTTAACACGCCGTGTAGTCTTGTC
This sequence comes from Viscum album, assembly GCA_963277665.1. Taxonomy (NCBI): domain Eukaryota; kingdom Viridiplantae; phylum Streptophyta; class Magnoliopsida; order Santalales; family Viscaceae; genus Viscum; species Viscum album. The sequence goes on along the minus strand of OY728135.1, from coordinate 1,131,459,226 downwards.
TTAGGAGAGACATGTGGCTTAACCGTGTAGAAGGACCTGGTTAGGGGAAGAGGATTCAAGTACACACTATGTGTTTTGAAAAAACACCATGTGTTTGGGGTGTTAACCGACCTATTAATGTAGAAGTACACGCCCATGAGAATTACTAAAGTGAACACACCGTTTAGGAAATGTTCACGATGTGTAGACTTGTTTTTCAAAACATGAATGCTTTTCTTCTTCTGTTCCTTTCTTGTCCTTACAATTTTCATATTTTGAAAGTCTTGAATCTAAGGTGTGCATTTGACCTTACAAATTCATGCCACCAAGACGTCCTCTTTCCATCCGCTAGTTGCAGGGTAGCGATAAAACACCAGATATGGCTGATCATGGACTTCCTATAGATCATCATGTTGTTCCAGACATGGAACCAACAGTGATACTAGTTATGTGTTCTGATGCGAATTTTAGGAGAGGAATTATGAGGATGATGTAGACCTTCCAAATAGAACCACCTCCTTCCTCATCTATGGAAGACTTGACATGGGTTTTCTAGAAGCATCATCCCACCACCTTCTTAGGGGAAAGAGGACCATAGGCTGCAGAGTCAGGGCTAGAAGCCATACTGATTATCTTTGAGCATCTGGTGATGCCTCTAGAAAGGTGGGTCAATCTTTCTACCTACATGTTTTGAGACTCTTCCAAGAGGTGGTGGGAGGTTATCTCACAGTTGTGTCATCAGCAGGTTATGGGGTGGGAGGAGTTTTAGCATGTTTTCTATGACTACTTCTATCTGGAGGCCCTTAGGGCTGATCGATCATGGGAGTTCATGAGTCTGGAGCAGGGTAATCAGTCAGTTATATATTATTCCTCTCATTTCACCAAGCATCATCTTTTCACAACCCTACAGGGTGTAGATGGTTTGTTCATGGCAAGGAAATTTGATGATGGTGTCAGATTGATGATCCGCTCGCAGGTGAATATCTCTTGGTTGACTTCCATCGATTCCATTTTCAACTAGGCACTGATTGCAGAGCACAATATGAGAGATTCTAGAGCTGAGATCCAGGGCGGTTCTGCTTCTAGAGTTAGTACATTTCCCACAACCAACAAGAAACACCGTAGGGAGTCTTCACGAGGTGATCCGAGGAGGTGAGACACATCTTCTTGTTGCCATGTGGTATGCTACCAGTGTGGAAGGGCTGGGCATACGAGGCTGCAGTGCTAGAGAGACCCGGTGGAGTGCTCATCTTGTGGTAAGATGGCTCACCTGCAGTGATTTCGTCAGGTTTTCTCACTAGTAGTTGGTGACAAGTGTTTATCCATGACACCACGTCCAGGAGCAGTGCCACCAGTTTCTCACCAGTTTGGGAACTGGAGTTCTTCCGGCCATTCAGGACAAGGTGGAGGTCGAGGCCGTGGTGGTCACTCACTGGTCTATCAGTGACAGTAGGGAAGATCAGCTCAGAGGAGTCAGGCAGTGTCACCGGGCTATGATACAGGTCAGGCTTTTGGAGTGGAGCAGACCAAGTAGGAGTAGGATCCCAAACCCTCTACAGTTCGAGGTACGATCTTAGTAGCCTTAGTTTTATCTTCTTCTCTTTTCGATACCAGAGCTTCCCATAATTTTATATATGTTTATATTGTAGAGATCCTTGGTCTCTAAATCTTTTACACTGCCAAAATCTTGACACACTATTGGGAACTATGACAGCTTGTGTACGTTAGTGAAAGGAGTGCTCTCTAGAGTTTGATGGGTGTCACTTTCTGTCGAACATCTATGCCCTAGAGATGACAAGCTATGATGTCATTCTTAGGATGTACTGGTTAGTTCTCTTCTAGGTGGTTGTCGACTGTTATCACTGCAGGCTGAGTTTCATATCTCTAGAGGGTGGATATTTTCTTTTTTGGGGTGAGTGGTATGACTAGGCGATCAGAGCAGGACTCGAGAATTCTGGTCTAGGAGGAGTTAAAACCTAGTTTTGTAGTCTATATCTGGATGACTAGGGGGCTTCACAGTTAGACTTTCTTCTAGTGGTGGATCATTTTAGGGATGTCTTTTTAGAGGAGTTTGCAGGTTTTCCTCTATAGCGTGAGGTAGACCCCTCTATTGAGCTCATTCTAGGTGCACCACCATTGTTCTATCCTCCTTACAGGATGACTACACCTAAGTTACATGAGCTCAAGAAGTAGTTAGAGGATTTGTAGGAAAAGGGTTTCATCTGACCCAGTAATTCTCTTTGGGGTTCTCCTGTCATGTTTTCTAAGAAGGAAAATGGTACGATTAGACTTTGTGTGGATTATCAGTAGTTGAACCAGTTGATGGTCGAGAACTGATATCTCCTACCTTGGATTGTTGATCTCTTTAATCAACTTCAAGGACCCCGGGCATTCTCGAAGATTGACTTGAGGTCCGGTTATCATCAGTTGCACGTTAGACCATCAGATATACCTCTTACAGCCTTCCATAGCTGGTATGGTCTATATGAGTACATAAATATTCCATTAGGTCTCACAAATATTCCAGCAGTTTTCATGGCACTAATTAACCGAGTGTTCTATCCATACTTGTATTCGTTCGTAGTGGTATTTGTTGATGATATCTTGGTTTACTCTCTCACTTGACACGACCATGCCACACATCTTGAGATCATTTTGTGTACCCTAAGGGAGCCTCAATTATATGAAAATCTCTCAAAATGCAACTTTGGGATGGAAAAAATTCATTTCTTCGGTCACGTTATTTCAGAGACAAGAGTATTAGTAGACCCAAATAAAGTGAGATCTATATTTTCCTGGGAGCAACTGAAGAATGTATTTGAGGTGTGGAGTTTCCTAGGGCTGTATGGATACTACAAACGTTTTATATAGGACTTTTCACGCTTAGCAGCACCACTGATAGGTCTGACCAAAAAGGGTGCAATGTTCTTATGGTCAGATTCTTGCAAGTCAGACTATCAAAAATTGAAAGGGAGGTTGACTTCCGCACCAATACTAATCCTACCAGAGCCGGGAAAGAGCTATACTATTTTTTTATGCTTCAGGTATCAGGATGGGAGCTATGCTTATTCAGGGTGATGGAGTTGATACATACATGTCTCAGAAGTTGAAGCCACATGAGAGGAACTACACGACACATGATCTAGAGTTGGCAGCTAATGTTCTTGAAGTACACGGTTAGATACATTAACTTCTAGGAGAGCACTTTGTGGTTTTCACCGAACACAAGAGTTTGAACTACATCTTCACTCATCGGGATTGGAATTTGAGATAGTGGAGGTGGGTTCAGTATCTGCAGGCTTTTGAATTTGATCTTGCCTATATGCCGGGGAAAGGAAATGTTGTGGCTGATGCGTTGAGTAGAAGGACTCAGATACAAGCAGTTCAGGAGGCCAGTAGTGTGTGGTAGCTTATGACTCTGTTCTCTAAGATGCATTTGGAGGTTCAGTACAGATAGGTCTAGACCATTCTTTCTTCTGTAGCTATTACCCCTACAATATTTGATCGGTTACGAATGAGGAAGCTATCAGATTCTGAAGGCCTAGCTCTAAGGAAGAGTGTGTCAGGAGAGGACCCAATTCTTGGGTGGACCATAGGAAAGGATGATATATTTCTTTTTCAGGGACCCATATGGGTTCCATCAGATATACGCGAGGAGATGATGCGAGACATTCATTTCTCACTTGGGGAAATTCATCCTAGCATCACTAAGATATATCGTGATCTACACCATCAATATTGGTGGATAGATATGAAGAGGGATGTTGCTGGGTTCGTCATGAGATTTTCCACTTGTCAGTAGGTGAAGGAAAAATGACTAGTTGGTCTTTAACAGTAGTTACCCATTCCTAAGTGGAAGTGGAACAACATCGCGATGGACTTTGTGACAAGGTTGTCGCGGTCACCTTGAGGGAATGATGCAGTATGGGTTTTCGTTGACAAGCTTACGAAGGTTTCTCAATTATTTTGGATCAAGGAGACCTTCACTATTGATGAGATGGGAAAACATTATATCCGTGAAATTGTACGTCTGCATGGAGTTCTAAACTCCATTGTTTCAGACAGGGATGCACGTTTTACATCTCGGGTCTGGAAAGGTCTTCAGAAGGTTTTGGGTATGCAGGTACTTTTAAGTACAGCATAGCACCCCCAGACTGATGTCCAGTCCAAGCGTATGATTTAGGTTCTTGAGGAAATGCTCCGAGCATGAATTCTTGAATTTGGAGGATCGTGGGAGAAGCATATACCTCTGGTGGAGTTATCCAACAACAATAGTTTTTAGGAAAATATTCAGATGGCAGCTTATGAGGCATTTTAGGGTATTCCATGCTGATCACCCTTATGTTCTCTAGAGATAGGAGAGGTAGCTTTACTGGGACGTCATCTTGTTCAAGAGACCATAGAGAAGATAGAGTTGATTTGGAAGAGGATGACCACTACATAGTCATGACAGAAGTCTTATGTTGAATAACAGAGACGACCTTTGAAGTTCGAAGTCGGGGATCATTTTTTCCTATGTGTCTCACCGAGGTTGGGGCACAAGAAGATCAAAAGCCAGGGTCAGCTATCAGCAAGGTACGTCGGGCCATTTGAGTTTTTGGAGAGAGTGGGGCCGGTTGAAAATCGGTTGCAGTTACCTCAGAGGTACCAGGCTAGGCATGACGTTTTCCACGTTTCTTAGCTCAGACGTTAATTTTTAGACCCATCTTATACTTTCCAACCTAAGGATGTCGAGTTGGAGGTGGATGCATATTCTGAGGAGCATCCTATCCAGATTGTTGATCATAGTAAGGAGGTTCTCCATGGCCAGTCTGTTCCTCTGGTTCGATTTCTTTCGCAACATGGACTAGTGTAAGATGAGAAATTGGAGAGGGATGCCAACGTACAATCACAGTGGCTGGAGTTATTCGGGGATCCTTCTTCTATGCCGCGCTAGGGAAATTCAAGGACGAATTTCTTTAAGGGGGATTTTTTCAATAACCCGGATCTTCTTCTCGGGTATGTTTTTCCATTTCTGGTCATTTTTCGGAAAAAGAGTATATTCTGGATATTTTCGAAGTAAACAACCTGTACATTATGAGTACATGCCGTTTAGTGTCCATGCACATGGCCAAGTGGGGGTGTTCGTAGACTACTTAAAGTGTAACACCCCAAGATTTCATAGTGTGTTATTTTTTTCAAAATAATTCAATAACTTGCACTACACGCAACACTGAGTTCAATTGCACCATGACTTACCAAAAAAAAATCCATTAAAAGAGTTCATGAATAGTATTAACTAAATTTTAAACATTATATAATCCTTATAATTTTAGAATCCATATTATGAGTTTCTTAGTCATAATGCAAGAACAGATTCATTTTCAGTATTGCTCTTTTATCAACTTTTGATAGTGAAACCTTTTTAAATACAATATTTTAAACTTTTTGACTAAATGGAGACATCAAAAAATTTAAAATGAAACATCCCAAGCTTCCACGGTACGCTTTCCTTTGAATAAAACAGTAGCGTGTGTTGTACGCAACTTCGAGTTCTAATACACCGTAACCAATCAAACTAGCTGTTATGAATAGTAATACCTACTTTTTGAAGTTATATATATTTTATACTTTAAAATGGACTTCATTTTTGGATTCGGAATATCAAATTTAGCCTAAGGTGAAATTTTGGTACTTTTCGGATAACTTTCATATTTTGATGAATAGTGAAAATTACTAAATTTTAATTAAAAACAACTTTTTTAATCAAAATAATTAATAGTGATAAATTATGAATTTGAGTGGTTTTAAAGTATATTTAGAATATATTTTTACTATTTAATATAATGTTGGTCATTGGACATAATTTTACAATTAAACCGAACATAAACAAGTGTCAATCTTTTGATAGTTATTATCTCTTAAAAACACGCTTTTTGTTTTGACAGCGGGAATTAATTTTAAATTAATTTCTGCCACTTCTGTGTTTTGAATTTAGGAAAATGGATTCCATATTTGGAATCAGGATGTTCAAATTGTGTAAATAGGTAACTTTTATTTTTAGACATTTTGAATAATTACTGCGGTAAATATTTTATTTACCATGGTTAAGGGTAAATCCGGTAAATAAGGGTTAAAAAATAATATTATAATAATACTCAATTACCCTAAAACGTGTCTTAACCCTATTGGTTAATACATGGTCGACCATGGGCATCTTTGTGTCAATTTTGGGACCCCATGGATCCACTTGTAAGTGATAATGACACTTTATTTTAATTAAGTTAAAATGAATACAAAAATGACACAAGCATATATCTTTTAGAAAAACAATTGTTACATAGGGTTATATATGTTAGATTTTAGATTATAAATATTCATTAGAGAGCTAAAACGATTTACTACATAATGATATTTTATTTATAATTTTTAGACAATAAATAATTTATTTTATTTATGACACAATGATGATGCAGTAATTACTATAATAGTGAAAAATTAAAATAATTGATATTATAAATACCCAAATAAATTTAATATGAAACTTTTAAAGAATTAAACTAATTTTCTAGGATAATATGATATATTAGTATTGATTTAATTGACTTTTTTCGAAGTAATCAATTTTTTATGAGTTTCACAAAAATCAACTATTGAATAGTGTCAAAATTGACATAAAAGAGTTCTTAAAACAAATATTATATTATTAATTGATATTAAATTACTAAAAATCTAAGGTTCGGCCAAGAGACTTATATCATGATAGGTTCATCATTAATGTACCACTTGGGGGTCGCTTGGATGTATATAGTAAGTTTATTAACCATATTATATAAAAATACAAAGAGACATTGTAAAAGTGAAACTAATTAACTTAGAGTTAATACTTACAGATAAGGTTAATATAAGTACCCAAACCTCTAAATTCTATTGTTTGAGTGGTTTTCGACATATCCCCACCTTAACCTTTCAATAATAAGCTTTGGAGCCATTAGAAACCGAATATGAATTTATTATAAATTAATATTTCTAGCTTTTCCAAAGGCGCCCCCACCCCTCTTATAAAAGGGCACTCCTCCTTCTCATTTCTTCACACCTTCAAAGCCTTTTGGTTCGGCCAAACTCTGCCCAAATACTCTCCCAACATCCCTCAATACAACCTAGAGGCCTTAGTTTGATCAGAAAGCCAACCTAAGTAGCCCTTTTGATCAAATCAAAAGGAAGAACCCGAAGAAGAGGTAATGATTTCACCACCCTTCTCCAAGTTCATTTCTTCTTCCACTTCCTCTTTCTTTGTTCTTACCATTCTAAAATAATAACTCCAGTATCTTACATATACTGTGATGTTATTATATATATGGTACAACCATATTCAGTATTCTATCCACCCTTTGAATAACATGTCACCATACGTGCGTACCTACGGCTTACCGTCTCCACGTCGCGGTGTAATTGTTATTCAATATAATATTATTTGGATGGGTATAATAATGATGTGTAACTCATGTAAATAATAAATATAACATGTTAATGATTCTGTATATATGATATACCATCCATTTATATATTATTTTAATATCAAAAGAATGATATTGTCGCTCGTGCGTATGTACGGACTACCGTCTCCACGAACGCGATGAGATTCATTCTCCATCGTATCCATTCAAGTATAATTATCATTTGATTATTTAAAAATGATGTTTAAGGACTATATATCATTCGGGATATGAATAAGATACAACAACCATGGCTTATGTAACAAAACATATAAAAGAAAATGAGTAAGTTAACTCCCGAAACGACGATAATTCTAAGATATTATTAACAAATCAATGTTAAAAGATCATATATGATATCATATTATTATATATGATTCTTGTATAATTTTATAACAACTATTTCACCATTATACAGGAGGTTAACCTACCCCAACCAAGGAAAAGTACAAGTTAAGGGGTTTTCATCTCACTCCTTATTTCCGTGAGATTCATGCCATATTGCCACCATCACCTTTTGTGTGGTGTATGTACTGCCCATTATTATATTATTTGTGTAATACACTCTAATTTATGTGTATTTACATATTCATTTTATGATACCTTTTTCATGGGTTGTATGTTTCATAAGTTACCAAATTGGTAAGGGTTATTTCACAATCTCTTCATTATCTGAGGTTGTTTATACGTAATAATCTACTGGGATATCTTTATCATCCACATCCATGTTTCTTAAAAATGTATTTCAAAACATTTTTAATATTTACAAGAATATGGGTTAAAGTCATGTATACCCTTGTTTGACTTTTTATAAGAGGTTTATAAAGGAATCTTTCCGTCGTTTTCAAAACAAGGTCCTTTTTAACCTTTTCGACAGAATTGAGGTAAGAATGTTTTTTTTAACATATACGGCGGGTGCGGTTATTTTACGCCGTTATAAAATCTTCAGAGCTTTCCTTAAAAGATTATAAGAATATTTTCAAAGAAAATGTTTTATATTATATGGATCTTAAATGATTTCAAAATAAAAGGAGATATTTCTTTAAAAAGAATTTTGATTTCATCTATGTCAACATCCTTTGATGGATTTTAAGATTATTTGAAGTTGATTTATTATGATACAAAACTTCTATATTGTATTGAAGGTTTTGTGATATGTTTGACTATGGATGTGCTATTTTTATACCATTCATAGTTTATGGTGAAATTATTGACATTTCGTATGCTAGTTATGTTTAAACCTTTTCATATGGGAATGCATTGGACTTAATAAGTGACGGGTGGAGCCCGCTATAGCTCCTCGATGCATCGGTAGGTCTCATGAGACAAACTAGTGTCTTGGCACAAGGCTTTGAAAAAATCTTATTTGTAGTCTTGGCACGAGGCCTTGGCTATGTGGTTATGATAGTCTGGCATTATGCATTCCAACATTATGAAAGTGGTTATTGATTTTTGCATGTGATTATTCGATTAGTAGAATATCCATGTGAATAAGTAAATGGCATTATTTCATTTTATTTATGCCATACCATGTTGAAAGATAATATTTAAAAGGCTTTTGTTTTAGTTATACATTGCCTTAAATGTTTATTATTATTTATGAGAGTTTCCGCTATATTGTTATCCTTACTGGGCATTTGAGCTCACCCCTTTTCTATGTTTTATTTTTCCCAGGATGTGAAGAAGTAAGTTATGAATGACCTGCAGGGATTTTATGAGGGGTCAATAGTGTGGATTGTGGAAACATTATGTTGTTGTAGTAGTTTTTCATTTTATGATGTAATGTAAAACTTATGAATATATCTAGTGTTTCCAAGGCTACTAAACCAATCGATCTTTCGAGATTTGATATTTCTTGTGATCATGCCAATGTTAGGTAATAATGCACTGACTCTGGGTAACTGGGGTCGGGGCGTTACAGTTGGTATCAGAGGAAGTTTAGTACAAACCTTGGAAGCTAGATTTAGATAAACTCTGATTAGAGCACGTAGACCTAAGATGAACTTTGAGGATTAGTATAGAAGAACTTCCTAGAATTTTGGTATTGTAGAGATTTTATGAGTTTTCCGAGCAATACATCCCTGTCTGGATACGAGCATGTAGGGGCGGCTCTGGCACAGATGTACCTAGGGGTAAAACCCGAAAACACCGCTTTGAGCTAGACTCGAACGGGAACTGGTGCACGACAACGGGCCTTGCTGCACTCTTGGTTACGACACTCCCGGGGGATATGCTTAGGATAACTCTCACTATCTTTACAAATCATTATGAAGGGTTTATGAATATATACTTCCTCAAAGAAAACATTTTTATTATTATGGATTATATCCATAAATAGTTCAATTTATGTTAAGTGTTTTATAAGTATGGGATTATGTATTTTGATTCATAAACTGATCTAGTTTATGCCATTGTTTAGAAATGGCGCCCAGTAGAAGGAATGAGAACTCCAGAAATGCACATGATCCAAAGAGAAGGAAGGATCATATCTTTCATGGTCTTAAGATAGAATTTATAAGAGAAATAGTCTCCCATGTATTATCATCATATGAAGAAATAATATCATGTGTTGATAAGATAAGTAAAGAGTTTACTGAGTCCTATGTCTTTGAAGGGAAGAAAGAGAAGAAAAGGATGGAAGAGAGAAAGATGGATAAAAGTAAGAGGGAAAAGATGAATTTTCCCATATGTGGTAACTGTGGAAAGAAACACCCTGGAACTTGCCTGAAAGGAATGGGAGTTTGTTATAAGTGTGGAGGAAAAGGGCACAAAGTACGTGACTGCAAGGGTAAGAAAATGGTTTTAAATGTACAATGCTTCATTTGCAAGGAGTTTGGACACTACGCGAACCTATGTCCCAGTCATCAGACTATGCCGCAAATGATGCTATTGGATAATAATCAAGTTATGATACTACCACAGATGAAGAGGAATGATTAGAGATCTTATGTTGATTATGTCAATTGAGTGTTGTATCAACAATATACTTGTTATAATAATTATGGAGTATATAAGGATTGTACTGCAGTACTATTTCATTAAGGACTTGAGATTGTGTGGAACAAAGAAAAGTGACTCAATAGAAGGTTAAATTTTTGGAAAATATATGGTTGAGAGAATGATAAATCATAATATAGTTCTGATACTGAGGTAGTGATTTTGGAATAATATGTGATTATTTTGGATAAATTATATTGGATATTATTGACTACCTTGAAGCTGATTAATGATTTGTATGTTCCATCATTGTTGGGGTTTAAAACATTTTTGGATTAATGAAGTATATCCAGCATTCTATATGGAATAAGGGAACATGAATGTAATCAATATGGAATATAGTAGTACATGATGAAGGTATTCATATGCTATTACAGGGTAAAAAGGATCTATATTATGTTTACCTTCCTTATAAATGTTGGACTGTGAGTTTGGACAGAAGTATTTTGGATAGTTCTAGTTTGGATTATTTTGGATTTCCATAAAAGGACAACCCGGAGGTCGGGCGGCAACCCGTCGCGTCCGGCAAGGCTGCGAGACTTGAACCCGCAACCGAAGGGCGGCAAAGGTGTATCACCTACCACTGGCCCAAGAGATGTCCTGGATTAAATAATGTAGTTTTTTTAAAAGATCTGGTAGATGAATTATAAATTCGTTTATTTTGGAACCCTGTACGAATAGTATAAATATAATTTTTTTTCGAGTGAAAGATGAGTTTATGGTAGAAGTTTTTTAATGGACAAAACTCTAATTATAAAGTAAGTATATATCCTTATGATCTTAGCCAATCTCATAAATAAATTCCTCAATATTAAGAAAAGCAACTTAGAACAAAAATGTTGTCCTAGATGGTACCTTAAATCATCACTAATTTATGGCTTTGGGATTGTTGGCCTTTTCATAGCCATGTTCTCTACCACTCTCCATCAGATAATTGATGGTTAGATTTCTCTTCCATATCCATATTTTCCTACATGGAACCCTAGTATGTGTTATTTTCGGTAATCTTCATACTTTCCACTCTTTATTTTAATTAGAGGCCTCATTAATTCATTTTTCGATGTGGGATTTCAACTAAGATATTTTGAAACGTCAAAAATGTGTTATCCTAATACCCTATGTTTTGTTGAACCGATGGTATTTCAAATCATCATAGATTGATGAATTTAAGGACCTCAATTATACACTTGTTTGTGATTGATGACCTCAATCACTACCTATAAATATTTACGTTTTTCCTCCGATTATATGTCTCTAATTTCCACCAATGTTCTTCTAATCGAGATCATAATTTGGTGGTGACCCTTTGATTTCTCTTTTCCTCATATTAAGACTAAATTTTAGTAACCCAATTTCCGATGTGGGTTTTCCCACAAATATATTTTCTACTTTCAACATTTTATTTTTGAAGAACAATTTCAAATTGCGAGGATGCAATTTATTGAAGGAGGGGAGAATGTAACACCCCATGATTTCATAGTGTGTTATTTCTTCAAAATAATTCAATAACTTGAACTACACACAACACTGAGTTCAATTGCACCATGACTTACCAAAAAAAAGCCATTAAAAGAGGTCATGAATAGTATTAACTAAATTTTAAACTTTATATAATCCTTATAATTTTAGAATCCATATTATGAGTTTCTTATTCATAATGCAAGAACAGATTCATTTTCAGTATTGCACTTTTATCAACTTTTGATAGTGAAACCTTTTTAAATACAATATTTTAAACTTTTTGACTAAATGGAGACATCAAAAAATTTAAAATGAAACATCCCAAGCTTCCACGGTACGCTTTCCTTTGAATAAAACAGTAGCGTGTGTTGTACGCAACTTCGAGTTCTAACACACCGTAACCAATCAAACTAGCTGTTATGAATAGTAATACCTACTTTTTGAAGTTATATATATTTTATATTTTAAAATGGACTTCATTTTTGGATTCGGAATATCAAATTTAGCCTAAGGTGAAATTTTGGTACTTTTCGGATAACTTTCATATTTTGATGAATAGTGAAAATTACTAAATTTTAATTAAAAACAACTTTTTTAATCAAAATAATTAATAGTGATAAATTATGAATTTGAGTGGTTTTAAAGTATATTTAGAATATATTTTTACTATTTAATATAATGTTGGTCATTGGACATAATTTTACAATTAAACCGAACATAAACAAGTGTCAATCTTTTGATAGTTATTATCTCTTAAAAACACGCTTTTTGTTTTGACAGCGGGAATTAATTTTAAATTAATTTCTGCCACTTCTGTGTTTTGAATTTAGGAAAATGGATTCCATATTTGGAATCAGGATGTTCAAATTGTGTAAATAGGTAACTTTTATTTTTAGACATTTTGAATAATTACTGCGGTAAATATTTTATTTACCATGGTTAAGGGTAAATCCGGTAAATAAGGGTTAAGAAATAATATTATAATAATACTAAATTACCCTAAAACGTATCTTAACCCTATTGGTTAATACATGGTCGACCATGGTAATCTTTGTGTCAATTTTGGGACCCCATGGATCCACTTGTAAGTGATAATGATACTTTATTTTAATTAAGTTAAAATGAATACAAAAATGACACAAGCATATATCTTTTAGAAAAACAATTGTTACATAGGGTTATATATGTTGGATTTTAGATTATAAATATTCATTAGAAAGAAAAAAAGATTTAATACATAATGATATTTTATTTATAATTTTTATACATTATATAATTTATTTTATTTATGACACAATGATGATGCAGTAATTACTATAATAGTGAAAAATTAAAATAATTGATATTATAAATACCCAAATAAATATAATATTAAACTTTTAATGAATTAAACTAATTTTATAGGATAATATGATATATTAGTATTGATTTAATTGACTTTGTTCGAAGTAATCAATCTGTTATGAGTTTCACAAAAATCAACTATTGAATAGTGTCAAAATTGACATAAAAGAGTTCTTAAAAAAAATATTATATTATTAATTGATATTAAATTTCTAAAAATATAAGGTTCGGCCAAGAGACTTATATCATGATAGGTTCATCATTAATGTACCACTTGGGGGTCGCTTGGATGTATATAGTAAGTTTATTAACCATATTATATAAAAATACAAAGAGACATTGTAAAAGTGAAACTAATTAACTTAGAGTTAATACTTAAAGATAAGGTTAATATAAGTACCCAAACCTGTCTAAATTCTATTGTTTGAGTAGTTTTCGACCTATCCCCACCTTAACCTTTGAATAATAAGCTTTGGAGCCATTAGAAACCGAATATGAATTTATTATAAATTAATATTTCTAGCTTTTCCAAAGGTGCCCCTCACCCCTCTTATAAAAGGGCACTCCTCCTTCTCATTTTTCACACCTTCAAAGCCTTTTGGTTCGGCCAAACTCTGCCCAAATACTCTCCCAACATCCCTCACTACAACCTAGAGGCCTTAGTTTGATCATAAAGCCAACCTAAGGATCCCTTTTGATCAAATCAAAAGGAAGAACCTGAAGAAGAGGTAATGATTTCACCACCCTTCTCCAAGTTCATTTCTTCTTCCACTTCCTCTTTCTTTGTTCTTACCATTCTAAAATAATAACTCCAGTATCTTACATATACTGTGATGTTATTATAAATATGGTACAACCATATTCAGTATTCTATCCACCCTTTGAATAACATGTCACCATACGTGCGTACGTACGGCTTACCGTCTCCACGTCGTGGTGTAATTGTTATTCAATATAATATTATTTGGATGGGTATAATAATGATGTGTAACTCATGTAAATAATAAATATAACATGTTAATGATTCTGTATATATGATATACCATCCATTTATATATTATTTTAATATCAAAAGAATGATATTGTCGCTCGTGCGGACGTACGGACTACCGTCTCCACGAACGCGATGAGATTCATTCTCCATCGTATCCATTCAAGTATAATTATCATTTGATGATTTAAAAATGATGTTTAAGGACTAGATATCATTCGGGATGTTAATAAGATACAACAACCATGGCTTATGTAACAAAAAATATAAAAGAAAATGAGTAAGTTAACTCCCGAAACGACGATAATTCTAAGATATTATTAACAAATCAATGTTAAAAGATCATATGTGATATCATATTATTATATATGATTCTTGTATAATTTAATATAAACTATTTCACCATTATACAGGAGGTTAACCTACCCCAACCAAGGAAAAGTACAAGGTAAGGGGTTTTCATCTCACTCCTTATTTCCGTGAGATTCATGCCATATTGCCACCATCACCTTTTGTGTGGTGTATGTACTGCCCATTATTATATTATTTGTGTAATACACTCTAATTTATGTGTATTTACATATTCATTTTATGATACCTTTTTCATGGGTTGTATGTTTCATAAGTTACCAAATTGGTAAGGGTTATTTCACAATCTCTTCATTATCTGAGGTTGTTTATACGTAATAATCTACTGGGATATCTTTATCATCCACATCCATGTTTCTTAAAAATGTATTTCAAAACATTTTTACTATTTACAAGAATATGGGTTAAAGTCATTTATACCCTTGTTTGACTTTTTATAAGAGGTTTATAAAGGAATCTTTCCGTCGTTTTCAAAACAAGGTCCTTTTTAACCTTTTCGACAGAATTGAGGTAAGAATGTTTTTTTAACTTATACGGCGGGTGCGGTTATTTTACGCCGTTATAAAATCTTCAGAGCTTTCCTTACAAGATTATAAGAATATTTTCAAAGAAAATGTTTTATATTATATGGATCTTAAATGATTTCAAAATAAAAGGAGATATTTCTTTAAAAAGAATTTTGATTTCATCTATGTCAACATCCTTTGATGGATTTTAAGATTATTTGAAGTTGATTTATTATGACACAAAACTTCTATATTGTATTTAAGGTTTTGTGATATGTTTGACTATGGATGTGCTATTTTTATACCATTCATAGTTTATGGTGAAATTATTGACATTTCGTATGCTAGTTATGTTTAAACCTTTTCATATGGGAATGCATTGGACTTAATAAGTAACGGGTGGTGCCCGCTATAGCTCCTCGATGCATCGGTAGGTCTCATGAGAAAAACTAGTGTCTTGGCACAAGGCCTTGACAAAATCTTATTTGTAGTCTTGGCACGAGGCCTTGGCTATGTGATTATAATAGTCTGGCATTATGAATTCCAACATTATGAAAGTGGTTATTGATTTTTGCATGTGATTATTCGATTAGTAGAATATCCATGTGAATAAGTAAATGGATTTATTTCATTTTATTTATGCCATACCATGTTGAAAGTTTATATTTAAAAGGCTTTTGTTTTAGTTATACATTGCCTTAAATGTTTATTCTTATTTATGAAAGTTTCCGCTATATTGTTATCCTTACTGGGCATTTGAGCTCACCCCTTTTCTATGTTTTATTTTTCCCAGGATGTGAAGAAGTAAGTTATGAATGACCTGCAGGGATTTTATGAGGGGTTAATAGTGTGGATTGTGGAAACATTATGTTGTTGTAGTAGTTTTTCATTTTATGATGTAATGTAAAACTTATGAATATATCTAGTGTTTCCAAGGCTACTAAACCAATAGATCTTTCGAGATTTGATCTTTCTTGTGATCATGCCAATGTTATGTAATAATGCACCGACTCTGGGTAACTGGGGTCGGGGAGTTACATAAAGAGGATTATGGAAACAGTAAGTACACACCCTGTACTTCAAAAGTTCATGCTGAGTACTTCATGTTCATTAAACGCACTGGGGACGCGTCCGACTGACAGAACACACTTCTTTTAGGTCCCAATCGTCCGAGAGTGCTGAGCAACCATGGATCTTCTACGAGCCCCCGATCCTCCTTCCATCCTCAAATTCAAGCACCGTTGATTGCATTGGAATCGCAGCGGTGAGTTCTTCCTTCACCCAGAGCATTGTTTTCTAATTCCATCTCTTTTCCAAGTTATCATGGGTTAAAATTTTTATATGTTTTCGTAGATCTATGACATTCAAAGGAGATTCAAGCATTGTTGTTCATGTATATCGATCACCTAAACTCGATTGGTGGTTTGTGCCTTTCTGTTGAACGCCTTTGAGTATTTTTGTGAATTCCACCAATACCCTTGAACAGGGTATTTTGTGTTTACAGTTTAGCCCTATTGCTTGACTGATTTTCTTGTATGCATATGTAGAGATTATTTTTTTGAATAGGGTAATTTTTCTATGCATTGGATGTTTTTCCCATCCATGTATTGCCTATTTATGACCATCGGGTCTAGTTTTACCTATTAGTCTATTCCCAGTTTCCATTCCTAGTTGTGGGATAGAGTGAATGTTTTTTTATTATATTGATATGCCTTAGAATTCTAGAAAAGTAGTTCTTGAGGATTAATTTGGGCGATATGCACGCTATACATGTTTGAATTACACAGGACCATGAGAACCTAGTATAGTAGACTTCATGGAGGATGGACGTAATGTATTATCCAGAGTGTCTTTATAATTTTACGATGTGAGACCACAAGGGGAATTGAAATTGAGTGCTTCCTTATAGTGTCTATAGTTCCTCGATTCAGGCCACATGCAAAATATACATTGAGTGATTCCCCAGAGAACCTTGAATATGACACGAGACTATAGGGGGAATTGACGGTGAGTGCTTCACCAAAGATTCTATACTTTAGCTGAACTAGAGGGGTGAGACTCTGTGTGCTTTATAGAGGGATGCTAGTACTTTTTGGTTGACCCATAGGGGATAGGATGTGAGATCTAACTGGAGGGTTACCTGTTTTTTATTCTTTCTTGGGTAGCTGTTTACTTGTTTATGAATTAAATGATTGAACTGTGGATGGTTTTTTGTTGATTACTTTCCTTGTTTATTAATTTCTGTACTTTTACCCATCATATACTCACTGAGTGTTAGACAGAGATCTTCGGATGGTGGCCTAATAAGATTTAGTCTCACACCATGTTTGGGCCATGCTTTTGGGCCCAAACATATTATATTGATGTAGGTATATACAAGGGAAAGTGCCCTGTGACTTCAAGTACTTGATTTCATAGGAGTTGGAGAGAATGGGACCAAGATGAGGCTAGCAATGCTAAGGAGTTGGTCATCTGTTTTCCTTTTGTAGTTTTTTAATACTGTATTCAACATTGTGACTTGTTGGGATGTTTTCCTAGACATATATATATAATGAATCATTTATATATATTTATGCTCTGTTTGCTTCTTTATCTGTATTATGCGGTTTACTCTTGGATGGATGTTTACTACTTCCTCAAATGATTTTTTTATCTTCCTCTGTGTACTCTGTCAATGAGAGAATAGTTTCCCCATTATCACACCCAAGACCCTCAGTGCTAGTCGGAAGCCTCTAGATTTTGGGGAAATACTCTTGAGGCCATGTGACCAACCGAGTATGGGGCACCTCTGAGTGGCTTTTAGAAACGGGACGTTACATAGGAAGGTGCAACAAGACAGGTCATACTATTTGAATCCTGCATTCCTCATTGAAGTCACCCTCAAATTGTGAAAAAACTAATGAAAATTATCACACATACAACCCTCCCATGCCTTCCAGATAGTTTCATGATTGCTCTCATTGATATGATATCATAAAACATACAAACAATTAATAATATCAAGTTATTAATTAAATAAATTTCAAAATATATAATATTTATTTCGGTACCTAACAATTTTGGAACATGTGGGGATTAACATCTATGGGAATCTAATCCCATGTAACCCATTTTCAATAAAAGTAATTATTTAATATTTAATTCTACTGTCCAATAGCTATATGTAAAAACATGTTAAAAAAATTATCCAAAAATTAATATATAAATAAATTATTGATAATTAATGAAAACTAACTAAAATACATAGGTAATCAAACCTCTACATGCATGGATCAAACCCGACATGTGGAAGTCGCTAAGGGATATGGCTAAGGAATTTCACAATAACATGCCCCATTTGAGTCCTCCCTCAATCAGTAGCATTTGGAGGCTCAGATGATCTAACATCCTGCTCATCATTATGTAGACCACCCTCCTAAAACTCACGAAATACATTTGAGTCCATCTAAATAAAGAAGTGACATTTTTTACTAAACAACTGAAAAAACATTTATATATAATATATATTATTATAACTAGCATTTAAATGTCTCAATATTCATCTTCATACTTATCTGCATATCTGATGGTGTTAATATCTTCATATTCCTCTTAACCATCATCAATTTAAATATGAGTGTTAGTTTTATCATTTCTTGTCATTTCAAATTGATTTGTTACATCATTAACATAATCATCTCCATCGATCCTTAAATATGGGGTGTCGTAATTGATAATCATTTCTCTTTCTTAAAAACATGGATTTGGATTAGTATCATTAAAAGTTTCAATTATTTTCACATTAACGGAACCACATTCAATTTAAATAAACTGATATTCCCAATATTTCATTTTTTATGCTCCACCAATCACCCAACTTTCTTGATGTTGCACTGTAATTTTCATAATAAATTTTATGTGCTTGATGATCTAATAAGAAGTGTTCATTTATTGTAAGAAGTATTTTATATTTAAAATCAATGATTCCATGGCTCAGATAAACATAGAAGCTTCTCTCAGTATATAACCACTAACATTTAAATATAGTTATATATTTCTGTACCAGATAACATAGTTTAATGATTTTCATGGCATGCTTTAAAATTCATCTTCAATTTCTCTGTGATGATATCCTCTCAAGAAAAAACCACTATTCATTGTTTTTTTGATACCCCATATGCACATGTATGAAATGAAAAACCATTAAGCAGATATGCATTATAAGATTAAACTATTTTGGATAGTGGGTTAAAAAATATACACAATCAATTATCAATTTTTTAGCATGTTGAGATACCTAATATTTTTAAAACAATTATCAATATAACACATAATAAATTTATTTTATATATTAAATAATAAATAATTTATGTTACATTTTTTTGATACCAGTATGAATAATTATTTTTCCGACAATAGTCAAGAGTATTTGAAGTAATTTATAGAATAACATTCTTGATATTATTATCATATAACCTAAAAAATATTAATATACTCCTACCAATAATACAGAATAAGTGATTGGAGAACTCACAGTACAAATGATTTCATTTTATAATAGTTTAGAGGAACATATATATGAGTTATGTGATGTTCATCATTTAAAATTTATCATTCATGAAATCCACCATATCTACATTCTGGATGAATAAAAAATAATAATTTATTTATCACTTCATAATCAATGGTTACCTCACTATGACCCATATAGTTTTTAGGGATATTATTTTTGAAAAAAATTAGAGTAGAAAAAAGAAATTTCCTCTTACAAATAAAATTATGGAATTGATCCTTCAACTAATCATTTGTTATATAATTTTTTCTTCAATTTCAGCATGCATCTCTCGAATGGGTACATCCATCAATACTATACAATACCTCTATATTTTTATTCTTGTAGAAAATTGAATATAAAATGTTCACTAGAGTTAATAAAAGTCAGTTCAAATATTTTTTCTAGTTTGTATAAAATTAAAAAATAATTCTTCTTGTAGTATGATCAATACATCATAGTCTAGTTTCGTCGCACAAAAATCTCTAAAACATATGAAATGTATATTAGTGTATCCTAAATCATAGAATTTAAAAAACCACTTAATCCAATTGGTAGAATTAATTCTATTATAACATTAGATTCATGACTTTATAATCCGGTAATATGACTATTTCAGACACATCATCCCAAATTGTAAACATAACCATATGAAATCATCAAATATAAAATCCACCAATAAAATAACAATTTATTTTCCTCAAAAAGTGTACAAGAATCTTCTGGCACTATTAAATAATCTGATTTGACATTTTCAGGTAGTTAAAGTTCTGGTCACCTAATATTTTGGACAAGATCTAATCGTGACTTTACATTATCTTTGGTCTTACCTCGTGTATCCAAAACTATATAAAACTTATTATAAAAAAAATTTCTTCTAAATATTCTGGAAATCCAACATGTGACAGACCAAAAAATCAAACTAATATGGAATCTCCAAAGAAATTTTCCATTTTACCCAATTGTGTACCTTCCCAAATCACCCAATTTCTGTAGGTTTATATTTTGTCCAAATGTAATGGGAGGTAAATAAAAGAAAAATTATTTTAAATCCATAAATTATATAATATAGGATATATATCTCGTTCAATTACACCTTTTCTAAAATAATATTTGTTACTCTTGAAAGGATGATTAGTTGGAAAGAATCCGCGATGATATTAAAAAAACAAGGTTTTCTTCCATTGAAGTGAATAAATGCTCTGTTGTCTCTCGTATAGTATAAACATGATTTTAGTCCATTTGTAAATCATCAAGATAACATTCCATATGTTTGGAAGTCTCTAATTATCCACTTCAATACATCTTTTAGTAGGAATTTTTTTTTCACATCAACATCATATGTACGGACACCATTACTAAATAATGAATTTAACTCCTCAATCAATGGTTTCAAATAAACATCAATATTATTTTTTGGATGTCTGGAATTAATAATTTCAAAAATATATGTGGTTCCTTCCTCAAAATCGGAGTAGGTAAATTGTACAGAGTTATAAAGATGGACCAACATGAATACTGACTACCGTATGAACCAAAAGTGTGTAAACCATTATTAGAGAGACCCAATCACATGTTTGGGGATTCTAAAGTAAATGGAGAATTTACATGGTAAAATTATTTCCATGAATCATCATTAGATGGATAATTAATGTATTTACCTAATGAAATATTGGTTTTATACCAAGATATCAAGGTTATTGTGTTTTGAGACATAAATAAATCATGCAATCTAGTTTTAAGGGGGAAATATCTCAAATATTTTATAGGAATCAATCCATACTTCCCTAGTATAGACTATTTATACCTCGATAGTCCACATGTGTTAAAACTATCCAAAAAATTATTTTAACCATAATATAAGATTCAATCATCTTAACATTGATGAATGTTTTTATAACCGAGACCCATATTACGAAGCAGCCTCTTGCTCTCAAATAAATTTTTGGGGAACACATTTATTTCTGGTAATATTGTTTAAACTAAAAAAATTATTTGATCCAAACTACTATTTGAAATTCCAATACCTAATTTGGTAGCTTTAAATTTTTCAACTGCTTAAAATTTAGTTATCTTGAAACTTGGATATAATCCATCCTTACCAGACAACTATAACTCATTAAATTGGGATTGTTCCAACTCAATAGTCAAATAAATTTCATCCTGAGTTTCGATTTGTTTAAATGATGGTACTGCCACATCATGTAATAAATTTTGAAATTGTGATGGATCTAGAACCAAATTATTAGTATCTTATCAAGAATTGTGTACAACATATTGATACCAAAAAACAGAATCAATTTTAAACAAAAAATGAAATATATAACTCCCATAATTTTTAAATGTGTAAAACATCCTCAAAACACATTTTTTATATGGACACATAATTTTCTATTCTGAGAGAAAATCTAGTTTTGATTATTTTAATGATAAGAAAAAATAAACACCCTCAATATATAACTGATTTATACCGGAACCATTTGAATTAATTCACTGATTTATCTATGAGAGATAATCAAATAATGACTATTGTTGAGTTATTTGTTCTATATTTCTCTAAAAACAATAAAATAATTATTTTTTTAAGAATAATATGATATTTGAAAAACATCATTCAATGAATGGAAACAAAATTGTAAATTATTCCTATGTATTCCAAATTAGCACTATTTATTACCAATTACCTCTAATACCTCTATTTATTACTAATTTCCACTATTTATTAGTATAATTACTATTTATTAATATTTTTACAATTTATTACTAATTATTACTAATTATTATTAATTATTACTAATTATTACTAATGATTAATAATATATTCCCAATTATTAATAATTATATCTAACTTGTAAAAATTAATAATACTTATTTCTAATTACTTCTAATTACTGCTAGTTACATTTAATTATTGGAACCATGGTCATATTTGAATGATTTGGAGTATGTTTTGTGTTTGTTTTCAATCCTCAGAGGAAGTTCAGAAAGTGTACCAACACAGTGATTATACAGGTCAAAAAAATTACAGTATTGAAGGTGGCACCTTTTTACAGTGTTTGCCAAATTTTTGGGCCCCAAAATCGACAAATGGAGAAAATTATTTTTGGAAAAAAAGACTTG
The DNA here is from genome assembly GCA_963277665.1 of Viscum album. NCBI lineage: Eukaryota > Viridiplantae > Streptophyta > Magnoliopsida > Santalales > Viscaceae > Viscum > Viscum album. The sequence goes on along the minus strand of OY728135.1, from coordinate 1,131,436,453 downwards.
AGTGTTGTGTTATTGAAGTAGTGGAAACTTGTGTGTCATATGTTTTTCAAGATCAGAACATGGAAAATGGAAACGGGATAAGGGTCGTGCTAGTTTGGGGCTAGTCACGCAAGTGACTTGTGTGCCGAGAAAGGACCTGGGTGCCGATGCCCAGGAGGATGGAAAGTTGTGCACCTGTTGTTCTTAGATATCAGAACCTCTAAATATGGAAATGGAAAAATGATTCAAGCTTTCTATCTTATTTTATAAACTGATTATTGCTCACGTATTCTTAGAGTGTTGGCAATGTTGCTTCTTGCGTTTTTGGTTTACATGTGGATGATGATCTATTGAATTTTTTTTTGATTGACAACAAACACAAAGGGGGAGATTGTTGGAACCATGGACATATTTGAATGATTTGGAGTATGGTTTGTGTTTGTTGTCAATCATCAGAGGGAATTCAGAATATGTTACAACAAAGTGCTCATACAGGTCAAGAAGATTACAGTATTGAAGGTGGCACCTTTTTCCCGTGTTTGCAAAATTTTAAGGCTTAAAAATCGACAAATGGAGAAAAGTGTTTTTGGCAATAGAGAATTGCGTGCCGTGTTCTTGAAGGAGAGTAAACTTTTGCATCATATGTTTTTCATGATCATAACATGGAATAATGGAAATGGGATAAGGGTCGTCCTAGTTTGGTGCTGGTCGCGCAAGTGACTTGGGCGCCAAGAAAGGACCTGGGCGCTAATTCCTAGGAGGATGGAAAGTTGTGCACCTTTTGTTCTTCGAGATCAGAGCATCAAAATATGAAAAGGAAAGAGGATTTGAGCATTCTATCTTGTTTTCTACACTGAGTATTACTCACGTATACTTAGAGTGTTGGATATGTTTCTTCTTGCATTTTTAGTTTACATGTGGATGGGGATCTATTGAATTTATTTTCTGATTTCCAACCATCCCAAATGGATAGATTGTAGGAACCATGGTCATATTTTCATGATTTGGAGTATGGTTTGTATTTTTTGTCAATCCTCAGAGGAAGTTTAGAATGTGTTCTAGTAAAGTTCTCATACAGGTCAAGCAGATTACAGTATTAAATGTGGAAACTTTTTCCTGTGTTTGCCAAAATTTTGGGCCGGAAAAACTACAAATAGAGAAACGTGTTTTTTGAAAAAATAGAATTGAGTTATGTGTTCATGAAGGAGAGGAAACATGGGTGTCATATGATTTTCAAGATCAGAACATGGAAAAATGGAAATGGGATAGGGGCCGCGCTAGTTTTGGGCTGGTCGTAGAAGTGACTTGCGCGCTGAGAAAGGACCTGGGCACCAATACCTAGGAGGTTGGAATGTTTCGCGCCAATTGTTCTTTGAGATCAGAGCCTCAAAATATGGAAAATAAAATAAGGTCTCACATGTAATGGTGTAGTCGTGCAAGTCAGTAACGCTATAGAGGCTAGAGTGGTTGGAGCTGTGCACAGGGACCTACGTGTCGTGAGGACACTTGTGCGCCACCGCGCAGGGGGTCCAGTTTTCCTATAAATAGAGGACCACCCTTACTCATTTTTAAAAATGTTCAATACTTAGTGATTTTTCAAGCTCTCTTCATACAAGTGGTTGAGTCGTGAAAGTGGTTGTTGGGCCGCACAAATTGATGTTGCGGCCGGTTGTTGGCTGCACGTCCAAAGTGGTTTGGGAGTTAAAGGCACTGAGTCGCGCAAGTTTGGAGTTAAGGAGGAAGTGTCGCTCATGTGGTTTGGTGTCACATGTGCACTGAATTTGTACTGTGCAAGTGACTTGCCCGCCGGTCTTGAAAAATGAGTGCCGGTCTTGGAAAAGTGCACCAGGTGAGGTTGAATTACGCCTGTCCTTTTTGGAGCTGCACGAAAGATGAATGATTTCTTGATATCTACAGTGCAAAGTGAGATTAGTCTACAAGTGAAATTTTGACGTCAACAGAGCATCTACAAATAATAGAGGATGAATTTTTTTGAAATGTTGAAGAGACCTTCACGTCTATAAATTGAGTGTGACTACACCAAGGGCAGTGAGCTAGGGGGAGTCAACAAGAGTGACCCGAGGGACACTGTGAGCTATCCCTGAACCTTTTGTAAAGGAAGTGAGCCTGGGATAGAGTGATTATGCCTGAACCATTATAATCCACAACAAGTGATGCTTAGTGGAATTTGGTACAACCGACAACCTGTCAGCGTATGCTCCTTGGACGTAGCCCTTAGTGGTGAACCAAGTAAAACGTGTTGTATCACCTCTCTACATTTGAATGTTAGTTTTCTGTTCATATCCATCATATATGTTTAATAAGTTCCTACCAATGTGGGAACAAGATCCATCACATTAAAAGAAAATGTTGACACCTTGATTCACCCCTCCCATCTCAGGGTGTCCCGGGGTCCTACACTAATTACTACTAATTACAAATTATTTATTACTAATTATAACAAATTATTTATTACTAATTCATTTTAAATATTAATTACTAATTATTATTGATTATTCCTAATTATTACTAATTATTTGTATTTATTACTAATTATTTGTATTTATTACTAATTATTACTAATTATTACTAATTATTACAAATTATTACTAATTATTACTAATTATTACTAATTATTACAAATTATTACAAATTATTACTAATTATTACTAATTATCTATAAATGTTTCTAATTATTTCTAAATGTTTCTTTTTATTACTAATTATTATTAATTATTATAAATTATTACTAATTATTACTAATTACACATTTTTATTACTAATTATACCTATTTATTAATATTTATTACTAATTATAACTATTTATAACTAATTATTACTAATAATACCTATTTATTACTATTTATTATCAATTATACCTATTTATTACTAATTATTAATAATTAGTTGTACTTATTTATAATTATTTCTAATTATTATAGATTATACCTATATCTAAAAAATTATTATTAATTATCCCTATTTATTAGTAATTATACATAATTTTTACTAATTATACATATTAATTACTAATTATTACTAATTATACATTTTTATCACTAATTATACCTGTTTATAACTAATTATACCTATTTATTTCCAATTATTACAAAATATTTATATTTATTACAATTTATTCTAAATTATTCATAATTATTCCAAATTATTCAAATCTATTCCAATTTATTCCAAATTATTCCAAATTATTTCAAATTATTCTTAATTATTTCTAATTATTCTTAATTATTTCTAATGATTCGAAATAACTCTGAATTATTCTTAATTAATCTTAATTAATACTAATTATTTCTAATTATTACTAAATATTACTAATTATTAATAATTATTACTAATTATTCCTATTTATTACTATTTATTACTATGTATTCATATTGATTACTATTTATTACTTGTTATTACTAACTATTAGTATTTATTACTATTTATTACTATTTATACATAATTTTTACCAATTGTGACTATTTATTAATATTTATTTCTAATTATTCCTAATTATTACTATATGTTCCCAATTATTCAAAATTATTACTATTTAATGTTAATTATTTCTATTTATTCCTATTTATTTTTATTTCTTCCTAATTAAACTATTTATTTCATATTATTAAAATTTATTCCTATTTATTGCAAATTATTACTAATTACAACTAATTATTTATTTTACTATTAATTATGACTAGTTATTCATATTTATTACAAATTATTACTAATTATTCATATTTATTACTAATTGTAACTAATTATTCAGATTTATTCCAATTTATTACTAATTATTCATATTAATTAATATTTATTACTAATTATTCAAATTTTTTCTTAATATTTACTAATTATTCATATTTTTACTATTTAATAATAATGATTCATATTTGTTATTAATTATTCATATCTATTACAAATTAATCCAATTTATTACTAATTATTCATAATTATTACAAATTATTACAAATTATCCCTAATTATTCCTAATTATTCCTTTTTATTACTAATTATTACTAATTATTCTTATTTGTCATAAATTATTATAAATGATTTTTATCCAATGATATTTATTCTTAATTGTTCATATTTATTACTATTTATTACAAATTATTATTAATGATTTCTATTTATTATTAATTATTCCTAATAACTATTTATTCATAATTATTCCTTATTTATTACTATTTATTCTTATTTATATAATTTATTCTATTAATTACTAAGTATTATTATTTAGTACAAATTATTATTAATTTTTCCTATTTATTAAAAAAAATTCCTTATTATTTCTATTTAATTCTATTTATTTTTATTTATTACTATTTATTTATATATATTACTAATTATTTTCTAATTATTACAAAATTTTCCAAATTAATCTTTTTTATTTATAATTATTCTTACTTAATACTAATTATTCATATTTATAGCTTCTTATTACTAATTACTGCTAATTATAACTATTTACCGAAAATTATTACTAAGTAGCGCTAAAAAATAACAATTTATTAGTATTGATTACTAATGAAAGAACATATTTTTAAAAATAAATAATGCAAAATAAAACAATATAATTTTAATTTAATTTAACCAACATTAATTAACAATAATTATAAATAACGAAAAATTAAATGAATTAACAAAAAATAAAAGTAATAGATAAATACCTTAAAACAAAATATTTTGTGCATTACATGGCTTGAAAATCACTCTTATATAAAATTTTATACTTTGGAAAAATTTCAGAGAGTTATATGATAGATAAGAGAGAGAGAGAGGAGTTGCGATAGATGTGAAATGAACAAAATAGATGGGGTATATATAGGTTAGATTATTTACGATGGTACCGATCACAAATACTAACCACCCTAATTAATTAAGGGTAGCGGTAAAAAGAGTATTTGTGATGAGTACTGTCGCAAATACTAAAAACCTCCAAAAGGATATTTGCGACGGGTGAAAACAATCAGTCGCAAATAACCTTCCTGCGATTTGGCATGCAGTGTGCGCCAAACCATTTGCAATGGGATACCTATTCCCGCAGCAAATAGTTAGTTATTTGCTACCGGAAGAGGGACTCGTCAAAAACTGTCCCTCCGAACACACTAGTTGTGACGAGACCCTTCCCCGTTGCAAATAACACATAGAACATTTTGGTTTTTTCCATTGTGTTGTACACCCATCTAGAGTGTGTAACTCATATTCATGATAACCACTTGTGCACATGACCTTGACTCACATGTATCTTTCAGACGAAGCATTTTCACACCTATCCTCTGGGCTAAACTCTATCATGCTAGAAACTTTCACAATCATCCTATGCATCCATCTCTCCTTCACACGAACCACTTGTGTGCCCAACCACTACACCCAGGTTATCATATAGAAGGAAACCTACCTCACTTAGGAACAACGGTGGTTACCATTTTAACGTCACACTGCAATTCTCCTATGGTCTATAAATTGAACAATTGACCAGAATTTTTGAGAACATTTATGGAATATTAAATGATGAATGATCTATGCATGTCTAATCCATCCCTCTTCCCTTAAAGTGGCTCTAATTTTTGATCTCGTGGTTGATAATGACTTGGGTGGCCCAAACTAGTCTGCCAGACACCCTAATCACCTTAGAGATACAATATTTGGGATCCATATTCCCTTGCTACCTGGGGATATTATAATAGATCACCATGCACCCTAACCATCTTGGGGATTAAACACATTAAAATCATGTGCAGTAGCTATACCCGAGGTACCCCATTAGGGAGACACATTTACATACATTCATATTAAGGCGACATTTCTCCTTACACCATACTAGGGAGATCCTTCACCTAGACCCTAACTAGGGAAACCATTTTATAAAGTGACCTATTAGGGAATTGTATTCCCTCAAACTCTATGTCTAAGTACACACTCACCGTAGTCCCTATACATTGGGGCTACATTTCCTAGGTATATATAACCATGATCCATCTCACCAGGGTCCCTATAAATGGGTTCCAAATCACCCATGTTCATATACCTGTGTGCCAATTCACCCAGGCCTCATAACTGGGTTCTAATTTTCCCATCACACATACCCTTGGAACACATCCGCTTGTAATTCATCCATAGACTTCTGAATCATAATATCATCCATGAATTCTAGAGCATACCACATTGATCATATATTCATTTGATAAGTGGGACCATTCCTCAAATATGAGATCCCCCTCCAGTTTTACATACAATGCAATTAGTCTTTTAAAGTAATTCCCTTCATTCATTCCCCTAATAACAAGGTCCCCTTTCACTAGGATACTAAAGAAACCACCTATATATTATGTTTCTCATATTTGATCTCCAATATGCATCATTTATTTATCCAGATCACCTAGTGGATCTCTTTTTCCTCTCAATTAGATAGGTACATAACATAAAATGTTTCTTAGTTTAAGTGTCAACTCTTACTGCCTTCACAAAAGAGACCAACTAAGTTACAAATATTTGGGTAGCACATTCATAAGCTCAAAATGTTTCCTTTATACTCCCATTTCAGGTTAGGGTCTCAAATTATGTGTAGGCCCCAACTCTTTCATCTATGGGACATAACCCCTATGAGCATCCATTAATCAATGGGTCATATTACCTAATATAAATAATTATTCAATTATAATCCCCAAACCATAAACCTTACTTAATCATGAGATAATTCCATAATTTGACTTTAAATTCACATCGAGTATCTTTTCAGTTTTATAGCATTAGATAATCTAGTAATAACTTATATATAACAACTCAAATATTACACGTAGACACTTCTACTCACCATCCATTTTTTTCATAAATCAAATACACATTAAAATAAAACATGACATCATTTCATTTAATAACAAAATAAATTTTCCATGATCTCATCCTCAAATCTATTATTATTTATGTCTTATGAAAAACATTTCAAAACATGAGATGAGAATAAAAAACTCATTAAGGGATACATAATGAAAGAAAACTGTTAGTCTTGGGATAACCTGAACACCACAAATACTTTATCATAAATTAATACTCTCACCTTTAAGAAGTAGTAAATATACTTCACTTAGTATAAGGTCATTTATTACACTTTTTGTAACCAAAATATTTCTATAAATCCCCTAGAAAGAATCATATAACATATAAAGGTATCTTGAGAAATAAAAATACTAATATGGAATAACCAAATTGTCAACTTAAACACATATCACTAAATAGAATAGCCATACGACCAACTTCCATACCCAATGCATTAGAGTTTATAACATAACCCCCATCCTTGGTTTATCAAGGAACCACCCATCATTTTGTTTATCCCAGAACCACCTATCATTGTTTGATTTTGTAACCACCCATAAAATTTACAAGAACCCTTATATAATCATAACACATAAAATATTACTAATATCAACATTTCCCTAATAACATTTCATTTGAAATCACATGAAATCAATTCAAGATATTAAAATATTCAATCAATTTCAAAGCCAATTTTCAAAACCAAAACAGCCAGAAAATAAATAAGGGAATTATTTTCGTTCTAAAAAAATCGTAAAGCTTATAGAGGAAGCTAAATATCAAATAACGTTTATGGAAGTAGAGTGGTCATTTCCACAACATACGTCAAAAACATTCTTTTCTTTATTTAGTACAATTATTTCTAGAAAATAGATTCCCTTTAAATAAAATTAAAATTCAAAGGGTTTTATTATACAACTTATAAAACAAGTATATATATATATCATAATATACCTTATTGAAATATGATTGAGAAAATGTCCTTTACCTTGATTCTGACTCATCACGTATGTTCCTTGTTCTTCATGAATAATAAACATATGATAATTTATACTTGATTCAGAACATTTTGTAAGTTTATTATTCCTTTTAAATCACTTATTATCATGTTATAAAAATTACTTAATTATATTTGTTAATATCGGTCATTTTGACAATATTTGATACTTGAGTCGAAAATGAACTTGTTTTGAGGAAATTATCCATGTAGAAAAAAGTAAATCATCTATAGAATTATATTCATGATTTAAAAATAATAAATATCTACTATATATTTATTTATAATAGTCTATAACATTTTGATATAATAAATGAAATGCATCCTTTATGGAGACGGTTGGTCATATGTAGGCATGAACGCTACATTCATTTATTTATCATATTAAAAAAAATGAACAATTAATGATACATAGGTATATTATAATTCCATTATAATATCATATGTTATATATGTTACATAATCTCATTAAATCCATAATTTATGTGTTCCACATATGAAATGAAATAAACATATCACTTTGAGGGGGTGGTAGTCTATACTTCCTCAAATGAAACTATCGTATTTACACATCATGAAAAGAATAAAGGTATGCTTTAAAAAAATTATAGAATAATAGAGAAAATATGAATATAATATATATCATATATAAAGAGTGTTTCATAATAATGTCCACCATGAGAGGTGGTTGGTGAAAAATTAACAATCATAGTTTCGTGAGGTAGTAGTTTACCGTACACAGAAACAATATATTTTTATCCATTTGATGGAGGTGTGTATATGTTTAGTTCGAATCCTTTTCAAAAACATCCTTGAATATTTAGGATACTGGTGTTTTTTATTTAATCAAATAAAATTAATAGAATAGGTAGTGTATAAGTAAAATAATGGAAATAAACTTTAGAGTAGACGTTAACTCGAAATCGGGTAACTTCTTTTGATTTGAGCCAAAAGGCTTTCATGAATTGCCTTCTTCCCAAAGTATGGAATATAGAAGGAATGGATTGATATTGGGAGATTATTTTAGTATATTTTGTATGAAACATGGTTTTTTAGAGGTGATATTAAATGGGTATAAGTGATGTCCTTTTCTAAGAGGGAGGAGGGGCATTTTAGGAAGGTATTGATATATTATTTTATTATAAACTGATATTCAGTTTCAAATGGTCCCAAACTCATTAATTTCAAAGATAAGATGATTTTGGGTCGACATACTCTCCAACAAAAGGATTTAAAAAATTTTATGGCACAAATGATACATTATATTTTAGCTTTAACCCTTTGTTAAAAACTTAAACTCATACCATGTCTTCTTACATTTTTATAATATATGGTAACTATATTTACTATAAAATGCCAATATAATCATTAGTGGATAAATAATTACATTTTAAACATTTTATAAGTCATTTTTCTTAATATTATATTTTTATTACTATAAAATAATTTAATAAAATAGTATTTTCCTTAAAAACTCATTTATGTCAATTTTGACACTATAAAGTAATTTATTTTTGTTATGTTCATAATAACATTATTCCATAAAACCAAAGTGATCAACTAAAATATAATTAGTCAATATCATCCAAAAAATTCGTGGATGGAATAAAAATATTTAAATTACATTTATTTTAATATTTATAATATCATTTATTTGAATCATTCATTAATCAAGAAATCTCTGCATTATCAGTGTGTCATAATTAAATTAATTTATTTAATGTCTAAAAATTATAAATAAAATAACATGATATAGGAAATCTTATAATATTTATAATTAATATTTATATACTAGAATATCAGTTATATAACACCATACAATATTTTTAGTAAATGATATATGTTTATGTCATATTCCTCTTTACTTTAAATTAATTAATATAACATGTCATTATCACACCAAGTGGTCCATGAGATCCCAAAATTTACCCAATGATTTCCATGGAATAAAATATCTCATCCAATAGGATTAAGACACTGACTGAAAATTATTATTTTTATTAAGAAAACACATTAGCGGGAAAAGTGAGAAACCATAAAGATCAACAAACACCAAAGAAACCCAAAAAGGAAAACCGAAACAGCCTCTTCCAAGCATAAGCAGCAACCGACACCTCCAATGAAGGACCAATCAGCGATCCCATGCAAGCATGGTCCCTTCCAATGGAAAATCCATCCCTCCCAGTCAACTAAATCTCAAATGACCTGTAGAGGAGATAGCAGCGTGCTCAAGCACATCTGAGACAATCTGACTCTCATACATTTCCACACACATCAAGGGAGAGTGCACAACCAAGAATTAGTTAGAAAAAGAGTAAGCAGAATCGTTGAAAACCAATTGAATTAGGCTAGATTACATATCCCTAAACAACTTGCAGGATATATTGGATACCTGATAGTGTTGATCTCCGCTTAGCAGCTCGTCAAATGAAGATGCATATTTCTTCCAAACTTAAATGTACTCCTCAAGCCTGATCAACCCCTTATTGAAGCGCCCAACCCGGATCGTGTCCTGTTTGTCAACCCAAATATATAGCTCCTCATTAAGATCCACTTCAATATTCTGACCCATTATCATGGCAGCATCCTCTTCCAAGGAATTGAGAAATAACACCTGTTCTATCACCTCATCATCCGAACTGAAAATCAAATCCATGCGTAGTTCAGGCTGACCAGGTGGTTTTAGTTGACACCTGAACTCGCTATCCAACTTCACATACATTTTATTTTTTTTTCTGAACGAGTCTTCATAGGAGGAGGAAAGGAGGAATAGTCCTTCCTACTCATCCTCTTATTATTACTCTTGTTGCTCCTCGAACTGGACTCCTCTTCAGAAAAACCCTTACTGACCTCAATGAGTTCTTCCTCCCCGCCTCTATTAGTACAATATGGGTAATCATTCCCAATGATCCAACCTTACATATTAGAGCCATTAAGGATATTCCTGCTGGATTTACCTTCCACAACAAGAATAGAGGATTCATCTCTCGACGCTACCTCAGCGAGTCCTTCAAACCTGTTGCTCAAAATGACTGGGGTCCAGGTTAAAGAGTCCGCACCCCATGGCAGATTTCCAGGGCCCGAACCCCCTGCTTCCCCAATACTGGTCTGGAAAGGCACCTCCATTACAGTCCCTTGCAACTGAAGAGGGTTACTACCTAGTGCAAGCATTACCCCACTGTCCCTTTCCTTTCCCTTAACAACTTCTTCCTCTTCCCATGTCTGCTCCATCTCTGCATCATTAAAGATCACCTAAGAAATATTCTCTAGAACCACTGAAACAAAAGGATGATCAAAACCCCAGCCCATGAATTGAGGCTATGGATTCTGATCCTCCCATCCCATGATCGAACCACTGGCCGCAATGAAGGTGGCCTCAGGTCAGGAAGGATCACTTGTAGGGATAAAATTCCTCGCCAAAGCCCCATCCTCATGGCCCTGACTCTCTTTTTCCATACTGCTAGATGCTAGGCATCTACCCAAATCCTTCCGAAGATAATCAAACACTAACTCCACCTGAGGTCCCAAGACCTTTGAATAATCCTTCATGTATGAGCCTGAAGGCCTCACCCTACCCTTATTTATGAAATATACCCTTTTACCATGGTAAATAAAATAATTACTGAAGATACTATTCATAATGTCTAAAAATAAAAGGTAGCTATTTACACCATTTATACCTTCTGATTCAAAATATGGAATCAATTTTTCAAGTTCAAAACAAAGAAGTTGTAGTAATTACTTTAAAATTAATTCCCCTTGTCAAAACAAAAAGTGACTTTTTAAGAAGTAATAACAATCAAAATATTGACATGTGCCTATGTCCAATTTTAATGGGAAATTAATTCCAATGAACAACATTCGATTAAATTATAATAATGAATAATGATTTAACTTCTATTATTAAATGGAGTTATAGGAATGATGACATATACTCAATGAGATTATGGTGTTAGGCATAAAGACCAACACCAAATGAATGATAATAATGTATAATTTATAGCTGAGATTTGGGCTGCTAGGCATGAAAGCCTACACCAAATGATTAATGATATTGAATGAAGATTCCTATGGGAAGCATGAGTTGAACCCAGGCCTAATGTGATTATTAAGATTAAATGAAAATGTGATAACATTTTAAATTATACATTGTATTTCTTGATTTATAGAACTACAAGAACTATCTTTTTCATGAAATTATTTTAGACAACATTGGGGGTTGGCTACTGAGTATTACTCACACCCTATTCAGGACACCTAATCAGCACCTGAGTAGTCTTTGTTATTGTAGGTTGGGATAAGGGAAAGGCCCTAGGATAAGTTTCTATTTATGATTAGAGAATGTGAGAGGGAACCAGGCATGGTTTGGGACCCTCTTTGAAGTCGTTGCGTCTTCACATTCAGTTTCATTAAAAACAATTGAATTTTTTTTGTCATAGTATGTTTTACCTTTCAGCTGAGTATTGTATTTTCAGTTTTGGGTTTTCTTATGAAATGGATTCGTTTTGGTTATTTATATGCGTCCTCACATGGTTATTTTTATTTGGTTCTTTTAATGTTTTTTTCTAATAAATGAGGGTATAGTCTCCTCATGACTGACTTACCAGACCCTCACTACTAGTCAAAACCCTATGGAATATGGGGTGATGAGCTTTAGTGCATGTGGCCAACCAGCCTGGGGCACCATTCAGTGGCTCCCCGGTCAGGGTTCCACCATCCATGACATATGAAATGGATAATTTAGGTTAAATTCAATGTTTAATTATCATGAAAGATTTAATATTTCAAGGGGAAAAAAAATAAAACATGGAAGAAAATATGAATACTATCCTTAGGAAAATAAATCATAAACAATCCATATGAATAACTAGGATGGTATCAATAAAATATATTCCATGTAGAGTAAAATAAATTTTTGATTTCGTTGATGAATAGAAATACCATAAAAAGATATATTAATTTTTTTGAGTAATATGTTAATTTTTTTTCCAATCCTTTTGAAAAACCTCCTCTTTGAAAATCACATTTGAATACATTTTATTTAAAAAACAACTTTTTGAAAATTGAAAAAGTAAACTTCCAATAAATTAAGGTGAGTAATGCTTTACTAATCATACAAGGAAAAAATAATATTCCATGTTCATGGTAAAAAAGTATATAAAAATTTCATATTCAAAAAATGAAAATAATATTATTTTTGAAAAAAATTAAAACAGAAAAGGGAAAACAATTTATATATTTAATCATTTTTAAATGTTTATGAAAAATTTTGAAAACATTTTAATAAAACATGGTTTTTATAAAAAATGGAATTTGTAACTAAAGAGAGAAATGAAGTTGGATTTTCTAAAAAAACGAAAAAAATATTGGGTACCAATGAGTGTTAAAGAGAAAATTATACTTTGAAATGATCATGAATTACCAGAGAGAAAAATGAATTTTTTTTTGAAAATGATCAAACCATTTTCTCTAATGGAAATTCAAGTGTAAACAGTCCTAAGTAAAATGATATTGTGAATTAAAATTTTGAAGAAAATCATAACATTGAATTGAGAATCGATCAACAAATATATTATTTTTATTAATTGTAAATACATATAAGGAAGTGGAAATAAATCAACAGATAGTCAATGTCATTATACACATAATTACAGAATATTATCGATAATGAGTAAGTAGTATAACCTAATGAAAAATTAATTGGGTTATGAGATATTCTTTCTACTTGGTAAAATTAAAATCAAATCACCTTAAATGAAATAATTAAAATCTAAACTCAAAATATAATCATGAATGAATGAATTATGATAATATAAGAAACTTTTGAAGTATTTACACCATATATATGTTATTATGTGCATATAAAAAAAGCAACTGTTTTAATAGAATGTTATATAATTTGCTGATAAATGGGTGGGGGAAGCACTCATATAGGTGTGTGGGGGGGTGGGAAGCACTGATAAAGGCGGTCGTTGGGGAATGGGAGAAAAATTATACACCCTCTATCAAAAGTTACGTTATCAGTGCTAAAACTCTGAAAAAAGGTCACTTTAACACTACTAAAAAAGCACTGTTAAATGAGTAGATTAACAGAGATTTTTTGAACGATGTTAATTAGGGTCTTTAGAAGCGCTTCTTCTAGTGCTGATAAAATATTCTCACCTTTAACTGTGCTCAAATGATCAATGGGGTTTTGTCACTGATATTGGCCAATTATATCATTGAAAAAGGTTTCTTATATAGTAGTGACAACATATTGAGGAGGTAGTAGTCTATGCATCAACAAAAGACGTTATAACTTTATAAGTGTTAGATAGGGTAATAAAAAAAGATATATAATATATTTCCATAATGGTAATTATTTCAATAATACAATGTTGATGATATTCATATAAAATATTTTTCATTAAAATAATTCTTTATACATTTCATGGGTCATGTGAATGAATCACATTACATTAAGAGGAGATAGTCCCCAAATCCACAATCGACGATATCATATTCCGAAAAAATAGTGTGCATAATTATTTGTGTAATGAATTAATTAAAGAAGTATAAATACATTATAAATTTCATATATATCATATAAAAATTAATTTTACATCATATTTACCACCATGAGAAGTAGTAAATGATGAATGAACAATCATCGTTTTGTGAGGTGATAGTTCTCCGTTCACATAAACATTATGTTCATTACCAATTAGATGGGAGTTTGTATAACTATAGGTAGATAAATTTTTATTAAAAAATATATTATATTGAGTATAAATATTTTTTTATATAATCATGAAATAATACAAGTTTAGGTGGTGGAGAATTGAAATAAATCTAAAGATCTGGAGGAAATATATCACCTCTTAATCAAGAATCTCCTTTTTCATGGATCCAAAGGGTTTCTTTTGATTTAATTAATCCCCATATGAGGCTTAAAAGATTAGGGGAGGGATTTTGAGTATATAATTGGGTACATAATTGTCGATCCATAATGTTTTGAGAGGTGTGATGAAGTCAGATAGTTGGTGGCCTTTTATAATGGTAGAAAATGACTCGTTAGGTATTTAAAAAAAATATATGTATACCCACATTTTTACGTATAACAATTAATAAAAATTCTATAAAACTAATAAATTTAGGGTTAATGGACTAAATATTCCCATACATAGGGTGTTAGATAAAATGATAAGTCATTTTTCCATTAATTTAATGGATTCTTCCTTTGTTAAGATTACATTTTCCATAATAATTGTAACTAATTTTAATTACATTTACAAATATTTGTGTTTAAAAAATAATTTATACATATTATAAATTATAAATTATAATGATTCAAAATATGGAATCAATTTTTCCAAAATCAATTATATAAATGACTAAAAATTAATTTATTTTTAATCTCATAGACGGGATGACTATGTGAGTTTTTAAAGTAAAAACATCTGAATGTTTGCTATTTTTTCATAGTCTATTTCAAAGTAAAATTGATTACAATTAAATAAATTATATTACTTGAAAGAAATATAATCTAATTAATCATTATAATAAAATTAAAATATGATTTAATCTTATAAATAATTTTGATGAAAATTTAGCTTAGTATCAAAATTCAGTATTTTCGTTATTCATTTAAAATGAAACTACACAAAATTATAATAAAAAGTTATCCTACCTAATTTTTATATTTATATTTCAATGAAGAAGTTTATTTATACTTATATAATCTATATAAATTCCAAAAATGTAATTTAAAATAGATTATTCATTAAAACGATGAAAACATGCTTTAATAACAATATATGATTTTATGTGTAAAATTAGTCTTGTTTTTACCTTATTATAATAAAATATATTAGATGAATATAAAAGTATTATATTAAATATATTATATATATATATTAAATTAATATCACTCAATAATATTAATTAAGTTAATTCCTTCTGATAAAACTTATTTGTGGGCATAAAAATAATTTTCTAAATAAATACTCTTTTTATATTCTATTGGTTCTAATATTCATTTTAAAATAGTTTGTAACTAGAGAATTAATATTATATTTCTGTAAGACATATATTTTCATAATTTATTTAATAATATTTATAATGAATATTTCATATCTAATTATATATAATAATAATAATAATATAATAATATATTAGTGTTCACTAAAACTCGATCTCGCATGTAATACAAGCTAGTGAATAAACTCATTGTTTCATACGACGTATGCTAAATTACTGTCTTATGAATTTTAAGCTATAAACAATATTTAATTTTTTTAAAATACTAAAAGTATTAAAAATTCAAGGGTTATTGTATTCCCTAAAATTCTTAGTGTTGCGTTTCGTACATGTTATCCCATACAATGTTCCTAGATTATATTTTCATGGTGTAACATTTTCCCCTCCTAACTAAATTTTATCATCATAATTTATGCTTGATATTGGTGATAGATTTTTTGATATTTTTTATATTTAAAATCCCTAATCTAGAGAAGGGTTCATAAAATATCTTCTAGGAAATAGATAAATGAAGTGAAATGTCTACAAGGACTTACATATAACTTGGTCTCTATGTATGAGAACATTATAGGAGAGTAGAGATACGTACTTGGAGAAAAAGTATAAATAATTATAATTATTGATTGAGGTCATCAATCACAAAAAAGTTAATGATCAATAGAATGGGTAGTAACTCAAAGATATAAAGCTATGATTATTTATAAGACCATCGATTCAATAAAATTAAGGTGTTAGAACAACATTTTGTTTTTTCATTTTCATAATGTTGAATAATATCTTTACTAACTATGAATATTAGGACGTTTAATTAGATGATATGTTTTACTTTCATATGAAAAATTAAATATTTTTCTTGTGGTTTGATCAAATATTAATTCATACCTTACATTATGAAAGGAGTATACAAATATTAACTTTTATACCTGAAGCACTAAAATATACATATAACAGATCTTAAGATCCATAAATGAGTGAAAAGTCTAACTATTGGTCTCTAACTATTCTTAAAATCCAATATGTGAAATTGGTTAATCTCTAAACCAAAAAAATTAATTTTACTGGTTCATCGTTACTATTTATTTTTCAATTTTTCTAAAAGAAAACAATGACATTTTTACAAGGGCATTACATAGGCCAGTTGTTGGCATTAAACACTTATCATCCTTTGGTCATGGGTTCATGTCCCGAGACCTACAAAAACATGATTAGTTGTCACCCTACATATGGTTTTTCCTTTTCTAAGTCCATAAAAATATTTTATCAAAAATATATATAATGTAAATCCTTGAAATAATGTTAATAACAAAATATTCTTTCATGGTTTTAAATACAACCTCAATACATATATACCTCACCCATTTTACTTAAACATAGGTCCTTGAATTTTCAATTTATTATCCATTATATCATTTACAGTATTTATAAAATAAGACACCTTATATTAAATATAAAAAAATTTGTTTTATCATTTGTTATTTATTGTCACTATATATTCAAATCCTTAATAACTTTTTATAAATATAATGTGAATTATCCATAGAATATACCATGGGAGTGTCAGACCAGATGCATGGTAAGGCCCATTATTATGCACCCAGATACTCTGAGTTTGGATAGACACACCATATTGGAGTTATTAATCTTATGCACATCTCTTCTAGAACTATGTGAATTTGTATCATCCAAACATGGATGTATTTATAGAAAACCAACATAATTATATCAAACTGAAACAATGGTATTTTATTAAACATTTATCTTGAAATTTTACCTTGGTTGTATGTTACCAAACACAAATTTTCCTAAATCATGTTTCCAAAGATTATACTAAACATTATTTGATACCAATTGTAGTGACTCGACCCCAGAAAGCCCAGAACCAATGTTTACTACAATTACATTTCCATGGTTATGAGGAATCAAATATTGAATGACCGAAAATTTTGTAGTTTTGGTAAACCAAATACATACATGGGTATTGTATTAAAAATTAATACATTAATGAGAACATAGTTTTTTCTGAAAACATTGAGGTTACATTTATTCCATCTAATATATCCCTATATATATTTCATAGTATAGTTCTTGGGTTCATAGGGAAAGGATTAATAATATGGGTGAGATCAATGATTTGTAAGGTAAAAATAAAAGAGAATAAATAATAAATAGATTAGAATAATAATTATGGAATTGTAAATAATTGAACATGCATACTGTGTAATAAAATGTCTGATAAGTATATATATAATCAACATGTCAAGGTAATAAATGGATACACATGCCATTCAAATAACTTGATAAATAAATATTAACATCTTAATGTAATAACTATAAAGACATTGTATTAATTCAATGAACTAAAAATTAATTTTATCTATAGTTATGTTGTTGAAAATATATTTGATGAATAATATCTGAAGATATAAGAGGGTATTTTTTAATTATTGTACGTCATGTCTAATGAACATGAAAATGTATACAGTGAAGACCTTTCACAAGATGATTTAAATCTATGAATAGAAACCAGTTTAATTTTCACAACATATGTTTCTCATGGGAACCAGTTGATTCAATGAAGAGCTATACAAAGTTCAGGATCCACCCATAATTTCAAGTCCAAATAATTCCATATATCAAATAATAAAAAAAATTATATTTTTTTATCAAATATAGGTATTAAATAAAGAATAAATAATTATCAATATTTCCCCAAATAATAAAATATATGCCAAATTATTGACCCTATGTAAAATGGTATATGGTTTAGGAAATAGTAATATCCATGATAAATGAAATGAAAAATGTAGGGGAATTTAATAGTTCAGTGATCATATGAGATTGAATATTTCATGGGAACTAAAAAATAAATTACGAAAGTGAATGTGAATACTATCCCAATCCAAATCAATCATTAACCATCCCTAGGAATAATAACGACTGTGATCATAACATATATCCCATGTGGAGTAAAATAATGTTTTTTTGTTTTGATTAATATATATACAATAAAAAATATCTTTTGGAAATATTTTTGTGAAAAATAACTTTTTTAAAGAAGATTTTATATGAAAATAAATTTGGAAAGAGGTTTCACTAAAAAGTATCTTTTTACACATGTAAATTAAACATCAATGATATTAGGATGAGAAAATTGGTACATAATATACATGGTAAAAAGAATATTCTTTTTAAGCTTTAAAAGGTTAGAAAAATGACTTGTTCAGAAAGTGAAATGAATATTCTTTTGAAAAGATGGGTAAAATAAAGAAGGTGTGAATTTTTTTAACTAAATAATTTTAAAATTTTAAAAAAAATTGAAGACAATTTGAGAAACTTTTTTTAAAAAATGATGATATTTTCTCTATATAAATAGAATCATGAATTTGAGTTTTCCTAAAAATTCATTTCCAAAAACCCTTCAGTACTCAGGAGTGTGAAAACTATACTAATACTTGAAAATGGTCATGAATAACTAGAGGAGGATAAATTAAATGTTTTTTTATAAAATGCTAATATAATTTCTTATGATGGAAATTCAAGTGTAAACAATCTCAAATAAAATAATGCAGCGAAATAAAACACTCGAAAACCCATAACATCAAAGTGAGAATCAATCAGAAAATACATTTTTTTTGTATCAACTACAAATACATATAACTAAGTGAAAATATATCAATTGATAGTCAAATTAATTTTAAAAATAATATGGTAATATCAACCATAATGAGGAATTTTTATAACCCAATGAAAACTAATTTTTTTATGAAAAATCTTTTCCACTTGGTAACATTTAAGTCAAATCCCCTAAGATGAAAAAATTCAAATTAATACTTAAAATATCATGAATCAAGAATGAATCGTGAAATTTTACGAAAAAGTGGAAGTATTTAAACCATATATAATACATTAGGTGTATAATAAAAATGATATTTTTTAATATAATGTAAACAGTCAAAATATTAAGTGATAATTCAAAAATTATCACTAAACACATTCTTAAAGAGGATAATCCTTAAACATTACAAAGTGTCCCATACCACATTAAAACATTTGAATTATATTATCCTGAAGGAATAATCTTAAATGAAACTTATGATATCATGATAATAATTTGATTCATGATATATCAATTGAAATGGAAAATATATACACCATATAAAATAAACTAGGTGCATAACAATAAATAAATCTCCATGGAATGTAAATTGAGATGAAATCCCATACCTTGTGTATGACTTGTCCCGTGTGCATAAATATTCCTGAATAATATGATTATTTTAATTAATTAATTTCTTAATAATATTTTTCATGTTTATAAATAATTTTATTTTAATTATTATTATATTGTATACAACTACTGACAAATATGATTACGTCAGTTGTTTTGAAAAAAATCAGAATTTATGTCGAAACAATCTTTTGTAGATCAACTATGTTAAAATATTTAATTATATAAAAACAACATAAAAATAAAAACCAAATATTTATAACAATTATACCTAAATTATAATTTTATAATCAATAATTAAATTTGGTTATGAAAAATGAACCAACACTACAATCATGGAGATGGTTGGCTTTACATACGCATGTGTAACATTCTCATTCTTCAATGATCATTATAGAAAAGAGGTAAGTAAAACTATATATTCCTAGAATTATAATTATATAATAAATAACATATTATTTAATCATATATACTTATATATATAATTATTGTGATGTGATAGGAATCACATCATTTGGAGGATGCAAAAGTCCACATGTCCATGAATGACATAATCACCTTTTAAGTGTGTGAGTGGGTAATAAAGAAAATGATATATATTATAATTCAAGAAAGGTAATTATTTCTAAATATAATATATATTTTTTCTATGAAACATATGTTTAATTAAATTCATACTTTATACATTTCATGTATCTTGTGAACGAATCACATCGCTTTGAGGAGGTTGTAGTCCACACTTCCACAAACGATGTAATAATATTCTCAAAAAATACATTACATAACTAATTATGTTATAAAATAATTAAAGAAGTATAAATAAGTTATAAATTTTATATATAAAATTTATAAATATAGTGTGGATCATAATGACCACCATGAGAGGTGGTAATGGAAGAATGAAGAATAATTGTTTTGGGATGAAGTAGTTTGATGTTAACATTAGTAGTATGTTTGTTACCCATTAGATGGGAGTGAGTGTAAATTTAGTTCAAAATTTTTTCATAAAAACACAATAGTATATTTAGGATATATTTATTGTTATATAATCTAAAAATAATAAGAGTATAGGGGGTAGATAATGGAAATAAAACTTATGAGCTTGTGGAAAGATGTTACAACATAATAAGGTGACTCCTTATATTTTGAACCAAAAGGTTTCCTTTGATTTATTTCATCCAATGGAGTGTATTATAGGATGAGGTTAGGAATTTATAAGAGATATTTGGGAATATCATGGTAAATAAAAAGTGGCTTAAGAGTTTATAAGAAGATGGAGAGTTGGTGGGTATTTATAAGGAAGGAAAAAGAGTCACTTGTTATTTTGAAAAAGAAGATTGGTGTACCCTTGTTATTACCTATAAACAAGTCATAAAAACCAAACCAAACAAAAAAATGGAAGGTTAATAGTCAATCTATGGAAATAAAATTGGTGTTGGTCATGTGGAAATGTCATTTGGTCCCTTAAGTTATATGTTTAGTCCTTTAGTAAGCTTGATTTTCCTTAATAATTCTAATTAATTTCAATTAACTTTACAAATTTTTTTGGTCAAATTTTTTTTTGAACATTCTAAAAATTATAATTTATTCTTATTTAAAATATGGATTCAATTTTTCCAAATTTTATTTATAGAAGTGTCAGAAATTAATTTAAATTTATTACCATAGACAAGAAGATAATGTTGGTTTTCAAAGTAAAAATGTCTTAACGTTTATTGTGTTTTTATAGTCAATTTTAAATTAAAATTGGTTAAAATTTCCAAAATTATATTAATTGATAAAAATATAATCTAATTAAACATTAAAAGAAAATTAAAATATCATTTAATTTTTTAAATAAATTATATGAAAAAGTAGTTTTGAATTAAAATTCAATATTTTTAATTAATCAATAAAAATGAAACTTCACAGAAAAATACCAAAAATTCACCCTAACATAGTTTATTTATTTAAAATCTTTAGTTTATTTTGAATAACATAATCTATAAATGTTCCAGAAATTGAATTTTAGATTGATGTTCTCTTAAAAGCTGGTAAATATGCCTTAATAAAAATATTGGTTTTTATTTCAAAAATTAGGTTTCTTTAAATATTATTCTTATCAAATCTATCAGATGAATATAAAAATATGATATATAATATATAATATATATTAATTTAATATAATTAAATAATTTTAACTAAATAAACTTATTAAATAAAAGAGTTTTGTGAGCATTAGAATAGTTTTCTCTATAAATATTATTTTTATATTCAATGGGTTCTTATATTCATTTATAATTAACTTGTAACTAATGAATTTATATTATATTAGTAAATCAATATATTTTCATAATTTATTATTATTATTGATAAATTCTCATTAATATCATATTATATTTTATAATTATATAATATTAATATATTATTCTTCGGTAAAACTCAGTCTTGAGTGTAATTCTAGCCATTAAAGAAACTCATTGTTGCGTATGATATATTCTAACTCAGTTTCCCTTTCATTTTAATCTACAATATATATTTAATTTATTTAAAATATGAAATTTATTATAAATTCTTGTGATATTATAGTCTCTTATGTGCTTGGTGTGACATTTTATATACTCTATCGAATACAACGTTCATACCTTAGATTTTCGGTGTGTTACATTATGTACTTCCCAATTAAATTGCATCTCTCAATTCAAACTCGTTATTGGTTAAATATTGTTTCATTTTTCCTATGTTTAAAATCCAACAATGTGATAATGGTTCATGAAACATCTTCTAAAAAAGAGAGAGTGGGAATTACAATGTTCACATAGACCAACATATAACAAGGTCTCTATGTAAAAGACCAATAGAGGGAAGTATAGATATGTACTTGGAGGAAAGGAATAAATATTAATATGGATTGATTGAGGTCATTATTAATAAAAAATTAAATGATAAATAGAAATTTGCAGGCCTCAAAGCCAAAAATGTACAATGATTTATAAGACCTTCAGCTTAAAGAAAATTAAGGTGTTATGATAACATTATTTTGATCATTTTCCTAATGTTTGGTAACTCCTTTGAATCCAAAGAATATAAAGAAATTTACTTACATGATATGTTTTAATTTTATATGAACAATTACAACTTTTGGTTTTTCTTCAATCATATTTTTATTCATACCTTACTTCTTGAAATGGGTACCCAACAATTAACATTTATCTCTAAAGTACTAAAATATAATTTAAATTGATTTTAAGTTCTGCAAAAGAGATACAAGTCTAACTATTGGACTATAATTATTATCTAAATCCAATATGGTTAAGTAATTAATCTCTAAATTTAAAAAGTAACACTATTGGGTCATAATTAATATTTATTCATCATATTGTTTGACAGAAAAATTTCATTTTTACCAAGAAACTGTGTCGGATAGTGTTTTTTTATAACCTTATCATCCCTTGGTCATAGTTCCAAGTCCTATGGCCATGCTGGACTTGATTTTTTTCACCTAACATATATTTTATCCTTTTATAAGACCATATTAAAATAATATCATAAATAAATATGATGGTAATCCTTGAAATAAGGTGAAAATATAAATTTCATTTTAACTATGGTTTTAAATACAACCTCAATACATAAATTACTCATCATTTTTATTTAAAAGTTGTTCCTTCCTTTGTCCAATGTTTATCGATAATATCATTAACATGATTTATATATCTTGACACCTTATCTAAAATCTAAAACACCTTATATTTGATATAGGTTATTCATTGTCACTATATATTCAAATGCAACCTAATTTGTTGAAAATAAAATATGAATTATTCTAAGAATATCCCCCAGGAGTGTTAGACTAGGTTTGTGATAAGGCCCATTTTCATGTACCATGTAACTCCAAGTTAGAAACGACACACCTTTTTGTAGTTGTTACTCCTAGGTAAATCATTTCCAGAACCAAGTCCACTTCTAGTATCAAGACAATGATGTATTTCTAGAAAACCATCAAAATCTTCATCTAACCAAAACATTTGGATGTACAATTATACTTATTCTGAAATTCTACCTTAGGTCTTTGTTCTCTAACCTAATTTTCCCTAAATCTAGATCCCAAGGTTTCTAATAAACATTATTTTATATCAATGGAAATGAAAAAACCATAGAAAGCATAGATCCAGTGCCTACTACAATTACATTGGCATGGTTACAAGGAATCAAATCTCGAAGGACTAAGAGTTTAGTATTCTTGGTAAACCAGATACAAACATGAGTATGGTATTATAAATAAATAAAACATTTAAAAAATATTTTTTTGCTAAAAAACATTGAGGATAAATTTATTCCATCTAGTACACCTCTCCATATATTTCATATTATACATATTGGATTTTTAGGGAATGGATGCATAATATGAGTGAGATCAAAAAATATGTAATGAAAAAATCCATAGGAAAAAATAATGAAAAAATTAGAATAATAATTATTGAATGATAAATAATTGAACTCACATACCACATAATAAATAATCTAATAAGGAAATTTAGAAATATATAGGAATGTAATACTGGATATACATGCCATTCAAATAACTATATAACAGAAAATTAACAAGACAATGTAATAACTGGAAACACATTACATTTAATCAATAATTTTAAAATGAATTGTATCCATACATATATCGACAAAAAATATCATGGATGAATAATAAATGATGTTAAAGATGGAATTTATTTATTATTAGACTTCATGTCTAAGGCACATGAAAATGTATATAGTAAATACATTTCAAAATATTGTTTAAAACTATGAATAAAAACTCTTTTATTTTTGGATACTTATATGCCTTATGCAAAACTGTCTATGCATCGAGGATCTATATAAATTCCAAGATCCATCCATTATTTCTCATCCAAATAATTCCTCATAGAGAATAACCAAAATATATAATATTATTTGTCCAATATCTGTATTTAAAAAAGAATGAAAAAAATATCAATATTTTCCCATCCAATTAAACAACTATCAAATACGACATGGTGTGTAAAATTTTATTTGGTTTAGGAAATAATAATATCCATGATAAATTGAATTGATAATTTGGGAGAAATTCAATGTTCAATGTTAATATGAACTTTAATATTTCATGGGGACTAAGAAATAAATCTAGGAAGTAAATGTGAATATTATCCCAGTCTAAATCAATCTTAATCATTCAGAGGTAGAATAATGATGTTATGAATAAAATATATCCCATGTAGAATAAAATAAACTATGGTTATCATTTACTAATAGAAACAATAAAACAATATATTTTAAAAACATTCCTGATGAAAATATCCTTTGTTTTGAAAAACGTTTCCTAGGAAATAAAATTTAAAAACATTTTCATCAAAAATCATCCTTTTAAAAATAAAATTGAAACATAAAATAAGTGAAAGTGATTAATTCCATACATTTTGATCATACTAAAATGAATATTCCTTTTTCATGGTTAATGTTCATAAAAATTTGTTGATTTAAAAGTGATAAAAATATTCTTGAGTAAACAAGGGTAAATGAAAAAAAGTATAAAAATGAAATTAATAAAGCATTTTGAAAAAGTAAAAAAACTTTTTAAAAACAATATATTAAAACATGGTTTTTAATAGAAAACAAGTTCTTTGACTAAATAGATAAATGAAGTTGGTTTTTCATAAGTAACATTTTCTAAAATATCTTGAGTACCAATGAGTGGAAATTGGTACTAATATTTGAAAGTGGTCTTGGATAACCAGATGTGGAAAAATGAAATGGTTTATTAGAAAAATAATAAAATAATTTCTTCTGATGGAAAGTCAAGTGTAAGAAATCATGAATAACATGACATCGTGAATTAAACCCCTTGAAGTTACCACAACGTTGATGTGAGAATCAATAAACAAATAGATTATGTCTATCCACATTAAATACACTAAAGGGAGTGGAAATAATAAATATTTATTCAAAGAAATTATTCAAATAATCACATAATAGTAACAATAATGAGTAACAATATAACCTAATGAAAAAGGAATTGGGTTATGAAATCTCTTTTCCACTTCGTAATTTTTTACTCAAATCCCATTAAATGAAATAATTTAAATTAAAACTCAAAATATAATGAAGAATGAATGAGTCATGATATTATACAAAAATGTGGAAGTATGTACACAACATGTATGAAATTAAGTGCACAAAAAAAAGAGAGTATTTCAATATAAAGTTAAAAATCACAAAATCATCTGAGATTGTAATGACAATCTTTAGAAATGTTCTTGAGGAGGATAATATTTAAATATTCTTGAAGTGTCATATACAACATTTAAAAATATGAATCATATTATCCATGAAGGAATAACAATCAATGAAACATAAAATATCCTAATAATTAATATTTTCACTATATAACATTTCAAATGTTAGTATATACATCATATAAAATAAAATAGGGTCATAACAACAAGTAAGTCTCAACGGAATGAATGTTGAGAGGAAATCTATTACCTTGACTCATGAATTGTCTCATGTGTCTTCATATTCATGAATAATACAATTATATTAATTATTTAATTTCATTATAAGAATTTTTATATGTATGTTGAATTTTATTTCCATTATTACAATATTTTATATAACTACATAATCAAATATGTTTACATCAGTTGTTTTGAAAAAATTCAGTTTATGTGTCAAAAACAACCTAGATAAGTCAACTTTGGTCAAAGGTATCATTTCATAACATCTCTAGATTAATAATCAGGACATAAATATCATATTTATACATCAATTATACTTTCATTATCAATCATTATTTATGGTTATTATAAATAACTAATGCTACAATCATGGAGATGATATGCCATATGTATGCATGGGAAATGTTATCATTTTCAATGATCTTTATGGAATGGAGGTAAGTAACACAGAATCTTTTTTAATTATAATTATATCATAATTACCATAATATTTGATCATTTATAGTTATATATATAATTATTTTCATGTAAAATTAATCACATCATGTCAAGGAGGCAGTAGTCCACAGATCCATGAATGATGTTATCACTTTTTTAGTGCATGAAAGGGTAACAAAAAAAACGAAATATATTTTATTTACATAAAAGTAATAATTTAATTAATAAAATATAGATTTTTTATATTTTAGATGTTTTTAATAAAAACAATCATATATACATTCCATATATCATGTGAACAAATCACATTGCTATTAGGAAGTGGTTGTCCACACTTCCACAAACTATGTTATCATATTCACACAAAAGAGAGTGCATAATGATTTGTGTAATAATAGAAGTAAATTATTAAATAGAAATTATAAATATAACATATAACATATATAAATAGATTTTCCATCATAATTACCACTATGATATGTCATAGTTCGTTGATCACCTAAAGATTATGCTCATTACCCATTAGATGAGAGTTTTTGTATGTTTAGGTTGATAAATTATCATAAAAAAATAAAAGTATATTTATTATACTATTATTTATATAATCATGTAATAATATTATTTTATAGGAGGATAATGGAAATAAAAGTAAAGAGCTCGAGGAAAGATGTTACCTCTTAATCGAGTAACTCCTTTTGGTTTGAACCAAAGGGATCCATGGATTTCTTACTCCCCAAGGGGAAGATTAAAGGATTAGGGTAGAGATTCTAAGGATATATTTGATAGGGTATTGTTCTATAAAAATTTTATTGAGTGGGTTGATGAAGGGGGAGAGGTTGTGGCCTTTTAAAAAATAGGAAAAGGACTCACTTGGTATTTTTATTAAAACGATAGGTGTACCAACCTTTTTTACAGAAGTTTTTTATCAAAAACAACAAAAGCCGGAAATGTATGTTGAATAGAATAATTATTTCTATAAAATGGGTGTTATAAATGTGTTTAGTTCAATTGAGGCCTTATGATAAAGGTTAATCCTTTATTGAGCATAATTTTGACTTAATAATTATAAATATTTTTAATTACTTTTACTACATATATGGCCAAAAAACTAAGTTGGCATTATTCTAAATTATAAATTATTTTGATTACAAATATGGAATCCATTTTTCAAAATTTTAATTAAATAATTCATATATATTAATTTAAATTTAATCCCCTGGATGGGAATACAATGCAGGTTGTTAAAGTAAAAATGTCCGAAAGTTTGCTTTGTTTTTTAGTCAATTTTGAAGTGAAAATAATTAAAATCACCTATATTGGACTAATTGATCAAAATATTATATAATAAATCTTCAAAACAAATTTAAAATATTATTTAATTATATAAATAAATTTTATTAAATATTATTTTTCAATTAAAATTCAGTATTTTTCATTATTCATTAAAAATGAAACATCACATAAAATTACCAAAACATTACCATGACCTAATTTTTATGTTTTTAATTAAAATAGTAATTTTACTTGGACATATATAGTCAATAAAAGTTCCAAAAAATATAATTTAAAATAGGTTCATCATTAAAAGGAATTCAATATGCCTTAATAAAAATATTAGTTCTTATGTGTAAAATTTTGTTTGTGCATATCTTATCCCAATAAAATTTCGTGGATGAATATAAAAAATTATATTTTGAATTTATAACATATATATATATATATATTAAATTAATATCACTCACTAATTTTATTTATTTTAATTCATTGGGATAAAATTGATTTGTGACTGTAAAAATATTTTTCTAATTAAATATTATTTTTATATTAAATTGGTTCTTATATTAAATGTTAAAAAAGAGTTAACAAA
Organism: Viscum album; assembly: GCA_963277665.1. Lineage (NCBI taxonomy): Eukaryota > Viridiplantae > Streptophyta > Magnoliopsida > Santalales > Viscaceae > Viscum > Viscum album. The sequence continues at coordinate 1,131,407,633 of OY728135.1, read as the reverse complement.
TGAACTCATGTTATATTTTTTTGAGACATATATTTTTATAATTTAGTTGATAATTTTTATAAAGGACAGTTTATATATTATTATGTTAAATAATAATATAATAATAATATATTGTTGCTCGGTTAAACTCGGACTTGCGTGTAATGAAATCCATTGAAGAAACTTGTTGCTGTGTGAGATAAGTGACAACCAAGTGTCACATTTAGTATATGATATTAAATAAATTTAATTTATTAAAAATATTAAATAAATTATAAATTATTTGGATATTATATATCCTTATGCACATGGTGTTTCATTTTATACACGCTATCAAATACAATGATCCTACTTTAGATTTTTAGGGTTTTACATATAAACCAATATAAACATTATTGGATGATTATATTTGGACTATATACTCTTTATCAGCAAAACTAGTTAATTTTGGAACCAATTTTCCCTGAATGGGACTTTCTTATATTTTTATATTTTAATAAATTACATGGGTTCCCCTAAGTGAACTTATAAAAGGACATACCTTCTCTCTTTTCTTATCACTAATATAATCCATTTGTAAGAAAAAAATAACAAATTATATTATCCATTCAATATATAATAATTATAGGTTATATTCATCTTAAAATACAATTAATAGGGTTCTTATGTTGGAATATTAAGGAAGTCAACCAGAGAGGAGGTGATCTTCTATACTGGATCTTTACAATCTCTTTCTTCTTCTACTTAATCTAAATATATTTTACCTATAATTAAGTAATAAATAAATTATCTTATATTTACTGATATTTCAGTATAATTATGGGACATCCATTTTATATATCTTATATATCCTTTGAAATGTGTAAACATCGCTTGTGCGTATGTACAACTTATCATCACCACATAATGGTGTAATACATTTTTTATCTCCTGTTTATTTAGATGATTATAATTATTATATATTATATTTATGAAAATAAAATTATTTTATAATTGAAATATCATATCGACCATTTTACTATATAATCATTTGGAAAATGATAGCATCCCTCATTCTTACGTGTGTAGTACCACCTCCGTGAAGCGATGTGATTCTTTTTTCAATTTTTTTTTATAGAGAGGTAATAAGGATAAATTGAATAAATATTTTTATTTAATGGTGAATTATCACTTTCCTTTATTTTATTCCATCTTATAAAAAGTGAAGACATTTTTCGTGGGTACGTACAACTTACCATCTCTATGAAAGGTGTAATTATTTTTTCCATCTCTACCTTTTCTGGACGAATATATATATAATTAATATATATTATATTCATATAATTCGAAAATTTTGAACATGATGGATCCATAATTAATTTCAAAATAATAGAACTACTAAACTGAAATTCTCAAGAAAAAAGAAACAATTGACACCCCGAAAAGAATAATTTTATAATAAATTATTAATAAATGGGTGATCAGATGATATAAGTTGGTTATGAATGATATTAGAATTATTTAAATCACTATAATATATAATTATAATAAATTTAAATTTATCATATATGAGTTTATATCACTTTTTCAAAAATAAAAAACTCTTGTAACTGGTTTCTTAACTCAGTTTCCATTCATTGGTTTATAAATATACTTCATTGAATAAATTATGAAATTATATGGTTCAGAAATGGACTCTGATTTTATTATGTTATATTTCCACTTGTTTTTTTATGTTTTACTTTTTTACACATAACAACTTCATTGAATAATTAACACTTCAATGATATGATCTTTGTAAGGGATATCATCCCAATTTCTACCCCATTAAGTTGTATTTGTTATTATAGACCTATTTATATTTATGTTGTGTATATACAAAACCATTTATGTATTTAACATTAACATATATTTATTAATAATGAATAATGTTTCATATCATGTTTAATATTTGAAGATATTTTAATATAAAAGTTACCAAATTTTTAAGGAAATATTTTAGAATCACATTTTTTAGGAATGATTATATTATCATTAAAGGAATATTATATAATATTGTTTATAAAATCCATAAATTTTCTTATCCTATGGATATTTAAAGAGACTGCAGGTTTTATTCTGACTTCTATCCTCATTGGGACATTTATTATAAAAATAAATGGTTAAAATAATATCCCATCTAATTACCCATTAGGCTTGGTATTTTATCTTCTATGTCCATATTTTACAAAATAACTTTAAAACATTCCACTTTATTTACAACAATGATTTATTAAGCATATTTTTATTATCCATGATTTTTCAAAATGTTTCATCAGAATATTTCTATATTTTTATAAAACGTTCATTTTAAACAATATTTATAAAATTCAAAAGTAATTTATCATTTTAACATATATAACTTTAATTTATTTTCCCACTTCCATAACTTTTTTAGACTATTAAGTTTCTTCTACATGTTCTCAATGGTTTTATAATGAAATATATTTAATGAAATATTATTTTAATATTTCTCTATAATTTTTTTTCATTTCTCTAAAGGACATGATTTTATTACAAAACATATATTTATGACAAATTGATTGTCGTATTTTTTCTCTTATTAATTTTTGATCATTAACTTTAACTTAAAAAGTTTAATTTATTATGATAACTATTCATTAGGAATTACATTTATATTAAATATCCATTTTATTTGTATAATGTATATTTTCATTTCCAATATCATATATAATTTATAGATTCAGTGTTTTCTATGAAATTTATTTGACTAACTATGTAAATCTTATTATTCTATATATTTTACTGAATAAAAATATGTATTGATAATTTATATTTTTTTTATGAATTAATTGTATCCTTAAATACATGATGAATACCTTGGATATGTCATGACAGGTGGGTCTTAAAATTATATATCCCATCGATACATCGATGGGTCTCATAAGACAAACTAGTGGGCCATAGTTATTAAATGAAATTTTTATACCTACCCATCAATTACAATTTCCTGGCACACAGTCTTGAATGTAACTATATCAAGATATATAAAATCATAATTTCCATTATTAAGACTTTTTTTTCATTTAGAATTTTGTTATTATTATCTACAAGATTTCTAAAATTATATTATCCACAGCTGTATTACGAGGTAATGTTATTGATAAAATGAAATTTGTTTTTGGATATTTACATTGTTATATTTATTATGCCTTATTAATTTAGGGTAACATCCATTTTACATATAATTTTTAATAATTTGAGCACATGGTTTTATTTTTTTTCATATATCCCTGGATATAAAGAAGTATATTATGAATAATATTAAAGATGCATGATTATTTATTATGTAATGTATTTTATATTTTCAATGAAATATAGAAATCATATTTGTATTCGTTTCTTAAAGAATACTAAACTGGTCAATCCTTTATGATGTGATCCATATATATTATGACAATGTAAAAAATTAGACATTTGATCTAGGTTATTAGAGTTGGTGTCTTTACATGAACATTTAATGATTGGATCCTTCCTATGAAAAAATGGAGTTATGACGAGACCTAGTTGGATAGGTGTGTGAAATCGACCAATGTATAGTATGAATAATCAACTAATTTCTAAAGGTTTTTCCTCTTCCCAATATCATCCTCTATTAATGGAAATATCCACTCAAGAAATATATATAGTTTTTGATACATTTTCGTGGTTTTCTCAAGACTAATTGACTCCTGAAACAAGTATAATATCAATATTTATATATGTCCATTGTATTATTATATATTTTTAGTTAGATTAGCTACTCAGTCTCAAATTCCTTACACTAGAATTCTTAAGAATCAGATCTTAAGTCACTCATGCAATGGATTATTCTTATCGATTCATTCATTAACATTTATATAGGTCCATATTTTGGATCATGATTTTTTCATGGAAAACTAAGAGTCAGAGAATGAAAACATAATGTTTTTGAAAGTCAAAGTCATTAATCCCCAGACACATACATAGTTGATGATGGTGATCCACTTTTCAACCCATATAAAATATTGATGTCATAGCGATTAGATAATTATTTTTTCCATGCCAATTAATGCATCATTAAGTTCATGGTGGTATCCATAACACCCAAAGGAATTTCATCCCCAAGAACTATAATTCACTATGGTATTGGTTTTCTTATTGGTAAGGTCCACTATGACACCCCAATATTTTAAAAGAGGAGAATAATATTTGATATCATATATGACACACAACACCAATGGTAGAAGATACTATACACCTTGATACATTACAATATTTTTCTTTTTAAATAAATTCAATATATTCAATAGCTTGTGATTCATTCAATATTGGGTTTGAACGAAACATGATACTCTATTAGAATATTATTATTAATATGACAATTATAACCATGAAAATTATGTTTGAGAGTATCAATATTAATTAGGTAATTATGAAAACTATATGTTTTAAAAATTTGAAAAATAAATTCAATAATTATATATTGATTATAAATAAATATAAACTATTTTTAAGTCAGTTAAATGTTTTGAGAACTGTATTTTTTCTAGAACGTTATCTAGTCACACTTTACTCATATAATTTTAAATTAATTTCATCTTAAAAAAATAATTTTTATATCTATAAGTAAAAATAATCTTTGGGTTAGGTTTTTCAAATTCTCTAAAAAGATAAAAAAATTAGTGAATAGTGAGAAATATTGGTTTTTATTTAAAAAATACATTTTCATTCACAAAATTTACAGGTTAGTTTTATTTAAATAATTTTTTAAAATTTAAAATAATAAAAATTATATATTTATATTAATCCAATTTAGTTCATTATAATCTATTTTATATTTGATTTTTATATACAATATGTTTAAACTTTTGAAACATTTCTCATTGCAAAGAATCTTTTTCATCACATCGGTGAGATTATATTTAAATTTAAATTTTCAAATTATTTGAATGGAATATGAAAAAATGAAAAAAAAAAAATTAAAATCAGAATAATTTATAATATCTAATAATGTCAACGTATTTTTTTACCATAACGAATAGTAAAAATAGTAAAAATTAATTACCCAGATAAGGTGAAAATGGGTTTACTGGGGGAATAAATTGAAAATATAAGGGTTAAAATTAACTAAACAATTGTCCAAATACCATTTTATGGAAATATGATTACCTTAAAACATTTATGGGTTGATAATGATCCAGTTTAGAGGATTTTTATGGATATAAATGTGGTTGTAGTTGATTGTTTTCAAAAATTCCAACTGTGTCCTCACCCCAGTAATAAATAGACACCCCTCTCATCCCCAATTAATTCTCAGAAATACATATGGATCGACATATAACTGACCCAATATCTTCGTTAAATACTTACCTATATCCTAGAGGAATTTTTTATTTCATAGTGCTAATATAAAATGTATATAGGTTAAACATAAAGAGGTACCTTGATGAAGAGTAAACATTATTAAATATGCATTTTTATTTTACATATCCTTCTAAATCCTTATATTCATTTCCCAATATTTAAAGAAAATAAAACCATTATCTCTAATATACTGATATATTATAATTTAAATTTAACACCCTATATCCATCTCCACTTCAACTAAATGTAAATCTAAATTGTTGCTCATGTGTTTGGAGGACTACTGCCTTACGAATAGATGTAGTTCATTATCCATCACCACCTTTTTCCTTATGGATGTAATGATGGATTTACCATATTTAAAGGATATTTATTATATTATTATACTTATATAATCATAATAGTACATATACCTTTTTACTTTTTATTTTGTGGGGGATACGATAACATTGCTAGTGTGTACGACATATTACCACATCCCGAAGAGATATGATTCATTTCTCATATACAATTTAAATGGATAGTAGAAACGATATATTTAATGAATATATGGGATATTTTTTTATCATATAATACTTATAAAATTAAATAATCACATCTATCATATTACCTTATAATCCACTAGAAAACAATATTGACACTCGTGCATATGTGTGGACTATTCCCTCCACGTATCAATATGAAATGTTTGAAATTTTATTTTTTCAATGATGAAAATAAGAATGTATTATTTAAATATAAATTTTATATATAACATAAAAATTATTAATTTTTTGGTTAGTTAATATTTATTTTCTTTTTGTTCCATCTGTTGATAAAAATGGAATCAACTTTCACGCATACGTACTACCAACCGTTTCCATGAATGGTGTAATGCACATTCTATCTATAACTTTTATAAATTACTATAAATAAATATATAATAAATATATATTATATTAATTTAATTATTAATAATACTTATATTATTTATCCATGATAATATTAAAATTAGAAAAATTATTAAAACAAAACATACATTTAAAATGATATAATTATCACTAGAAATAACGAATTTAACAACTAATTTCTATAAAATGAGTGATAAAAGACTATAAGTAAAAAATATATGGTATGATATATATGAATATGGTTCAGTAATATATTTTTAATAATCATATATTTATAATAAATTATGTTTTAGAACATATGAAGGAAGTTAAAAAAGTCGTAAGGGGTCTCACTTTTACATTAGTGATACATACTCTATATTCAAATTTATTCCATTTTGTGATTTATAAAATTTACCAATTTATATTTTATATAATGAATATATTTATCTTAATGGTACTTATATTTTAATTGGAAGTTATTTCATTCATGTGGATTATGATTCAAAAGTATGTAATGTTGAAATGGTTTTGTTCATAATATCCTCATTATTAAAGATTGTTTCTGTTTAAGTTTCCCTGGGGGGAATGATTTGATATTATGATATTAATATTAATATATATATTTTCCTTATTTTTATTAATTTTTTATGTAATTTAACTATTTTTCGAGTATTTAATTCCTAAAATAAGTGAGACAATATTTTTTAGAGAATATGACATTATTTATCTCTTTGGTCGAAAACACTTTTTCATCCAAATCCATGTGTTTGAAAAATTTATTGTGAAAATTTTGTTTAAAAATATTTTCAATGTTAAGATCTTATTTTCAAAATATATGAAATCTAAAAATAATTCACCTATTCATTATCATTCACCTTATTAGTCTAGATGGTATATGATTTTGATTACTTATAAGGGTAAGTATTAATATTTTAGATTTTAGCCATTAAATATTAATGTTTAGATTGATTACTCTTTAACACATTCATATTAGGAATGCATTGAAAATATTAAGTTATTGGTGGGACCCAAAATTATCTAGTCCCTCGATGCATTGGTAGGTCTCATTAAAAAATTAAATTAGGTATTTGTCTGATACCTTACCCAGTTATATTATATGTCTTGGAATTAGGATTTTATAATATGAATTCTTGTAATGAGTAGTTGAATATATGTTTAAGATACACCAAAATATTAATCCATAATTGTTAATTCATTCAATGATATATCATGGAATTATTCAATACGTTTTAATAGATATAGTTATGTCCAATGACCATATGATATTTATATGGAATTATTTGATAACCATTTATGTATATCATATTATGATTGGTATATTAATTATATTTAATGTTTTAATCTATTTAACATTAAATATTTATTATAGTTATTTATTCATGATTGCTTCCATTGTAATCGTATCCTTATTGAGCATCTAAGATCACCCCATTGTTTTTTTATTTTCCCTGAGATATGAAGAAGTGTTTTGTGATTGATAAGAAAGGATATGAAACGAGGAAAATGTTTTTCTCAAATAAAATAGATTTTATATTTTATTTTATCAATTATAAGGTGAATATAATATCTTTTTTTAGTTACGAGTAATACTATACTATTCATTCCTTAAGGATTTGATTCCTTGTATCATATGATAATGTAATAATGTTAGCACAAAATACGGGATACTAGGTTCAAGGTATTTATAATGGAGATCTATGGATGTTTACTAGATACTATGATAACTAGATTAAGGAAAACATACATTAGGTAAAATAACCCTATGATATAATTTGATGAAAAGTATAGAAAAAATACTAATTTTTTGGTAAGTAATATATTTTGTGGTTCTTAAAAACAATAGATATTTGTATATATACTATAAGTGGTTGTGGTTTTGGAACAAATATACTAGGGGTAATAACTCTGAATAGGGCTCTTTAGGTTTGACCTAATCATTACTTGGTGCATGAAAGTGGGCCTTACCGCACAACTATATTGATGCTCCTATGGGATATGATTAGAATAATTCCAATTCTTTTTACAAACCATTAATAAATTTTTAAAATATTATAATTCTATGAAAACATTCCCAAAGAAAGCATTTTTATTTTTATAAGATAATCCATGCATAAAGATTTCAATTTATGTTAAGTGTTTCAATATTTTTTCTATTTTACATTCTGTTTCATAATGTTATGATCTGATCTAGTGTATTAAATTTTTCAGAAATGTCACCTAGTGGAAGAAATGGAAGCATTATCTATGCATGTAATCAGAACAGTAAAAATGAAATTTTACTAATGGATGTAATACCCAAACATTATTATTATATAAAGATATAGAATAATTTCATGTAAATATAGAGAAAAAATTCTCCATGTAAAATATCATTGAATGGATTACATAAAAGAAGATGATGGTAGAGAAATAAATAGATTAAAGAACGAAGGGAAATAGGGGCTTTCCATCATGTGATAATTGTGGAACAAAACACTTTTGTACTTTCATGAAGAGAATATGTGTTTCAACAGGTTTGGAGGGAAATGAATCTATGCTCGTAACATCAATGGAAATAAATAAATATTCAATGTTAAATGTTTAAATTTTAAAGTGATGTGACACTATGAAAATGAACCTCCCAAATGTAAATGGAATATACCACAAAAAATCTATGAGATCATGGTAATGATTATGTTATTACCACATAATAATAGGAATGATTAATGTGATTGTGTTTGGATTCAAGAATTATGTTATTTGATCATTTTATCAATGTTATTCTTGATATTAGTATCAATAAATGTAAAAGTATTGTATTGAATTATTATTTCATAAAGGAATTGAGGGCATATATTGAATGGTATCGATGAACAATAAAGTGATTCAGTGACAAGTTTAACCACATTGATAACACATGATTACGATAGGATAATCCTTAACATGTATTTAATGTTGAGATATTAATGATATTTTTTTTGGGATAGGGTGGGTGACTATGAAATTGGTTAGATGTTTGGTATTTTTTTTCCTTATCTACTGTAGTTTACTATAATTATTAAATTATTTAATATATTTGACAAACTATGAATTTTTATTTTTAATAACGGATATTTTCATTATTGTGATATAGTGATATTGGTATTCACATATATGGAATTTTACATTAAGATCCACCTTATATTGTCTGGTAATATAATGTTTATTTTGTGAAATTACTTTAAAAAAATTGACATTTAATTTGGAAAGACATATTTTCATCGAGTCTCAGGGTAAACTATATATATATAATGTATTAAGTTTAAAGATTGATGTTATAGGATACGTTTATTTACCAATTTGGTTTCAGAAATTATCTATATCTATAAGGAATGACTTGTCATTATAATGATATGTTAAATTTGATCCTGACATAAAAATGTCATCTTAGATATTCATTTCTCAGTGTAATAAATGAATTAGGATTTGATATAGGGTAGACCAAAGGGTGAAATTTTTCTTATGAAATATATGTATATAAATTAACTGCTTTTTTTTATATTCTTTGATAGTAATAGAATTACATGACTATATATAAAGGATATTTAAACAGAAATGATATCATAAAACATTTTTTCTGATGAAACAATAGTCTTTTCTCCCTTTATATATTTATGGTTTTGTGGTCGTCAACCTTTTATAGATCACCCAATTTTGTTCTAATAATGTTCTCAAACAATATCTAATATTATTTATGAATTTCTTACATGTTAATGTCATCACATACCACCATTTTTGTACTAATTGGAATCCTAGTTATGAAATTATTTTACATGAAATTTATAATTCCTTTTATATCTTATCAAGGGGATTTTTTATTAACCCTTGTAAAAAGATCATATTTCAAGATGGGTATTTTCAAATTTCAAACTCTTGATTATTGATATTGGGATTTAATTGTGAGGATACAATTTATTTATGGGGGTAGAACATAACACCCTCATATTTTAAAAGAGGAACATCATATTTGATAGTGTATATGAAATCAATAATAAGATTATAATATAATGTACCACCATGAAAAATTATTATATACTTATTTTTAAATGAATTTATTCTCTTAAATTTCTTGTTATGAATGAAACACTAGTTTTTAATGAAGCACGATGCTTTATTTAAATATTACTATTAACATGATCGTTATAAGATATCTATTATGTTGGAAATGTATGTATAGTATGTAATAACTTTTTAAGATTATTTGGTTTAAACATTAAAAAAATTAATTCATTGGTTATCTATTGATTATATATAAAATATGAACCATTTGAATGAAAAAATACTTATTTTCTGAAGAACTATATTTTTTTTGAAAGGTGGTATAGTCACACATTTTAAAAATTATTTAATATTAATCATTAAAAGTTTTATAAAATTTATTTAAAAAATGAATTATAAATATATATTTTAAAACAATCCTTGGGTTTATTTCTACGATGTTTCTGAAATGATTAGTATTATATTTAATAGTTAAAATACTCAATTTTATTAAAAAACAATCGTTTCATTCATATCACTTACAAGATAATTTTTTAATATGGGTTTAAAGGATAAATTAATTAAATAATATATATATATATCCAATTTATTTTGTTGGAATAAATCCCTTATTGAATTTTGATATAAAAACTTTTTAAACATCTTAATCATTTTTCCTTGGAAAAGTATTTTTTGCTATTTATATAAGATTAATTTTAAATTAAATGTCTCCCCTTATATTAGTAGAATTTGGAAGAATGGGTTCCATATTTTTAATAATAATATTTTATATTATATAACAATTTTTATACAATTTTTTACTAAATTAAATTGTAAAAATAGTAATAAGTAATTATTGCGGTTAAGGTGAAACAGGTTTACCAGGGGTTAAACTAAAACGATAATGGTTAAGATGATCTACCAAATTTTAAAAAACAAAATTTATGGGAATATATAAACTTTATCTTGTACATGGTGTTATAAGGATCTTTTTGAGGTTTTTGTAATGATAAAAACATTGGTGTTATTCACTATTTTCCAAAATATAAATTGTTTCCTCTCGTATTCTTATAAAAAGACACCCACAATCCTCCTCTATTAACAGTCCAAAAGTGTTTTTTGGAAAATAACTAACCTAATTTCTTCCATAAATTCCTTCCAACAACATAGAGGCCTTTTTAGGTCCAAAATCTCATATATGAAGTCATTAGGCTAAACCTAAATTGGTTTCCCAATGAAGAGGTAATGTTTTTAACTATATGTTATCATTTTACTTCTTCTAACTATTTATAATATTTTCATCCTATAAAAAATAAAAGTAACTTTTATATAATATATAAGTAAATTTTTTTTATTTTGATTTCATAACATATATCCATCTACATGTCCATCAAATGGGAAAAAAACTGTCAATCATGCATACGACAGATTACGGACTTGCGAGCCGATGTAGTTCATTTTCCTTCACCACCTTTCAAGGATAAAAAAATGATTTATTTAACATATTTATATGATATATATTATATTATTATTCTTATATAGTTATCATATCAGAGATAACATATCAGTTTCTATTTTGTGAGGGATACAATAATGTTTCTCGTGTGTGTGGCAGACTTTCAGCCCATGAAGTGAAGTGGTTTGGTTTTTTATTATGATTGACATGAAAATTAGTAAGGATAAAATTTAATGCATATATGTGATATTTATTTTATAAAAAATCTTATGGAATATAATATCATATATAACATCTTACCTTATAATTTGTGGGAAAATAGTAACATTGTTTGTCTGTACATATGAACTACCAACTCCATATAGCAATGTGAAATGTTTTTTATTTAATTTTTAAATTGATGATAACAAGAATAAATTTTATTAATATAAATTATATATATAATAATATAATTTTTATTTTAATGTTAAATAATATTCATTTTCATTTCGTTCTTTTCATCGTCAACAAATGGAAACAAAATTCATGCATATGTACGAACTACCATCTTCATGAATTGTGTAATCCATTTTCTATTTCTAAATTATATAAATTAATATAAGTAAAAGTATAATGAATATATAAGATATATATATCACTTTTAAAATTATTTTTATTATTTCACCGTGATCAAATTAAAAGTACCAAAGTTACCAAACCAAAAAAAATGTGGAAAACATAGATATTATCACTTGAAACATTGAATTTATCAAAGAATTTCTTATAAACACGTGATAAAAGACTATATGTATGTCATATAAGGTATGATATATATTGGTATGGTTATTTAATATATGTTTAATAAATTTATATTTATTATATCGGATTTTTGGAAACTTGAGGAAGAAATCGAACAAGTAGTAAGTGTTTCTCTTCTCACTTTCACGTATGTGAGACATTCAAGATATTTAACTCTTATTCCTTTGTGAGGTGTCTATAATTACTATTCTGATACGTTATATAATTAATATATTTCTCTTCGACTTAATTATTATTTCATTTTAATTTATTTCTTTCATGGGGATTATGATTCAAAATTTATTGAAGCGGTAATTTTTTATTTCACAATCCCATTATTATTCAATATTGTTTTTATTTGAGTCTCCCTTAGAGGAATTATTATATATTTATATATTAAAATCTATATATATTATTATAATATGTTTATTAATGAAAATTATCAAATAATGGAACCATTTTCCCTATCTTTAGTTTATAAAATGACTCAGAAAATATTTCTAAGTGAATCTGACATTATTTATATCTTTGGTCAAAAATAATTTATCATCAAAATCCTTGTATTCTAAATTTTTTTATCCTTTTAAAAATGATTTTTAAAAAATATTTCTATCCATTTTTAGTATTAATAATAAAATATCAAATGAAACTTCATGTCATTTTCAAAACAAGACTCGTTGGACTTTTACTAAAAAGGTGAAAGGAATATTTGTTTTGAAATGTACAAAATGAACATAATTTTTATAATTCATTAGAATAAAATATTTAAATATTACGTTACATTATTTATAGGTTCTTTCAAAATAAAACTATTTTCAAAAAAATATTTTGATTTTTAGTTTTAATATTATCTTTAATGTGAAAAGAATATTTTCCTCAAAAAATAATGTCATTTTTATGGTATATCTAGTAATAAATTACTTTGACCGTTTATTGAACATATGATCCATAGAGGATATGTCATATTAATTACATAAATATTCGTTATATGGATGGTTGAATATTATTTTGACTCATATTATACAATTTTATTATCATTTTATATATTGATATAGATAGTTTTTGTTAATGATTATTTATTATATAATGTATTAACATTATTTATGTTAGTTTTTAAATAGGAATATTTATGTTAATTATGTTTTAACCCTTTCATATGTGGAATTTATTTTAATAATTATGTGACAGGTTGGGTCCAAAAATTTATATCCCCTTGATGCATCAGTAGATCCCATGAGATAAATTATGTTGGGTATTTTGATGAGACCTTACCCATTTATGTACAATATCTTGGCACAAGTACTTGATGCAATGAATTCTATTCATTGTGCTTTTTCAATATGTTTAAGATGATGAGAATTATGAATTTCATCATTATGAATATATTAATTGATATTCCATGGTATTATTTAATTAGTTATAATATTCGTTGTTAGGTTTCAAGCTCATGTGATTATTTATTTGGAATTATTTGACCCTCAATTACTTCTAAAATATTATGCTACGTTTTTTATTAAATTAAATGTTTTTCATTTATTTAAATTTTTATATTGATTATAGATATTTATTAATGATAGTTTCTTCCATACTTTTACCCATAATTAGCCCCGGACCTCAGCCCTTTCATATGTTCTAATTTTGTTAGGATATCAGGATGTGTTTTCTGGCTGATATTAAGGGAAATATTATAAGGAATAATATAATTCCCAAATAAAACACTTTTAGTATATTATGTTTTCAATTGTAATGTGAATTTCATGTTTTTTATAGTATACTAAGAGTACTAAACTATTTTTCCCCTGAACACGAGATTACATGTTTCTTATTCAAGTGTAATAAAGAAAACACAAACATAAGGATACTATGGTAATGGTCTTTACATCTACTAATTATCTAGTGGATATCAAGATTAGATAAAACACCTTTATATAAAAAACTCATACGTTTGGGATGTCTTTTCAATACTATTTCTGTGAACATATGAGGTAAAAAATTACATTGGATATATTACATGGGTATCTTTATCAAGAGGATCATAATCCAAAATGCCTAATTATTTGGAAATTAAGTCCCCTCTATTAGTTGTGGACTCTAGCTCAATGATTTCATAACCAGACATCATATCCTCTAGGGATTATCCTTTAGCATGGAAGGGTGGTTTTGGAATTCGTGGTGTAATTCCCCTCAAGAGTGTACCTTGGTAATGTTTTATCCATCATCAGTCATACTATAAGGATAGTAAAGTTAAAACATAAAATAGATGTACAGTGATTAGATAACTAATATCCATCCAATTAATGATCAACCATATTAAACCTCAGAGTTTTTGGATATTGATGATTATTTGAGGAGGTTGTTGAAGACCTGAGATGAAGTTTTTTTGTTAGGATATTCAAGGATTTACACTATAACATAGTGTTTAACTAGTAATTAAATACAAGTGAAGTTTAAATTGTATAATATGGATGTGTTTTATTTTATTCATCACATAAGTATTGTTCAAACTCAAGTGATGTTTGATAATTCATTTAGTGTTGATATTATTCTAATTTTTTTTAGTATTTGATATTGTTTCACTTTTTTGAAGAGTTTTAGACAGATTTAGATTTATAATAATGAGGATGAGATTAAGGAAATGTCCCAATTTTAATATAACCATCATCATTATTTTGTAAATATCAAAAAATGGAAAATGTATGCATGTGTAACCATTATCCTGCTTTTGTGTAAGCATTATTTATATATTATGTAAACATCACTCATTTTCATGGTAACTGTCATCTACTAATATATAACCATAATTATTTCCCTTTATAGACATCATTTTTTTATGTATGAATCATATAGTACACCAATATCAATGTCATGCAAATATCAATAACAATTTTGATATTGAGGAAGAGTCATCACCAAACACATCATTCTGTATAACCATTAGTTTCTTTGTGTGGACATCAACCTGTTGAAAATACTCTAATATGCTACTGACTGAAAAATATGTTTCCATAAATTAGTCTTATGAATAATATAATTAAATATGGTGATGATGAGTAAGTTGTATTTCACAAAAAAAATAATCATATAGTTTATCCTGATTTGTCTAGGGTTTGAAGATGTATAAGAATCCAATGGTCATTTCATTCCACAAATTAGTTTACTTTGTATTTTTTTCTCAAGTATTCATATATTTATATTTATTATAAATTAAATTTTTAAAAATAGAAATATAGATCCAAATAATTACACAATTTAAAAAAAAGAATTATGTGAGAGTTATTCATGTCATCTTGAAGTTATAAGAAGCTATGAAGAAGAGTATTGATATTCTTGTGAATGAAAACACATTAAGAGAATCCAAATTCAAATATTTATAAAAATTTTTAATAGTTAAATAATGAAAAATAATGAAACTTTTTTGGGAGTATGATACATGTGGTTCGATGAATAAATATTCATATAAGAATATGAAGATATATATGAGAGAAAAAGTGTTTGAAAAAACTGATGAATGAAGCCTATTGAATTACTGAGAAAATATTTTTAATAACATCGACCAGGTTTGTTAGAGTTTTATTGAAATAAATGATGAAATAAAAATTTCATAGTCCCATATTGTCTGATGAACCCATTTCCTGATAAATATATATATATATAATGACTTATTATGCTGTATGTAGTGATGTTCATAAAAATTGAAGAGGATAATCCTAACAATTCATGAATAGAAGACTATGAAGAACATATTAGAATACCCAAAATTGATAATATTAATTTTGAGGAAGATTTATTAGTTATTACCTAATATATTTGTAATGTTCTGGACGGACTTATGTGCAGGATGGTTTGAATCATATTCAAGAGACATGAAAATATGAGTTCCAATGTTATACACTAATCATTGTACTCATAGATAAATTCCAATGGGTAGTATGGTCTTGAAGAGGTTTAAATCATATTAAAGATTAGACTTCTCACATTATTTTGTGAAAATTATATATCAATTTTCTATTTGTGTATATATATTTTGGATATATGTGGACAAAAAATATCAATCATCCTAAAAGGAAGTGAAGTATGTTTGAAAGGAAACCAAAAATAATTTTAAGATCACTAACTCACCCCTCTTAGTTACCTCCCAAGGATCCTACACGAGGTTCCCTAAGTGGTATTAGCATATTTGGGTCCCTTTATTTATGATTGGATTCTTACAGATAGGAGTATGAAGTCTCTCTAAATATGTATTTAATAATTTATCTTATATTTAAAGGAATTATTAAATTCAGTAAATTGTAAAATTATTACATAATTTTATGAGAACATGTTTAATTTATGGAGTGTAAAAATATTTCCGTACATTATTTCGATAGGTTATGATGTATTGGAGGCTATAGATAATTTATTTCCACTATATTATGAATGTTCTTCAATTATAGTGAAAGAAAATATGAATATGGAGAATGATTATCGTGATCAATTTTTTTTGTTATTTTGCTTTTAATAGAGTGAAATTTTGATGTTCAAGAGAATAATAAAAGAAATAGGAATTTGGAAAAAATTAAATAATAACTATGAATAAAATACTATGTGATTCGGGTAATGTTTTAATACTGGAGAGTTAATTCTGAAGATCTCTAGATTCATTATTATTTCGCTGTAGACAATTTATTTATAATAATAAATGAAATTATGATCATAATAAGAGGATTTAATAAGAAATTATAATATTTATTATTATTTGAAAATATATTTTATGTCCTACTTACCATGTTTGATATTTAATATCAATATGGGAAGATAAATATCAAGGTAATAACTCTCTTGATGACATTCGTGGTATTTTAATATCTTATGAGGTGAGAAAATATAATGTTGTTAGGAAAAAAACTAAAAAAATGAAATTAATTTTAAAGTATCAAAACCTATATTTTCTATGATTATTTTTGTGGAAGAAGATCACCGAAAATTTTTAGATCCTCATAAATATTTTGGTGTGAGTTTTGATGAATTCAGTACCATATCTCAAGAAAAATGGGATGTTTGATAGAAAGACATAAGTAAATTCACCCTTTAATGTGTTTTTGGTTTATATCTGTAGATAATTTCGAAGAAAATATACTATGAAATTTTTTAAAGAAGACAATTATGAAAATGAAAAATAAAATCTCAGAATATTCTCTATGAAGAATGAAAACAAATAATTTTTTCGTTTAAAAAACAAGGGTACTATGTTCAAAATATTTAAATATGGATTCTTATTATCTAAAAAAAGTAAAGGTAGTGATGATGATAATGATTTTAGGTCATTAGATGATGAATATGGTGAAAACAAAAGTAGTGAAAAATTAAATAAAAAAATAAGGTAAAAAAATATGTTCTAAAATTAAATAATAATATATTTAAAGAGATTAGATTATGAAGAGATAATTTAAAAAATTCCTCCCAAATATCTATAATATAGAGAAAAGAACCCTAAAGTCTGAGAATTATGGTCTGCACTCCAATTGAAAATAAGTTGTACTTTCTTAAGAAAAGTGAAATGTTTAAAAGAATATTGATGATTTAAAGAATATTGTATATGATTATAAGACTCTTAAAAAAAGTTGTTACAATGGTTAAATGTCTAATATAATTATCTTTACTAAATTTGAAAATAAATCAAAATATTTGAGAAATTGAACAAGATTATATCTAGAGTTTACAATTCATCTTTAATAAATAAAGTTTGTTCAAATAACAATGAGTCTCAAGAGGGACAAAAAATAATGATAAAAAAGAATGAAAAATATCTAGATTTGTTACTATGGATTCAAAGAACAATAAAGTAATAATGGCCAAATTTTTAGCAATCTTTAGTGATACTAAAATAACAAAAATATATTATTGCCAGTATAATGTAAAAAGCATATAAAAATATTGGCTGTAAAATGTATGAATGTATGTTTTATATGATGAATAATATTTTATATGTTGTTAATTTTTTTCACAAAAATATTCAATATTGGGGACTCAATGTTAAACACATGTACCATATACTAGAAAGCTTTTATTTTACAAAAGAAAATATTATTTCTTCAGATTTTACTGGTACTGGTGGGGCTTTGGGAATATAAATAAGATATTTTGGTTTAATTAACAATCACATTACATGTCTAGGAGACTAAAGAAGGAATATACGAGGGTATGTAAATTCATTAAAAGGAGTAAATAAAATAAGTGGTTACAATATTATAGAATGATTACATAGAATACGTATGAAGATCTTGAAAAAGTCAATAAAAGATGTGACCATCCTGGTTACTATAAAAATATATTCGTCATTATTTGAACATCCTAAAAAAGAACTATCTATATTACTCAAAATTCATTGTAAAATAAGAGATAAGGAAAAAATAATTATTTTTTTATGTTTCACTCAATACAACCATAGGGTAAATCTCATAGATCATGGATAGTGGATATTTCTATCACATGAAAGGAGAGATAAAACATATAAAATAAGTTTCTAAGTGCATTAGAGGCTCAGTGATCTTTGGAAATTATGGGACACAAAAGATTAAAGGATTTGGTTCCACTGTTATTGGGAAAGAAAATATGAAATCCAAGAACCCTCTTTATGTAAAATGATTGAAAAAAATGTGTTAGGTGTTTTTTACCATTGATATGATGTAATTGATGTAAAATTTAGAAAGGATTGGTTTTTGTTTATGAACCATAAATATGGGATGATTGTGAAAAGTGGAAAAAGATTAATGGGAATTTATTTCATGTGGTTGATAAACTAAATTCTTTATATCTAGGAATAGAATAAGAGAATCTATTATGTCATCTGTGGCTTGGTCATTTTACTCAATAAAATAGGAATAAATTCAAAAAATGTGATAATTTTCATGAAGTTACTTCAATGGAAATAGAAATATAGTGGATGTAATCGTCATCCAAAATGGAGAGAATCATTAACTCCTCACATAATAAGGTGGATATTCGATCTACAAAACCCATGGAGTTCATTCATTTAGATGTGTGAGAGACTATGATAAGGAAATATTGGAAATCAGGATAATTATATTATTATAACAATAAATAATGATTTCACTCAAATTACATTCATAATGTTTTCAACACAAGCATGAGTATTTAATAATGTTTAAATTTTTACAATGAATTGTAGATACATTGTACAGTTTTTTCCTCAAAAGGAACAAGAGTAACAATAAAACTAAGCTTAAAAATGGGACATTTATAGAATATAAAGACAAGAATAGCATCCATAATGAAATAAGTGTGCCATAAACTCTATAGAAAATGGCGTGTCTGAATATAAGAACAAATGGTTATTGGATATGTCTCAAACAATATTGACTAAGAATGATACTTTTTGGTTTTTTTAGATAGACATTATTATAAAAATATATCATACTAAAAATTATTTTTTGGTACGAAAAAATTAAACATGAATATATATAATATGTAAAATAATAAATATCTATGTTTTAATTATCTTCGTATGTTTATTAGTCTTTGAGTTATGAAGGTAAAAGGGGAAAATCATTGGATGTTTGAATATCAAGATTTTAATAGGATATTACTAGGATATACTTCAAAAGAAATTTTTTTCACCTATATAAAAAATATAGTGGAATGATAATTAATATTGTTGATGTGAAGATAATTGAACATTCAATAAAAGAAAGTTGTACATGATGAAGAAAGTTCCAGAAGTGACATCGAGGTTGATTTTATTGAGTGGCCAAAAATATATTCAGATAAAGATAAAACTATAAAAGATGAACAAGTTGGATAAGAGGATTTGACCATTTTATGTTAATAGTAACAAAATCATGCATCACACAAAAGGATGATAAGGAAATTTCATTTCTGGAATATCATTGAATATTAAAGAAAATATCTACAAATGGGGAAACATTATAGATACCAACTCTTACATTATTTTTCTCTCATGTGGAACATAAATATATTGACAAATCATTGAATCATCAAGGGTTGGTTTATTATATGAACAATAAATTTGAATAAATTGTTATGTATAACACATAGATATTGGTTCCCAAGCCTAAAGAGAATAATTTCATTATAATAAAGTGGGTGTTTTAGAAAAAATTAAATGAAACAGGTGATGTGGTGAAAAATAAATATAGATTTTTATGAAAGTCTATTCATATGTTTAAGGAGTAGAGTATGATAAATCCTATTAACTAGTTGAATGGATTGAGACTATAAGTATATGTCTTAGTATTATTTATTCATGTTAATAGATGATTTTTCATATAGATTTCAAGTGTACATTCCTAAATTATGAGTTGGAATATGACTTATATATTAAATAACATTGTGGTTTATTTCTTGGAGAAGATATATATTATGTTTATATTTTAATGAATGATTTATATTGGTTAAAAAATTTAATGACTGTGGTATTCCATGATGGAAACCTGGTTAAATAATATTAATTTCAAAATGGATAAGGATTAGTGTTCAGTCCTCTCTCCCATATTGTTTATAAATATTTCGACACATGGCAAGAAACTTTGAATATATAAATCTTCTTTAATGATTATTTTCCTATTATTTTCCAATGGGGAGGATATTTATATAGGTTGAGTATTGATTTATATGTGTTACCATTAGAGGGAGCATATATTTATTGAACCTTTTTAAAGGGGTGAGATATTATATCAGAATTTAATGCACGTCAAATTTTTTAACATTTTAAATTGAATTACATGATTGAATTTGATCATTTTCATGTTTCTTGAATAGATATTTCATGTTGAGGGTAAATTGTATATAATTTTTACATATTAATGAAATATTATTTTATTCAAAAATTTCATAATGTTATATTACTTACTAAAATTTTTACTCTTAGATTTATTCTCACATTATATTATTTCATCAATTAGACTCAAGTAAATCTGGTTTTAATATATTGAAAATTAATCACATATTTTAGGGATAAGATGATTTTATTATTAAATATTGTTATTTCCTTAACAAATTTCACTCAAGTAGGATTATAATTATTTTATGATACTTATTTCCTAATTTTCATTAATTTTTCAATTATTTATTTTTGTTAGGATCCATCAATGTCCAAATGGAGAGACTATTGAGCCCAAGAGTTGTTTGTATATTTTTCAATATTTAGGGATATTTTTGAAGAATCAGGATTAAGTTTATATTTTATGACATTAAAGGATTTACTATAGAATTTGGTTCTTATATAGAGAAGAAATATTGACAAATTTTTAATTGGGTATGACGGTTATGGTGTATATTATTATTAATACATAAATAATAGTCAATCTCAAGTGATGATTGGAAATTAATTTAAAGTGATGTTAATTATAAAATTATACATAATTTAAATTTGTTTATAATCTTTTTCAAATGTTATTTTATTCAGATATATAATTTAATGTGATGATAATTAGAAAATGTTTGGTTGTGTAACAATTATTAATTTTCCACATAACTATTATATTAACATGTATATATATAATTAAATGCCTATAAAATTATTATATGTTATACATGACCAAATTTTAGTCAAACTGAGTTATAAATTAGAAAATTGTTTTCTATATATACATCATTTCAATCATTTCTTAAACATCACTTATGGACACATCATTCTATGTAATGATTTTTTAATTATTTAAAATTTTGTCCCAGGTAAAAATTTTAATATTATAAAAAATTAAAAATCTAGTTTAAAATATTTATTATTTTGAAAATTATAATTAGATATGATGTTTCTATGTAATCTTACATCAATTAAATAAATTGTATGATATGGTTTATGATGATTCTACTAGGTTTTGAAGAAGAAATTTTTTTTTTAAGCATTTTATTTCATGATGTAGTTACCCATATATTCACTATCACATGTGTGTGTATATTTATATAATGTTTAACTAATTATAGAAAATGTGGATAGAAATAAAAAATATTCCAAGATTTCTAGAAAAAATAAAACAACTATAGTCCTATTTTTCAACTTTCTATAATGAGCATTTATGAAAAAAAGAAATGAGATTCATTTGAATTCTTAAATTTATGAATATTTTAATTTAAAAAATTTATAAATATTTAATTGTAGTTTCAAGAATTAAAAATACGTAGATATTTATTAGTAATATTATTCAAGTGGTTCTATAAATAAATATCCATCTAAGGGTAATATGATTTGTGTGAGAGAGAAAATTAATGGAAAAACTAGTGAAAAAACCAAATGAATATTAGAGGGAATATTTTGAAGAAGATCAAGATACTTTTTCACGATGTTCATAGAAAGAAGAATGATATAATAAGTTACTATTTATATATATTCTAAATAACCTTGTTCAGTATGAATATATAGATAATGGATAATGATGTGGTATGAAACATTGTTCATGTAAATTGAAAAAGTGTCTAGAATTTATGCTAGAATGGGAGAATAAATGATATCATCAAACCCAAAATCATGATAAAAATATATAGGAGGAAGACATATCATCTTTACCCAAATTATTGATGATTATAATGTGTGGTATTTAATTATATGCAGGATGTATTGAAGCATATCCAGAAGTCATGAAGATGAAAATTTCAAGGATACACCTTGCTCATTATACTAATTAGAGAATTATATTGCCTACTGTTATCTCATTGAGTTCTAAATCTCACCAAATACCTTAAATATTATATTTGAATCTATACCTTTTAAATAATTATAATATTCGTATTTTTGTGTGTTGGAATTTTTTGAAACAAAAGATCATTAATTTTCATGGGTGGTAAAGTTTGTCTGAAAATAAATAATAGAAGTCATTTAAGGTCCTTGATTAAACCATTTCAAAATAATCTCCCAAGCATTTTGATGGTTTATCTACAATCTATAATTATATTGGTATCATTTCCTATTATTTTCCACACACTCCATGGAAGGGGAAATGTTCACTTATTATATTCAACAAATTTGGTATCAAAATCTATATTTTTTAAGGCTTTAAATAAGAAACCTCATAACCTCATATTGTGAGTAGTACATCTTGAAAGATGGTCATATATGAATTCTCATATGTTGAACCATTGATGTACACCACCAACATACTGATAGGATCCTTTTAGATGTAAACATAATTTATGAGTGGTCCTCCACAATGTGAAAAAGAACTTGGGAATCTATATTTATTCATTGTATGCCCATAATGTCAAACAGTATGGGTTTATGGGTAAATTAATTATCTAAGATCATCTTTCTCAGGAAGTGGCTATTGATATGAGTAAATTTTCATCCTTCTAGAAATTTAATTGGATTTTATATCTAATGGAGTGTTTCAACTTATTGAATTTGACCCATCACATGATAGTGTATACCAAATGTTTTTTCAACAATGCTCACATGTATTTGTGAGGCTAGTTGTGCATATATCATAATGGTGGTCACCCTCTCCCATGTTCCAGTATCTCGAGCTAGAAAATAATAACCCACTAATGAACATCACAAGGATGCCTTCCAACCAAAGGATTTAAAATAGATATGACTAAATTTCTAAGCTCTATACAACGTTTTTTCTACTATCATGGATAATAATTAATATATATATATATATATATATATATATATATATTGAGTCACACTAGTGTGATTAGTTGGGTAGGTATGATGCCTCCCTTACTAGGGCTCAAATCCACGAGAATGAATAATTATTCTATTCTAGGGATTGAATAGGATATTGAGTTATGTTAAAACATCATATTCTAGTTTTTATTTTTCAATGTTGAATATATCTCATTCCATGATTGGAGATCCCTTAAAATAATCCCATGAACCATGAGTATTTAAAAATGTATATGATATATTACTAAGGATGTGTAATTCCATGATTTTGTAAATATCACAAATAGTGACATGAAATGTTTTTATCATTAGTAATTTTTTTGAGAAGATTATTACTTTGGGATATTTTTTTTGTTAAGAATATCTTATAAAATCAGGAAATTATCTAGAGGAGAATTTTTAGAGATTTATAAAGTGGATATTTCTTATTGTATTGGCCTATCTTTCAATGTATAAATAATATTGAAACTCATGTGTTTAAAATATTATTTTTCTAGGTGATGTTTTATATGTTTTGAGTTATAAAAATTAATTTTGAAGTGGTTTTGTGAAGAAGTTAAAGGTCTCTATATTTTGGAGATAGAGTATAAAATTAAAAATGTTTTGTGATCTTAATACAGTAACATTGAATAAGACATGTCCCTTAATACTTTGTTCTATACATCAGACTTTATGTCTTCTAATAATACATAAAGGTTCATATAATTCTTATCCTACAAGACATTGGTTTGTGTTTCAGACTAAGATAGTCAATTCAAACTTTGATGTATATGTATGAATTTTCTCATATGGAATCATTTGCACAACATATGACTTTAAAGTCACACGAGTCTTCTATTTTATGACTTTTAAGTTGCATGAGACATCTAGTGTGTTTATTTGATGGATGAGAATACGAATTTGGAATTAGTGAGTTTTTTTAGAAATTTTCAAAGTAAAAAATTAAATTTATAGAATATTTATTTTGAATAACATATTATTCTAAGTGATGATAATTTATTTTTATCATTTTTTAATCACAAACAAATGGTATTTTTGATTTATTCAATGAAATAATAAGGCTCACATTTTGAAAAATGAATTTTCATCAAGGAATAATGAGTCTTTAATATTGATACTACTTGGTTTTTGTAAATGTAGTGATATGTCACCTCAATGACATATAATTGGATATTAAAAGACGAAGAAATAAGTTGAATAATAATACAATGAATAATATTTTAATACATTTATTCACTTCAATGTAATTTTAAAATTCAAATTATACCTAGATCTTTTAATTTATTAGAATGTGCGATATAATTATACTTCTCAGCATGCAAGGAGGTGTGTATGATATATTAAAGATAATTCTATCAAAAAAACATTTAGGATTTTATTTAGAGATGGAAGAATAAGTGACTTTGTATAATTCATGGAGAGTAAAAGTTACATTTCTTGGTACATTTTTTAGAATAATATGAAAGCAGAAGAATTGTAAAAAAAATAATGGATGTTTAATTTAGGTTGATACATTCGTTTATTTTGAAAAGATATTATTTTTTATTGTAAAAATGTTGGAAAACTCAAAT
Source organism: Viscum album (assembly GCA_963277665.1). Taxonomy (NCBI): domain Eukaryota; kingdom Viridiplantae; phylum Streptophyta; class Magnoliopsida; order Santalales; family Viscaceae; genus Viscum; species Viscum album. The sequence goes on along the minus strand of OY728135.1, from coordinate 1,131,381,971 downwards.
AGATTAGGTAGGCTTCTTGTAACATGAATTAAAGTATATTACATGCATGTTGTGCCTTCATGTTGATACGATTTGTTCATATGGTCTCATTGAAATCCGAACCAGGCCATATATTAGCCATATCATTTTTATAGGTAAACCTTGTAAATTTATTTTTCTCTATGTTTTTGTATATTATATTTAATATGATATAAATTCATTTTAACATGTGATTAGTGTTATTTCAACAAGTAAACATAAAATTAATTAAAAACACCAATTTATCCTCCTCTGTGTTATTATGTTTCACTAATTATGTGGGTTCCCTTTTAGGTTGTATCAGGGTAAGGTATATTCACTTATGATTTGTTATTTGGAGTTTGGAGGATAGGTCCTTCTCTATAATTGATGAGTTCATTAATGGAGTTATATTTTAGATAATATACAACAATAATTTGGTGAATATAAAGGGGATTAAATCATTTTATGGAGAAAAATTCATATCTGGAAGGATAATATTCATCCCATATTTTTTATTTTTGTGTAATGTTATCCTAGAACCTACAAATTTTGGGTTTCAAGCATTTTAAATGAATTTTTCTATGATAGTATAAGATAATAAAATTTGGGATAATTATGATTGTTCTTGTAATTATAGATTTTATTTTCTTATAGAGAATAAATTTTATTAAATTCAAAGGAATATAAATAAAGCCCATATAAAATAATGTTGAAATCTTCTATGAAGGAAATAAAAATGTAAAGTAGGAAAAGATATAGATTTAGTGGTTAGCATATTAATAACTTGGAATTCATGATGATGAGACTTTGTATAGGTTTTTTTCATAAGGTTAAATGTGATTATGAGAAAAATCAAAGGTATTTCTGGTAATTTAGATTATTCTATTGTGGTGTAAACTATATTAAAATTTTTACCTAATATTTTGATCAATAATTATAATATTTAGAAGATAAAGATACAAAAAAAGTCTATAATAATGACTTACAAAACATTCTAATTACCTAAGAGATGAGAAAATATTATGTTATCCAGAAGATGGTTAAGGATGAAAATAAATATCTTTTAAACCCTTGAAATAATAGGTGTGTATGAAAAAGGTTAATGAATATAAATTTAGTTGTATATATTAAAAATTATATTTGGATCTAATGTTTTATAAAATGAAGTCCCATATCTCTATAAATTTGAGAAGAGGCAAAGGTCTGTTCAAGGGAAATCATCCTCTCAAATTTGATAACAATAAAGTAAAAGGAAATTTTACTAAAAATTATATAATATTGAAATAACATAATGAAAATGATAAAAAAATAAGATAGATATAGAATATTATTAAAGAATAATATCAATAATTTGAAATATAGGAGTAAGAATTTATCAAAATAAAAAAAGAAACATTGTATCTAAGTATGAGGGAAGTGATACCAGTGAGGATGTTGAGGATTTCTAAGATGAAGATACTGTAAAACTACTTATATAAAAGGTTAATGACAAAATATATCATTTTATTGATGATGTAGTCCTGGAAGTGAATAAGAAGATACTTGGATGGAATTTATGTTGAAAACATAAGTCAAGTAGTGTCACTCAAAAAACTATATGTTGTAAAATCTATAATGTTAGAGTTAAAGATAAAATATATTACTAGATAGAAAAATATATCTGAGATTAATCCAACTCATGTTGTATATATCAACACTACATTGTCCAAGTCTCAATTGGGATCTTCTTAGCTCCCCCATTTCCAACAAAATTTATAGTGGTCATTTAGAAATAAATCTTTATCCTCTCAAGATTTCTATCATAACAAATCTCTCAAATTGATATTCAATAAGAATGTTTCCTTATCAAAATTACCAACTAATAAATAATTATTCAATGATCATGCTTTTTCATAGATATGATCATGGTCTGAGGGAATAATAACCCACAATCCCATACTCAATGCATCATATGACCCAAGTATATCATATATATGGAATACATCATTTTATAAGACTATTCATTACATCACACAATAAATAACACCCCAGAACCTATATGTTTAATTTATATTGAGATTATATAAATAACCACAATATTTTATATCATTTTAAACATATTACACATATATTTCTTACTCATGATACACTTACAAACATGTAATATATAATACCCTTCTTGAAACCCCAGGTAATTAAAGAATGTGAAAGGGTGATCTAAAATGATCTATAAATATAAACATAATAGATATAAAATTAAGATGAAAATTAAGAATAATATAAGAATACATGTATATAAACATGATGCAATATAATGATCAAATAATAATAAAATTATACCTAATAAACCATATATAATAAATCATAATTTATATAATGATACTAAAAAATTACCTTAATCAGAAGTAATATGGTTGCAAAAACAATTATTAAATAACCATGATATGTGAAATAATATTACTTGCATAAGAATATTAAATAATAGTATATAATGAACGTAAATGTTGAAAATCATTTCCTTTGGAAAGGGTTAACACTAATACTATAATCACATTAATGACAATGTCCATTAGGGGATTGATTTCTCTTCCAATTCCCTTTACACACACACAATCCTGTAATTTTTATTCATTGAAAACAAAAAGAGTAAAAAAAATAAAAAATTCTATATGTACATACCAATAAAAAGGGGGAAATCAAGGGTGTTTAATATGTTAGAGATAAAGGGAATATCCCCTAATGATATTAACTCCTTCCAAAATAATACAATACATTTAATGAAAAAAACAAACTATATATACCAAGGATGTAAAATGTGGCAAGGTAGTCCTCAGCCTTATTCCCCTCTCTCCAGATATGGGAAACTTTGATATCAGCACCAAATATGTGTAACATTCCAAGTAGTTAAAGAATAATAGATATTCATATCTAGGTCTATTTAGTAATTAGATAGTGTTTTAGAGGATTAAAATGAGAATAAATCTAATCTTAAGATAGAATACACTAATATTTTTAAAAGATTTTTTTACTACCTTTTAATGGTAAACCATTTTCAAATCAAACATAAGACAATTTTATTAGCTCTATTTGTCATAATAAACTTATTCTTTAGAATTGGGACATTGAAATTTAATTTGGATAAAGTTTTGGGATTTTTCTGAAAATGTTCATTTTTTAATGAATAATTAAAAATACTTCATTTTACTTCAAAACTGCTTTTTCATCTAGTTTAATTATATGGTTAGATTATCTTTTTAATTGGTTTTAATGTTTAATTAGAATATATTTTTACCATTTAACCCATTTTAGGTAATTATAATTAATTTCACTTTGGAATTTGGCATAAACAAGTTTCAAACTTTCGATAGATATTGTTTCTAAAAAATCTGCTACTAGTTTTGACAACATGAATTATTTTTAAATTAATTATTGAAATTTCTGTGTTTGGAATTTGGTAAAATGGATTCCGTATTTGGAATCAGAAGGTCCAAATTATTTAATTAATATTCTTTTGTTTTTGGACATTATGAATAGTAACAATAATAATTATCTTTAATTATCATGATTAATTAGTAATCAGGTATTTAAGGGAAATAAAATAATATCATAATAATATAAAATGACCCCAAAATGTTTCTTAATGCCAATGTTTATGTCATGGCTGACCAATGGATGCCCTGTTCCAACATTGGGACCCCATGGAATCACTTTTGTGTGATAATGACATCTTATAATTTTATTTTATAGAATGGAAAATATAACAAAAGTATGTAACACCTAAGTAAAACAATTGTAATTTTGTCTAAATAAATGATATCTTAGACTATAAATTACCATTGGAAAGATAAAACAATTTCCTACATCAAGGTATTTGTTTTATAATTTTTATACAATAAATAAATAAATTTATTTATGACACCATGATGATGTATTCATTACCTCATCAATGAATGATTTAAATAAAGTGAAACGATAAAGGAAAATATAAGACATACACTTGTCAAACACCAATTGGATGGGTGGATTTAAAACATTTATAACCTTATCCACTAAATATATCATCTTGCGACCTTTAAAATTCGAAAATCATTTTATAATAAATTAACATTTCATGACTTTCCAAGAGTTCTCCTCCTCACTCTTATAAAAGGCCCCCACCTCTACCCCCTTACCCACACCTTCTCAAGCTATTTTCTTGGCCAAACACTGTGTATTTTATCACTCCACATCCCTCTATTCATCATAGATGCCTTACCTTAGGCAAAAATTTCTTTATGAAACCCTTTTTGTTCAAACCAAAGGGAGTTACCAGATTTAAAGGTAATGTCTTATCTTATGTTCTTTTGTTTTATTTTTCTTATACAACCCACTAAACTATATTTATTCCTCTATTTTGTAACAAAACCAGTATCTTCAATATACTAGGATGTTTTTCTGAATATTATTTGATTTACACATACACACACCTCCGTCTAATGGTAAAATAACATACTCTTTCTGTGAGTGGTGAATTAATGCCTCACGAAACGATGATTGTTCAATCTTATTTTAACACATTTCATGGTGGCCATTAAGATGTCAATATATTTATATATTATGATTATTATGTTTATGTTTTCCTTATTCTTCTATATTTTTCATTTATGCCATACTTTTATGGTTTCCATTATGGGTAAACGCGATAATTTCATTTTAGGAAGTGTCGACTACCGCCCCCTCAAAGTGATTTGATTCGTTAATGCCATATGTGGGATGTATAAAGGATGGAGTTAATGGTATTACATATTATATCATACTGGAATTATAATATACGGTTATATCATTATGATTTAATTCCATTAATTACTAAATGGAAATGAAAGTAGCATTTATGCGTACGTACGACTTACCATCTCCATGAACGGTGAATTTCATTTCTTACCTCTAAATGTTATGTAATATTATAAATACATGTATATACTAGATATAAATGATATATATGATATATAAATCATAAATATAATTCTGGAGATAATGGATATTTCACCACATGAACAACTTTTGATTATTAGAAGGTTATTTTTGACTCAAGTACCAAAGACCGACAAAACGACCGTTATTAACATAAATGATTACATAATGTTCATATCATGGTAATAAGTGATATAAAAGAGAAAATGAAATTAAAAAATGTTCTTTTGAAAGTATAAATTAACTCTAGTTTATTATTCAAGAGATTAAATAACGATCGTGTAAAGTTGGACATGAGGTAAGGGACTTCGTCTCAATCAACTTTCATTGAGGCATATTTTATTTTATACACAACTTTTTTTATACGGTGTATAAACCACATTGAATTTTACTTTTATTCAAAAGGAATATTTTTATATGAAGCGTTTTACTAAATGACTAAAGGGAATGTTTTTTTGTTACGAATGCGGCGCCAACAACTTCTCTGCCGCCGTGACCACTATTTGAGTTTCGGATTCATCTACAAGCCATAACAATTTTTTAAATGAAAAATAAATATCATGTTTTAATTTTATTTATTGTGGTATTGAAAATGGTGTTGATAATATTTTGATTATATCACTATGTTTTTGATATCTTGTGATTGAAATATGGGAATGTTATGTTTTATTTATGCAAGTTTTATTTGATACGATTATGTTATGGTTTATGGGAATTTTTTATGATGATGGGTGGTTCCATGATAAACTAAGTGCGGGTGAGCCCGATATAGCTCTCCAATGCATTGGGTAACATTAAGGAGTTAAACTCTAATGTTTGTCTGAAGATATTTATTGAATATACTGTGATGGGTATCCAAAATGTAACCACGAGGGTTACTCCCTACATAAGAATGTTATGAATGCCTCAAGTTACCTTTCTATCTTATGATTTCTATGAGTTATTCATAAACCTTATGATTTCATGAGGTATGTTAAAGTGCTTTTGTTTTATGAGTGAAGTATGATTTCTTTTATTCTTATGTAAACATGGACTAAGGTTTTCTTTCCATATTTTTGTATTCTTTACTGAGCTTTTTATGCTCATAAAATGTTTTGGAAATGTTTTTCACAGGTAAAGGGAAAGTTACATGATGTGATGATAGTGTCGAGGAAGTATCAAGAAAGAATCCATGTTTTTTTTAAATATGTTTCCTTTAATGAGAAAAGTTAATATTGTCTTTGATGTAACCACCTTGTTTAAAAGTGGAATGTAATGCATGATTTATGAGCTAATTCTCTAAAACTCTAAACCTGAAAATATCCGCAATGTGTATTCTTGAAATAACTCAATATTAAGTAATATTTAAGTCTAGGGCCTTATAGTTGGTATCAAAGGTAAATTTAGATAACTTTAGGAGTTAGAATCCTATTAAATGATTATCCCAAAAAATATTTATGGCCAAATTGAAATGATATAGCATTTGAAGATTACTATGTTGCTTCATCTAAGACATGTTTGTTTAGAATGGTTTTCCATATAGAAAACATAGAAGCAGTGCTAGGAAGGCATACAGAAGGAAATGACCTTCCAAATCAGCATCCTGAGATGGTAGAAATTGGAACTGAACAGTTTGTTGCTATAATGACGCAGTTGAATCAAGCCTTACATGGTGGTGGTATTCATGCACCAGATCTACCAGATCAACTGCATAAGAACATGTCAGTGGTGTAACATTTCTTAAGGCAACATCCCCCATCATTTAGAGGACCATCTGACCTTGTCCAAGGTAAAGGGTGGATTAAAGCACTAGAGAAAATATTCGATGTCATGGGGTGTTTAGACAATCAAAAGTTTAGTCTTGTTATTTACCATCTTGAGTGTGAAGCAGATCAGTGGTGGTCGATGGTTAAAAATATCAGGGACATTGATGAGATTGATGTTCTTGACAGGGATGAATTCAAAGGTATGTTTCTTGAGAAATATTTTTCTAATGATATTCCAATTAGGATGGAAATACAATTCATGGAATTGAGTCAAGAGGACGACTCAGTGGCTGCTTGTGACGAAAAATTCACTGGATTGGAAAGGTATGCTCCAAATTTTATCCAAGACCTTGATAGTAAAATCAATCATTTTTACTCATTATTAAAGCCAATGTATCGAAGGGAATTATATTCTTGTGAGTTCGAATGTTATGAAAATCTTTTTCGATGTGCTGAGAAGTTGGAAATAGAGTTTTCTGAAGATCAGGTGTTCTATAACAACCAACAGAATAAGAGACTGTGGTGGCATGAGAAAGGGTAGAATCATTCAAAAAGGTCTGATGGTAATAGTTTGAGATAAATGTGGTAAAAAGCATGATGGGGAATGTCATTTGAATTTTGTAAAGTGCTACCAATGTGATAATATGGGACATAAGGCTCGTTATTGCACTGAAAAAGATCACGGTGATGGTAAGAACAAATTTTATTTACAGTTAGTGAAATGTTTCATGTGCAATGAAATGGTTCATTATGAAAATGAGTGTTCGACAAAGAGCTCAAATGATGGGAAGCAGTCTGACTACAAGAAGAAAGTTGTGGTGATATCCTTTGCAACTACTTCAACAGATGTAGGGCCATAAAATGAAGTTATATCAGGAACTTTTTTTGTTTTTTCATATTATGTCATTGTGTTGTTTTATTCAGGGTCTACACAATCTTTCATCTGGGAAAAACGTTCTAGTTAATTGGGAATTCCATCTCAAGAAATGAATCCTGATCATGTGGTAAAAACACATGGGGGAAATGTTGAGGTAAAAAGAATTTATAATATTCTTCGTATCCTTATTCGTGGTAAGAAGATACTTGAAAACCGTATTGTTTTACCTCTAGTACAGTTTGATGTTATCTTGGGTATGGATTGACTCTATGTTTACCATGATAAGATTGATTGTAGAGATAAAGGAGTTTATTTTCAGAAATTCATTCAGTTTGTGTACAGGAATGAACCCTTATAGTTGTTAACATATCAAGAGGCTAAGAAACTTGTAAATTATGGAAATGAATGTTACCTTGCACATATTGTTGAAAACAAAGGAACCTATAAGATTAATGATGTGCCAGTGGTAAATTATTATCCTGATGTTTTTCCTGACGATTTTCCTAGAATAATACCAGATCGGGAAGTTGAATTTACTGTTGACATATTTCGTGATTCTAAGACAATTTCAAAACCCCCTTATCGAATGGATCAAATTGAACTTTTAGAGTTGAAGGATAAATTGAAAGAATTATTAAAGAAAGGTTTCATTCGACCTAACACATCACCATGGGGTGCTCCTATCTTATTTGTTAAAAAGAATGATAGTTCAATGAGACTTTGCATTGATTATAAAGCTTTGAATAACATAATTTTTAAAAACAAATATCATTTTCCTCATATCGATGATTTGTTTAATCACCTATAGGGAGCTCAGTATTTTTCAAAGATTGACTTGAGATCGAGGTACCATCAGTGGAAGGTAATGGAAGCAGATGTTTCAAAGATTTTGTTTCGTACAAGATATAGCCATTATGAATTTGTAGTAATGCCTTTTGGTTTAACCAATACACATGTTGTATTCATGGACCTTGTGAATATAATATTCCATGAGTTCTTGGATAAGTTTGTGGTTGTTTTCATTGATGATATTTTGGGGTTTTCTAAAAGTAAATAGGATCGTGGAAGATATTTAAGGGTTATTTTTCAAACCTTAAAATAAAAGAAATTGTATGGGAAATTCAGCAAGAGTGAGTTATGGTTGCAACAAATATATTTCCATGGTCACATTATTTCTAATGATGGAATAACTTTTGACCCTGTAAAAACAAAGGTTGATGAAGAATGGACAAGACATAAAAATGTAACTGAGATTCATAGTTTTCTTGGTTTGGCAGGCTATTACTGAAGGTTTGTTAAAAAAATTTCATGGTTGTCCATCCCACTGACTAAGCTAATTCAGAAGGGTGTTAAGTGTATCTGGACAAAATAATTTGATGATTGTTTACATGAATTGAAAAGAATAATGGTGAATGCTGTAGTTTTGGCATTACCTTCTTGGAATGGTGAGTTTGTTATCTATAGTGATGCTTCATTGAATGGACTTGGATGCATCCTAATGCAGAATGATTAGGTAATTTCTTATGATTTATGTTAGTTGAAAACTCATGAGGTAAATTACCCTACACATAATTTGGAATTAATTGTTGTTGTTTTCTCTTTAAAAATTTGGAGGCATTATTTCTATGGTTTAATGTGTGAAATATATACTGATCACAAAATTTAAATGTAAATATTCACTAAGAAATTATTAAACATGAGACAGAGGAGATGGCTGAAATTATTCAAGGATTCTGATTGCACAATTCATTACTATCTAGGAAAAGCAAATAATGTGGTAGATGATTTGAGTCGAAAAAGTAATTCTTCATTAACCATGTTATGTTTGGAATGTGATCCTTTGGTTATGTATTTGATGAAATTTGGCATAGAAGTTGTTGGTGAAGGATGTTCTTCTATTTTGTTTCAGGTATTAGTGAAATATCCTCTATCATACAGAATTAAGCAAGCACAGAAGCAAGAAACTATGTTGCAGAAAAAGGTAGACCTTGTTCAGAAGGGTATGTTACCAGAATTAAACATTAATAATGATTGTTTTTTGAGATTTTGGAATAGATTGTGTGTCCCTTTTGATTCACAGTTGAAGTGAGAGTTGTTATGTGAAGCTTATAGTTCTCCATTTTTAGTTTATCCTGGTAGTACTGTGATGTATAGAGATCTATGGCAGTATTACTGGTGGGACGGAATGAAAAGAGATATTGCTGATTTTAATATGAAGTGTTTGACTTGTCAACATGTTAAAGTAGAGAGGAAGTTACCGAAATGGATACTTCTCCTTTTACCAGTGCCAGAGAAGAAATGGGAGAATATATCCATGGACATCATTGTGGGATTGCCGAAGACACCTCGAAGTAATATTGCAATCTGGGTTATTGTTGATCGCTTGACTAAATATGCTCATTTCCTTGATATACAAAATAATTTTTACCTAGATCAACTTTATCATTTGTATATTAAATAGATAGTCTGGTTACATGGAGTTCCCCTCTCCATTGTATCTGATCATTCTCCCAGGCTTACTTCTAACTTTAGGATAGGCATTTAGAAGTCGTTGGGTACTGAATTAAATTTTAGTACAACTTATCATCCCCAATCAGATGGGCAGTCAAAACGAAAAATTCAGATATTAGAGGATATGTTGCGTGCCTGTTTGATGGATTATTAAGGAATTTGGGAAAAACATCTTTCTTTGGTTGAGTTTTTTTATAATAACAGTTTTCATTCTAGTATACAGATTGAACCATTTGATGCATTTTATGGGATGCAGTGTCGAACTCCAGATTTTTGGGATAAAGTGGGTGAAAGGATGTTGATGGGACCAAAATTGGTAGAAGAGTTGGCAGAAAAGGATCGTCTGATACAGAAACACATGAGAACATCTTAGAGGAGGCAGAAAAGTTATGTGGACAACATGAGGAAGGATCTCTCTTTTGAGATAGGTGATCAAGTCTTCCTAAAAGTTTCACCATGGAAAAGTGTGATGCGATTTGGTAAGAAATGAATGATGAGTACAAGGTTCATTGGACCATATAAAATGCTATAGAGAGTTGGATCAGTTGCATACCGAGTGGATTCAACGCTCAGTTTATCTGAGGTACATAATTGTTTTCATGTTTCAATGTTAAAGTAGTACATTCCAGATCCATCTCATGTTTTGAGTCTACAGGTAGTTCAGTTGGAAGAGAATCTATCATATGAAGAACAACTGGTCCAGATTCTTGACCATAGGCAGCAAGTATTTCATAATAAGGTGATTCATCATGTAACGTTTTTTTGGAAGAACCAGATGACTGAAGAGGAAACATGAGAATCTGAAAATGCAATGTGGGATAAATACCCCCACTTATTTGATAAGTAAATAAATTTTGGGGATGCAATTTTCAAAAGGGGGCAAGGATGTAACATCCCAAGTAATTAAAGAATAATATATTTTCATATCTATGTCTATTTATTAATTAGACAGTGTTTTAGTGTCTTAAAATGAGAATAAATCTAATCTCAATCATACAATACACTAATATTTTTAAAAGATTGTTTTACTTCCTTTTGATGGAAAACCATTTTCAAATCATGATTTTTATAATTTTATAAGCTCTATTTCTAAAAATATACTTATTCATTATAACTAAAACATTTAAATTTACGTTGGATAAATTTTTGGTATTTTTCTGACAATGGACATTTTTTAATGAATAGTGAAAAATACTGCATTTTACTTAAAACTGCTTTTCATCAAAATTAATTATATGGTTAGATTGTATTTTTAATTGGTTTTAAAGTTTAACTAGAATATAGTTTTACCATTAAACCCAATTTTGGTAATTTTAATTAATTCCACTTTGGAATTGGGCATAATCAAGTGTCAAACATTTGATAGATATTGTTTCTAAATAACCCACTACATGTTTTGACAAAGGGAATTAATTTTAAATTAATTATTTCAATTTCTATGTTTTGAATTTGGAAAAATTGATTCCATATTTGGAATAATAGGGTCCAAATTATCTAATTAAGGCTCTTTTGTTTTTGGACACTATGAATAGTAATGATGGGAATTATCTTTATTTATCGTGATTTATTAGTAATCGGGTAGTTAAGGGTAATAAAATAATATCATAATAATATAAAATGACCCCAAAATATGTCCTAATGAAAATGGCTGTGTCATTTTCGACCCTCGTATGACTTGTGACAACTTTGAGACCCCATGGAATCACTTTTGTGTGATAGTGACATTTTATCATTTTTTTAAAGAAAGGAAAATATAACAAAAGTATGTAACAACTAAGTCAAAAATATTTAATTTAGTTTACTTAAATGATCACTTAGATTATAAATATTAATTGGGAAGATAAAAAGATTTCCTACATCATGGTAGTTTTTTTATAATTTTTATACATTAAATAAATAAATTTATTAATGACACCGTGATGATGTAGTGATTACCTCATTAAAGAATGAGTTAAATAAAATAAAATGAAAATGTAAAATATAAGACATAAAATCGTCAAAAACCTATTGGATGGGTGTATTTCTAACCTTTATCACCTTATAAACGAAATATATCATTGTGGGACTTTTAAAATCCAAAAACCATTTTCTAATAAATTAACAATTCATGACTTTCCAAGAGTGCCCCTCCACCCTCTTATAAAAGGCCTCCACCTCTACCCCCTTACCCACATATCTCAAGCCATTGACTTAGACAAAATCTGCTCATTTTATATTTCCATATCCCTCTATTCATCATAGAAGCCTTACCTGAAGCATAAATCTCTTAAAAACCCTTTTGGTTTAAATCAAAGGGAGTTACCCTATTTAATGGTAATGTCTTCTCTTATGTTCTTTTGTTTTATTTTTATTCTCCAACACCCTAAACTCTTTTTATTTCTCTATTTTGTAATAACAATAGTATCTTCAATATACTAGGATTTTGTTATGATAATTATTTTATTTACACATACACACACCCCCTTCTAGTGGTAAAATAACATACACTTTCTGGGAGTGGCGAATTACTGCCTCACGAAATGATGATTGTTCAATCTTCTTTTAAGACCATTCATGGTGGCCATTAAGATGTCACTATATTTTTATATTATATATTTTATGTTTATGTTTTACTTATGCTTATGTATTTTCAATTTTTGGAATATCTTTATGGTTTCTATTATGGGTAAACATGATAATTTCATTTTAGGAAGTGCAGACTACTGCCCCCTCAAACTGATTTGATTCGTTAATGCCATATGTGGGACATATAAAGGATGGAGTTAATGGTATTACATATGATATCATACTAGAATTATAATATACCTTTATATAATTATGATTTCATTCCATTAAATATGAAATATAAATGAATGTAGCATTCATGCGTATGTACGACTTATCATCTCCATGAAGGGTGCATTTCATTTCATACCTATAAATGTTATATAATATTATAAATTCATTTATATACTGGATATAAATGATATATATGATATCTACATCATTAATATAATTATGGAGATAATGGATATTTTACAACATGAACAACTTGTGATTATAAGAAGGTTGTTTTTGATTCAAGTACCAAAGACCGACAAAACAACTATTATTTACATAAATGATTACATAATGTTCATAACATGGAAATAGTTGATATAAAAAGGATAATGAAAGGAAAACGGTTCTTAAGAATGTAGAAATTTACTCTAGTTTATTATTCAGGAGATTAAAGAATGATCGAGTCAAGTCAGACATGAGGTAAGAGACTTCGTCTCAATCTCCTTTCATTGAGGCATATTTTGTTTTATACACAAGTTTATTTTATATGGTGTATAAAACCATTGGAATTTTACTTTTATTCAAAATGAATCTTTTTATACGAAGCGTTTTACTAAAAGAAAAAAGGTAATGTTTGTGTCTTACGTATGCGGCGACAATGACTTCTCTGACGCTATGACCATTATTTATGTTTTGTCTTCCGCTACAAGCCATAACTTTTTTTTAATTAAAAATACATACCATATTTTAATTTTATTTTATTGGGGTATTGAAAATGGTTTTGAAATTTTTTTGATTATATCAATGTGTTTTTGACTTCTTGTGATTGAAATGTGGGAATGTTATGTTTTCTTTATGCATGTTTTATTTGATATGATTATGTTATGGTTCAAGGAAATTGTTTATAAAGAAGGGTGGATCCGTGAGAAACTAAGGGTGGGTGATCCCGATATAGCTCTCCAATTCATTGGGTAACACGAAGGAGTTAAATGCTGTGGTTTATCTGAAGAGATTTAGGGAATATACTGGGATGGGTATTTCAAACATAACCATAAGGGTTACTCCCTACATAAGAATGTTATGAATGCATCATGTTACCTTTATGTCTTCTGATTTCTATATGTTATTCATAAACCTTATGATTTCATGAGGTATGTTAAAGTTCATATGTTTTATGAGTGAAGTATGATTTCATTGATTCTTATGTATACATGCACTAAGGTTTTCTTTTCATTATTTTATATCCCTTACTGAGATTTTTATACTCATCCCATGTTTTTGAAATGTTTTCCACTAGTCAAGGGAAAGGTACTTGATGTCATGATAGTGTTGAGGAAGTGTCAAGAAAGAATCCATGTTTTTTTAAATATGTTTCTTTTAATGATAAAATTGAATATTGTCTTTGATGTAACCACCTTGTTTAAATGTGGAATGTAATGCAAGATTTATGATCTAATTCTCTAAAACTCTAAACCTGAAAATAACCTCAATGTTTATTCTTGAAATAACTCAGGATTAAGTAATGTTTAAGGGTGGGGCCTTATAATATGCATCTTCACATTATAAAAATATAAGAGATAGACTGAGGTACTATACCATGCCCATGAATAACATTCTATGAGATAAAATAATCTATTTTAGCTATTGAAATCTCTAAATTCCATTGCATGAAAATGATGTGTCTAGTAAGAATGGCCATAACCTCAACACACAATGAGTTAACATTCCCTAGACTAATAGAAATTTACATGATTGTTGATCCACAGTAGTCATAGAAAATACCTCCTCCATGGATCCAACCTGAAAAAGAAGATCCAACACTATTAAATTTCAGGCCCCTTGATGGTGGAATCCAATATAACCAATATCCCTTATGATGGTTAATGGTTCTAGATATCATGGATCTCAAAATACTTTTCAAGGAACTTGCATCCCTCCAATTACTGAAAGCGCTAATAAAACCAGAAAGCATTTTTCATTCTTCTCGTTCCGTTCAAAATTTAATGGAGTTGGTTCAGTCCATGTACCCTCTTAGGTCATCCAATAATAAATAAATAAATAAATATTGGGATTTAAAATTATTTTATAAAACATAGAATAATAAATACTACATATAATTGATCCATATGAATATGAAAACCTTCATAATTCTATCATAGCATAATTAACCAGTGGGAATGAAATGATTAACATGAAAATTCATATAAAATTTTACCATAATTAATCCATTAAATAAATTTTCTGGTATCCTTAGATGATATCACTAGTGAATAATAAGAAAAATTAAATAATATTGACATATATGAAATCCAATTTGTAAGGTAATTAGATAATTTCTATTAAAAATAAAAATACCCATTTATATTTCTAGTAACTTATTTTTAAATTATAAATTTTTATTCAAAATGAGAATAGAAATTATATCATACAAATATAATAACACACATATAATGATTCTTAATAAAAAAATTAAGGATAGTTTTGGAAACATGATTCATATGGAGAATGGTAAAATTGGAATATTCTTTTAATGCTTATATAATGGAATTCAAATCCATATAAAATGACTTGTATGAAAAACAGTTAGAAATACTAAAAATAAACCATTGTAAAAAGTAAAATTTGATATAAAATAACATAAAATCATTATATTATATATAAGGAAATTTATAAAAAAAATAAGAACAATAATATGGAGGAAAAAGATACCTCATCGATAGGAAGAGATATGGTTGTTCCAACTTACATGTATCCTTATGGTTGAAATGTGAACATAAGGGAAGTGAAATGATAATAATAAATTTAAAACCCATGGAAAATATATGAAAGTATAACATATAGAAATTTATATAGAAATTAATTTAATTTCCCTTAATTTAAATTAAACAAAAACAACCTCAAATTCAATGTGAGGTTGGAAAATAAACCCTTACCTCTTACACAATCCTGGTAAAATATTCTCTAACTCAATTAATGATAAAATAAGTTTAAATTTTTATATTAATTAGTATGTATTAATAGTTATCTTACATAATATAATCTATATATAATTATTTATTTCCCATATATTAGGGTTTTATAGATAAGATTGATATCCAAGTGTTAATTTTTCATTTTTTCCATGTGGGTTTTGATGTAGTGGTTCTATTCCTTGCTCCTTACTCGTAAGTTAAACATGTTTAGGTTGTTTATGAATATATAACATAATTTTTTTATATATCAATAGAGTCCTATGTTAATTTCATGGAACCTATGGTGAAATTTTCATGGAATGGTTAAATTTATATTTCTATGAATTTTGATTTAATTAAAATAATGGAGTTTATTTATAAAAATTCTTATAAATATGTATATACATCTGATAATTATAAAAAATTATATTCATTAATATTTTATCTTACTTCTATTATTTATATTTTTCAGTCATTTATGATACAAATGGTATAGAATCATTCACGTCAGTAGTATAGTCGACCAAAACAAGAAAACATTATAACAATTGAATGAGTAAGAAGATGTTATTGTATAGTATTGATATCACCCTTATTGAATCCTACTGTTTTTAAAACTTGATTTTTAATTGACAAACCATATTCGATAATAGATTGATGAATAAGATAGATAATAAGTATCAAGAAAAAGATAACACAAACGTTGAATACCTAAATATCCACTTAGAAATCCTCTGGTAAATGAGGGATTTGGGACCCCATATTGGGACAATAGGTTTCTAGAAAATTAGAGAGTCTTGTGTGCGAGAGAATTTGGTTAGGGATTCAATAGAAATTTGAAGGAATGTTCTGGTTGAGGTAGGTAGAGGAGGTGTTCTTTTATAGGTGATCTTGAGTTTAATTTTCTAAAATACCCATTACTTAATGAATAAAGTTTACATTTTAAAATGTAATGAAAAAACTTATAGATATCTGATGACGGGAGGTTGAATATTCCTATATGAATCCATTTAATGATATGGTTTTGTGAAAATGTTTGACCATATCCCTTAATTTATCAATTTGACCTTATTTTTTCCATTACCATAGTGACTAATTTTTATATTAGAAACATAATTTATACATAAAAATAAAAATTAATTATTAAAAAAATAAGAAATTAATATATTAAATAATAAAACCATTATACTGGATTCAATTTCAAAAGGTTATAAAAATTAATTTAAAAAAAACATAAAAAAATATAAAAAAACATTTATAAAAAATGTATATTTACACATAAAATAAATTTATATATATTATTTACAAAATAAATATAATTAAATTATTTTTATTCTTTTTGAATATATCTATTTGATTTACCTCAGTAAATATCATACTTCTCATATGATAATTTTACTTTTAAATAAAAACAAATATAATATATCATAAAAATAAAATTTTTAAACAAAATATTTTTATTCATCCATGAATAGTTAAATTATTAGTCTTTATAGTAAAATAATTATTTCATGTAACTTATTAATTTAATTTTATAATAATTCATTAAATTGTATGAAATAATTCTATTTATATCATTCATTAAAAATATATTTTATTAAATTACGTAGTTCTTAAAAAAAATTCTTTAGAGTTAATAAATATAATTAAACACATTTTAATTTTACAAAAAACATATAGTATTCAATTATGTATTATTTAACAATCCTATAATATTTTACATTTTAAAAAAGAACTTTACTCTTTAGTTCGATGATATGTGAAACACACGCTATCAAACAAACTAGATTTATTTAAAAGGAAATACATACTCAAATCATGAGGTATTTTATATTACCACCCATAAAATAGTTATTCCAACCAACTGTATTTAATATAATTAAAAATATATGGGAGATTCTTCATCATTACATCCCCAGTTCCCCATGATTCTTTCACAAATAGATGATTACTCTAAATAGATTCATCCTAGTAAGTGGTCATATTTTGTAGTAAGTTTTTATATGATTGATGATTTTTAATAGTTATTCCACATATGGGAGATGATTCTCTTGATTTACAAACAATGATAATAGTACATGGGTTAGATAAGGCATGCAAATCAACAATAGATATATATTGAATACATTATGCACATGAGATATGTTTATTGGAAGTGTAAGAGGAAGATCTACCCTTCCCTTATGAATAAGGATTTCAAAAGGACCAATGTTTATAGGGTTAAAATTTTACTTATTTTAGAATGTCATTACCCTATTCAATGGTGATATTTGAAGAAATGAGTTGTATTTAACATCAAACACTAAATATCGATGATTATTAGAACTATAAAACTTTTATCAAATTTTGTTTGGTTTTAATGTAACATTGAATGGTTTGAACCTTTTTTTTACAATATTGGACGTGACATTCTCCAAAACTTTTACACTCTCCAACTCAATCCCAAAATATTTTTGTAATTATTTTTTTCCCATATAGAGCCTAATATTGTTCCATGTGAATACTAGAATGAAAATATGTTGTTAAATGCTAACTCTATCAGAAAATGGTGTTGATCCCAACCTCCTTAAATATCCACTAAATAAGACATCAAAATATCCTACAATTCATGAATATTTTTCATAGATTGACCACGAGTTTTAGGGTGATATAAAGATAAAATTTCCATCATTGTTTTAAATTCATGATGAATACTTCTATAGAACATATAGGTAAGCCTTAGATCCCAATCAGACATAATGGTTGGTGGTACTCCATTAAACCTTAACATATTCTTTTTGTATACATTGGTGAGTTTATATTGTTATATAAAATCTAAAATAACAATGTAAATTTCCAAATTAATAAGGTGATAACCAAAACTCCTAATGGAATTATTCCCTTTAGAAGTTTGAGGAAGACCTATAATTAAATCCTAGGATCTGTTATCTAATTTAGAAGAATTTACATGTAATATTTTCATTTTGACCTAGTAGTTATATCATTCTTACTTAAATTTATAACATACCATGCTTCAAGATACATACATTTAAATCTCTGTCATTACATATTCCCCCATAAATGATTTTTGGGATATCTATTCATCTTTCTAATTCAAGGACAGATATAGAATGATGATCTATGTGCATCATCCAATATCTCTATCTTTAATTATAGTATTTATGGGACATATATTCATTTCATAAATATTATCATTCCATTATTTTAAAAATTTAACTCTTAAATATTCCTTAAAATATTCTATAACTTTACATATTCCTTCTACTCCTCCTTCATCTTCTCATAAACAGATGGTTCAGAAGTCATTTACGAAATATAAGATTTATATAATTCCTTTATGAATTAATGTCCAATAATTTTAACTACATGGTTATTACCTCCCTTTAAATTCTCCTTTTTATAAGGTAGAAGAATCATTTTTAAATATATCTTCATCCACCATGTTATCCATTCATGGATATTAATTTCATTAAATGTCATAGTATTTAATCCACTAGAGTCGTCACCTTCAATACAAGTTCAATGAAATATTTGAGATCAAATACATTAAGATCATTTGAACATTATATATATTCCACACTTTTTAAAATATCGATTATCCCTCCATAATATAAATTTAGATATTACCACTTTTGTATAAATATCATGCATTAGATAATTTTCTCATTAACCTTTATTTGATTCTAGTTATAAGAGAGTATGTCATTTTTCAAGATAAAACATCCAAATCTATTATTTTATGCATCTTTGTATATCAAAAACCCCTATCCACTGATGGGTATTGTGAGTACACATTCACTGAAAAACAATTTCTTAAGACCCCTTGATATTCTCATCACATTCATCTATCCAAGGGAAAATAGTACCCTTCTTTGTTAACATGGTTTGTGAATTTTATATTGATGAGAAATCCCTCACAATGCACTGATAGTATCAAAAAAATATAAAAAAATATCGATCATGTTTTTTTATATTAAGTAATTATTTTATTACCTATGAAATTTATGTATCAATAGATACACAATCTCATTTGATTAAATGAACCAAGAAAGATTCCTTCAATAGACAGAATCTGTACCTACTAAATTCAACATAAAATTTCCTTTCTCAATGTCTTTAGAATAATCCTCAATTGATTTTAATTTTCATCAGTGCTCAATAAATATATTTTTATATACCCTATAAATAATACTAAACATCAATCAGGGTGATAAATGAAGACCGTATTTATTAGATATATGAAGATAGTGGGAGAATTTATAAGTTCTAATGGAATCACTATGAATTAATATTGACCATATCTGGTATTGAGGGATATAATTGATATATAATACCTTTTCGCAATCAATTTATGATATATATATCAATTTTAATTCATTGGGAAGTATTTATACCCTTGCATTTGATCAAACAAGTCATCAATAAAGGGTAAATGATACTTATTCAAAGTCATAATGTTGTTATTTTCATGATAATTAAGGGATAGAAAAATTAAACCATATTTATTCATTAAAAAAATAGATCACCCCATAGTGAATAACTTGTGAATATAAAAACATTATATAGATTCATTGAGAGTTTCTTCTTGAATTCTTTAAACTCATCCAGGCCAATTCTATAAGGGATCTTTGATATAGACATAACACCAAGTACACGTTCTATGGAAAAACTAAACCAAATGATTTGGGGGAATACCATTAAACACTTCAAGAAATATATTGAGACATTATTGAAAAGCATACATGTCTTAAATGTTGGATTACCCCTAACCATTAAATTTATATATCCCTCATTTCTAGGTAAAAAGTCCCAAACAAGGGAGGTAACTTTCATAGGATGTTCGTAGTCAGCATTATGTTGATATATAATCCTGGGATGATCTAGAGAATTAATTTTCATATCTTGATACCGAAAATTGATAAGAAATATATGTATATAGAGAAATGAATTATCAAAATCACATCAAATTTGACTATAGGGGGAGAAAAAATATTTTAAATAATTATATTATAACAAAATCCAAATAGAGAAGAGTTGTAAACATAGGATTTAATCCTTGTAACATTATTATTTTATACAAATAAATAAATAACAATACAATAGGGTGGTGATTTTATGATCTTAGAAAACTTTTTAGATGTGATCAAATCAAAATCAAATAAAACGGTTATAGTTCTTGAATAGATTCAGTGGGATTTGGTTCCCTAGGACCATCTACAAACAAATTTATTAAATGTATCTATAATAATAAATTTTTTATTAGGTTATTACTGTTCCTCTATATGTAATATCATATGATAATATCATAAAATTATATTTATCACCAAATGGTTTTACCAGTTCCCAACTATGATGAGAACCAGTAGGTTCCATGATAGTAATATTGAGTATATATTAAATGGGTGGATGATATTGTCTTAAAGGACAAAGATATTAAAACTATTTGGGTTAGGTGGATCATAAGATATTGAAACACCTTCTCATAGTGTTCTCCCTTTATAATCTCCATGAATGGAGGTTAATAGATCAAAAACGCCAATATTAAATACAAATTTATTTGTGTCATTCAATGTTCTTATGTTTGGATGTGTGTATTTATTCTTATAATATAGATTATCATTAATGAATGTCATAACTCAGGTACTTTTATTTATTAATGAAAACTATGATGAAATATGCTCACGGTAAGGTTGGATATGTTGGGTGTGTCATAAGTGATATTTCATTAATATAGAATACCAGAAAGGATGCATCCATTCTATTTAATAATGGAATATATTTCTCAATATCATGGATGGGAATATAAAATCCATGATAAACCCATGGTCATAGTATACAGTAGGAATGTTTATTTTCAGAAAGTAAAACAATGATACATTGAGAGCATAAGTATATGACCAGGATGAAACTTTCTTGATTATATATATCATGATAAATGGATTATATTACATAGTTAACATTAATAAGATGTTTTATTTCTTTATGAAATTATCCACTTTATTTATGGGTGCCACATAATCTTTATTGATACTAACCTTGAAATTTAGGTAGTCTACATAATTCCCCTAAGAATTAGACCTATAGGGATACACACTATGTTTAACTAGATGCTCAATTAAATTCAATGTTATATTTAATAAGTTAAAATAAATATTATTCCTTGTTTTTTGTGTAATAGTTATTTTTTTTGGTTTATCACCATGATTTAATCGCATGTTTTTAAAAATAATAAATATGTTATAGAATAATAATAGATATTTATTTATAAGGGTTCTTGAATATAATATATATTATATTTATCAATGAATAATGAAATATAATTTATTTATTAAATAAATATACATTATTTAAGGTTCGGTACATGTTGAAGAGTGTTATTGGACTAAAATTGATGAACTATTGGGAAATGATGTAAATGATATTTATTTATATATTATTAGAGTGATACACATGTCAAGTGATTAATAATGATAATTCTATTATTATTATTAAACATGTACTCAACCAAAAATTTATAAAGATGGATATTTCTTGTGTGAATGTTTCTAACCCAACACTATCCATAATAAATATATAATTATATAACCTTCCATAATCATTCTTGTTGTTCACAATGAATAGATCAAAGAGATCTCTCAAAACCGATAGATATATATAAGGGCCAAGAGTGATATCTGATCCTTATATTCTCTAACATCCTCTTAGTAACATTAATAATTCATCAAATTAATTCTACTATGGTCAAACATGAGTGATGAAAATGATCAGGATTGAATGTACTAGCACCTAGTGATTCTACAGAGATGATCATATATTTTAGTGCACATGTGGATCACTACTATAGGGATTGTACACTTATACCCTATAAAATAATGATTGTATGATGAGACCTAGTAAACTATATAATAAATGAGTAATGATCTCCAATTTTATGTCATTCTTGGTATAGTCATATATTAATTATAAATTACAGGTGATGATCGTTATCTTTTGGTTCTATAATTAAATAAGTAATTTAATATTTGATTTAAATCTATTGGTTATTATTTCATTCAAAATGTTGAAAAAACGTTTTAATAAATTAAGAAAAAACCTATGTTGGGCATTCAAAAAATCTATATCCACTGTAGTCGGAACCTACATGTGGTATTAGAGTTGTCATGTGGTTAATTTATAATCATTTATTAATCTTTTATTGTTTTCATTCATTTGTTATTCCATTTAATTTAAATTGATTTGTTATTTTAATTTGAGAATTATTTTCTCTTCCCTTTCTTAATTCCCACATGGATAACTAATAAATAGGCAAAGAGAAAATGAATATACAACTTAAAACACCATATATAGATTCCAATGGTTTTATTCAATCAACAAATAGTACACAATGTGAACCAGAAAACCACACTTCATATACCCATGGATATTATATGTATCAGTCCATGCTATTAGATTAGTATATAGATATTGAAATAAATACAATAAAAAGATATCACTACATATATCTATACTATATGTAATGTGGTTTAATGAAATTCACTATGATAAAGTAACAAACAAGTCATGTAGTCCCCATTTCATTATAATGGAGAACATGGGAGTCCAAGCGTAAAGTGTATCTCTTAAAAGACATGGTGGATGAAAAATTGTGTAACTTCAAGGCCACATGCCTTTTAAGGTGATTATAGTCTTCATATCTCATACACATATGTGGAATGAAATATACCTAATATTTATCTTGGTTCCACCAACGTAGGTAAAAAAAATACACGCATAGTAATCCTGATAATATTGTGTTTTATATTTTAATTACTGTGATGAATTTAACAACAATAGAAGAATTATTTATATGATTATACCAATTCACATGAGTTCCATGTGTGATTTATTAAAAAATACATTCCATGTCATAGTATTGGTAATTATATTTTTAATTATTTCTTATGTTAAATTCAAACTAAATGTTTTTAAAGTATTTACATAAATTGAAATCTGTAAAAATCAAAAGAATCACATATATTTTGACATATGTGTTGAGACTCAATAGAATTACTATAATTCACATATGTTTTTATTGTCATTTTTTTGATATTATATTAATTGTAATTTCTAATCACTCAATTTTCATTGTATTCCGAGAAAACAGAAAATAATTATTATTATTCTTGGTATTTTTTATGAGTACATTCATTTTCCTCTGTGTACACTTGTTTACTCTATTATTTTCATATAAAATTAATTTATTTTATTTTATTAAAATTATGAATTATGTAATTTTAATGATTCTCATATGTCATTAATTTTAGTTCAATTAATTCTATTAATTCATGGATATTTATATTAATTAATGAAAAAATTATGGAATTGAAGGATTAATTGAAAATGTATGTTCATTACAAGATCTATAGGTTATCACAATATTAGAATATAACTACGTAGATGAATTTTTTCATTTTAATTTATTATTATTATTGAATTAAAGTGATATCCTTTGAGTCGTCCCATCATAATTTTTATGAAAGGGTATGTGTGCCCACTTTTTTACATATATAAACAACATTATCAAATCTATTGGATCCAATCAATTAGATAAAAATAAATAACTATGTAAGGATGAAGCTCCCATGTGAGAGGAGACACTCCTCATCTAGGAATGAAGGAAAAACTAATTGAGGTGGTTCATAGGAGATGATATGGAATAACACTAGATAAGCCAGGCCATAGTTCAATGTGAATTTCTCTAGGTTTGACGGTTAGTTTATCATCCAATAAATAAAAAAATCATTATAGATTCACATGATCATTAAAATTATATTTTATTCATGTTAGTTCTAGGGTTTATTTTTTAGGTTTATTTATGCGACATAATCACTTAATAAATTTATTAATAACCATGTAAGATAAAATAAAATAAAACTAGATTATCAATATTTATTATCCTACATGGTTAATTACCTAATTAAAATCCACTTAATATTATCATGGAATCTGATAAGATAAAATTGGGGTTTTACATAAAGGATAAATACCCCTCAACTAAAATATTAATTCAATATAGCTTTTAATTACTTGTGTTAGAAGTATAAACCATAGTTCAATGTTTTTATCGTCCAATGTTGTCGTTCTTTCATTTATTGGGGAACTTTTATATTCATATTTTGGTTTGAATTAACATGGTTTACATTAAGGTTTGACTACCCAACAAATAACTGGTGTAACTAAGGGGAATTATTTGAGGAAATATATATCAAGGTTTTCAGGATTGCAAATTCAACTCAATAGAACCATGAACTTCATGTTAATTTAGTTGGAATTTTATTCCTACCTAAAACATGTTAATTACCTTATTATGATCAATTATGGTATATTTTAAGGGAATATTTTTTCTTTTCATTATAATATATACACATCCTAAAAATCCATTACTAATGCTGAGGGATATTATATTTCAATAAACTTTTTGGATATAAAAAAAATTAAATTAAATTTAAAATTCTTAATATGGTATATTAATCAAGGAATTTATAATTATCTTATCATTATAATGTTATAGAAATGGAAAACCAAAAATATTATACAATATCACTATAATCCATACTATAGAAGGATATCCTTATCATAAGTTAGAATTTTCAGTATTGGTGTAGGATCTTACGAATTATACCACACCTTGAACAGATATTATATTTTCTAGAGGAAAAACATCCCAACTCAGTTTTCAAGAAGTATGTTAGGGAATAAGTGTATTTAAATGCGAATAATTTGGAAGATGCAATGAATTTCCAATGATTTATTCTATACTCAATGTAAACATAAATTTTAAATAAATGTTATGATATGGGTTCATATAGCATCATTTCTCAGCATCATGATCCTCTTCAAGAGAAGGAGATAAAAGAGAGGTATGAGATCTCCAATACACTATTCCCATGAAAGCATGATGATTCATCTCTAGCTGGGCCTCATATTTTCAAGATGAGTAGTTATATAGAGAACATATAAAACTTGGTGTTTTATATCCTTGATGAGATGTACACAGATCATATTATTTCCTCACTACCTAAAACCTTCCACAGATTTATTTTGAATTATAACATGATAATTATTAAGAAGAATCTTTTGGATCCTCTTAAACTTATTATCCATGTTGACGAAGACATGGTTTTTAACATGCCCTCAATATATATGGTTAATAAGAAATGTAAAAACAAGGAAATTGTAATGATGACTTATTCAGAATATAAGTCTCTTGGGAACATTCCTTCACAGAAGAAGTAGATCTAGTGACATGGAATTAAATAAAGTGAGGTGTGTTTTTTATGTAGAAATAAATTCCATTGGATGAGGAAATATACCAGTACAAAGAATAAAGAGAAATAATTTGGTGTATTTATTATCAATTGTAATCTTTTTTGTCTACAATTTGGGTATTATATACTAAATATTGTGATCAAATTTGTATGAAAATATAATAACCATGTTGACATCATAAGGTTTCTAAAAGTGAGGTGTATTGATAGTTTTACCATGGGGTGAGTCTAAATTCTCTATCCATCATTTAATACCACATCACATTCCCAAAATGATTTATTTTGGTTTTAGTTAATTTTTATTATGTGACAAGTGTTCATAAAACATTATCTCTATTTTGTTTCTATACATGTATGGATTTATTGGTCGTTTATGGAAATAAGTGTCACGAATTTTATAAATATATCCTATGTTATGTTATGTAATAGTTGAATAATAGTATTTATGTATTAAATTATGAAAACCAAATATTTGAAATTGATATCAAACTTGATTCACATGAATCATTTCAAACCCAGTTGTGGCACTACTATCTTACTGATTTAAGAAATAATAATTAGAAAATTATGTATTAATATAGTTAGTTAGACACATTTAACATTAAACCACTTCAAAATATGTTAGACTTATTTACAAGGTAATATGACCAAATGACTATTCAATTTAAATGGTAAAAATGCCATACAGCTTCTAGAATCGGTACACAATGATGTGTGTATAATTTTTTTTTATAATATTGAATTACATTTTCATAAATGATAATATTTATTAATGAGTTTAATTTGTATTATTACATCTACATAATAAAGTATAAGTCTGAATGATTTGATAATTACAAAGAGTTTAATAATTATGTTTAATATCAGCTTGGTAAAAATATGATGAAACTTCAATAGGGTTGTTGTGGTCAATATATTAGATAAAAGTTCATTGAATTTATCCAAGAGTATGTAATTTTAAATAAAATAACTCCCTAATTTAAACCATAGTGGTATGGTGATAATAAAATGAGGAGCTATACCATACTGGACATGGTTTGGTTTTTGGTGATTCATGCAAGTCTTTAATTATCTTTTTGGGTATATAAAATACACATGGAAGGGTACATAATAAAATGAGTACCAAATAATGTGGAAAATGATACTCCCTTTGAGTTATGGAGTAGAAATAATTTTTTTTCACATGTTCATAAATGGGGTTGTGAGGTATCTTTTAAGGAAAGATCAAGTTATAAAATATAACCTTGGGATATAAAGACTATCTTTATATGATACCACATCTAAACAACTATATATTAAATATATGTTCTCTCCAATAAAATTTTTATAGATTCTATGAATGTTGTATTATTTGAGATGGAACACATCCTCAAGGAATATAGTGGTAGAATTATTGAATTTGATGATGTTGATTCTCAAGGTATAGAAGAGTTGGTACATGAACAGATTCTACCAGTCCCCATAGAGGTAGTTTTCCTTAAAAACTCACGAATAGTATAAGAGCACAATATTGGTTATAGAACATGAAAGATATGGATTTCTATTCACATAATATGGGTTCTCATTATTAGTTTAAAATAATGACCCCTTATAATACAAAGTGGTAGTAGAGAGTTCTGAACTGGAGAGATGGAAATAATCTGTGGAATCTGAGATGGATTCCATGTACTTGAATAAGGCTTGGGTTCTATCCGATCATCCATAAGATGTAAAGCCTGCATGGTGAAAATGTGTATTTAAAAATATTATTGATATGGAAGGCCATGTTAGTACCAATAAAATATAGGTAGTGAGTAAAGAGGTTAGGCAACATCAATTCATCAATTATGACAAAAACTTTTCCCCATTTTCCTTTTTAAATCCATTAGAATAATACATAATGTATATTCTTTCCATGAATAATAAATTTGAGATATGGATTTTAAATATCATTACTTAATGGGAAAATACAAAAGATATCTATATGAAATAACTAGAATGTTCATTTTATTCCAAGAAAAACTAAATGTAATAAAAGTTGAAGAGATATATTTTTATATTAAAGAAAGAATATAGGTCATCAAAAAATCAATTTCATGATGATATAAAAGAATTTGTATTCAATAAGAATGATTATGACCCATGCAATTATAAGTAGATTAGTGGGAATACAGTAATTTTTAAAGTAGTATATGTTGATGAGGTATTTTAATGGGAAATGATATACCAACATTACAAGAGGTTAATTCATGGTTGAGAAAGTTATTCAACATGGAGGAAATAGTTGAGACTACCAACATTCTATATATAAAGATCACCCATGATAGATCAATGAGGATACTTAGAATAAGTAAAATAACATTCATTGACTATATAGTGATGATATTCAGTATAGAAGAATCCAAGAGGGGATTGATCCCAGTATCACATCATATAAATCTCTAATAAAATGCTTCCTCAGACAAAACAAGAATGATAGAGATTGAGTAAAATCATATAAGCATCTATTATAGGATTTTTTTATTTATGTTATGTTATGTATAAAAGATGGTTCTTTTTATTCATTGATAATTGTATTCATATATCAAAAATATACTAGTGAACAAAAAATTACTACTTTTAATACTATAATTATTTATCTGATACAAATTATGATCATGATCTTAGTATATGGATGAGATAATGATCTAGTGATTTGGGGATATAAAGATTCAATATTTCAGATGGATCATAATGATTTGAAATCGTAGTCGTGATTGATATATTGTCTTAAAGAATGATCTATGTGGTGGAATATTTTAATGAATCCAATTTTCACCAATTTAGAGTTGAGTTTGAGGAAATTTATTCCTCTGATGAAACCAATGATGTAGTTTAGATTCATGATTTTTTATGATCTTGATTTAGTGCCTAACATTAAATACTCTCTCACAATTTACTATGATAACACTACAATGGTGGATCCTTCTAAAGATTCAAGAGAATATCAAATGAAAAATAATATACTTTATAAGTTTAATCTCATGCATGATTTATCTCAATGAGGTGTAGGAATAGTGAGTATAGTAACTATTGAGGTAGATATAGTGGAACTCGTTGATGGAGTCTCTATATTAGCAAAGGTTATAATATCATGTGATTGCTATTAGATTTAAACATACTAACAACTGGCTCCAGTGTAAGTGGTAGTATATTGGAGTTGGTATTATAGAACCAATTCCTATGTACTTGATTACATGTATTCATACCAACAATTTTTATTATAAAATATTTATTTATCTATTGAATAGAATTATATGTGATAATTTCATAAGAATATATATCTCACTAAAAGTTCATATGATTTTTCTTATATAATAATAATATAGAGGTTCTATGATAGTATTATGGAGTATATGTTCTATGGTCAGATGATATTGTTTGATAGTACGTGGATAATATAGGATGTTTGGGGTAAGAGGCTCATAAGACATTAAGATAGCTTCTCATGGAATTTAGAAGTGGTAATATCATAGAATGTAGGGTTATGAGAATTGAACCACCAATTAGAAATACAAATTTTTTTGTGTCAATGAATATTTCTATATAATAATTTGATTATTTCCTCTTATAATTTTTTATTATCATTAATGAGTATCATATGTCATTTACAATGTTGTATCAATGAACGCCATGATTACAAATGCTCATGGTGAGGCAGAATACATCGGGTGTGTTACAAGTGACATTGAAATAATAGAAAATATGAGAAAGGATTGATCCCTTATGTTTATTAATGGATGTTGATGTCTCATTCCCATTCATGGGAATATAACAACCAGGATAAATCCATGTCTATGTTGTTTAATAGGAAAGTCCGCTTCTAGAAATTAAAAGTAAGATACATTGAGAATCTTGGTTGATGTATAGTATGTAACCTTCTTGAATAGATATATAACGATAATGGGATTATATTACATAGTAAGTATTCATAGGAAGTATTATATCACTATGACAATAAATTCATTCTCTAAGGATGCCATGGAATGTTGCTAGATACTGACCTTAAACATAAGCAGCCTACATAATGCCATTAATAATGAGGTATAGAGGCACATATACTATGTGTATCTGCAATCACAATTAAATTCAATTTGTAATTTAAAAAGTCAGAATAAATATTATTCCCAATTACTTGTTCAATAATTATTTAAGCTCAGTTGACCACTAAGATTGAATCACAAGTCATTCGAAAGAAAAAGCGAGTTAAATAATAATAATGATTATTATTTATTTCCAAGCATTAGAGAATATATAAATTATTATATTTATTTATGATAATTCAATAATATTTAATTATAATGTAAATAGTCATTATTAAAAGTCCTATAAATGAATAAAGGTTTCAGAAGGAATATCCTATTCATTTTGATTAGAAATTATTTAAATTATATTTATTTTTATATTTTTAATGTTATACACATTCTAAGTGATTAATATTAATATTTATATTATTATTATACATATTTTTAACTATTAATTAAGTAATAAGAGAGGTCTTTTGTGAATTTTTCAAACCCTTGACATATGATAATATGTATTTAATTATAACATTTTCCTTAATCACTCTTATTGGGCATAATAAATAGACTAAGAAGATCTTTAAAACCCTAGATTTTGATCAGGAGATCTAGAGTTCTCTCTCCTCCTCATCATCCACTATTAATTCATCAAGATAACACCAAGTATTTGTTAAGGGAATTATCATGTGATCAACCACAAATGATGTATGTGATCAAGATAAACTATGTTAAAACCTGATGATTATGTGCAATTGATCAGAGGTTATGCTGCACATGTTAGTAACCAATCGTGGGAATTAATTGATGGATATGAAAGCGAAATGATTGTATGATGAGATCTAGTCAACTGATTCTTCAAAGTGAAAATAAATACAAGTTTTGTTAATTCAATATTTTCTTATAAATTAATTATAAATAATATGTGATGATTTTTATTTTCTAGTTCAAACATTTAGCAGGTCATTTAATCTATGATTTAAATAATTTTTTCCTGAATTAATTAATCATATAAAAAAAGTTTTTGTAAAATAGGACTAAAATTTGGGTTTTGCCTCCCAATAAGGCACATATATTGTGGCCACAAACTACAAAACATATCTGTGAATATCACCACTTTGTTTTCAAGACCCACATCCACAACTATGATTTCATAAGCATCCACTTTCTGCCTTATATTAAGGGGTTTCACGCTGACTTTTAGCATTCACCCTTGTATTAGTTCAATTTTTTTGGTATTTTTCATACTCTTTATTAATGAAGTATTTGAGTAATTATTATTCATTAGGGTGATTTTTATATTCAGCCACATCCTTAGTTAGTTTCTACATATATCTTTTATATTCATGTGATCAATATAATTATCTTTCGCACCTAATTAATTTAAATATCTATTTATGAAATGTACTCCCTGTTTCTCCATACATTCTCATATTGTAGGAAGATTAGTTTTCTTTCCGCTATGAATTTTGTCATTTTTGTTTCCCAAAAAAATAAATTTTTATCTTCTTATCCAGAAAACTATAAGAATGACGGGAGTCCCCAATTTATATATTCACCTTAAGTGCACATATAACAATTGTTTATAGCTACCAATGTTCCTAATAGTTAACTCATTTAAATGACTTGTTTTTAATACACTAATTAATCGAATGATTTTTCTCCTATGGTCATTGATAAAACTAAAAGTGTACCTTAAAATTATTCTAAATGTTTATTCAATTGTATCAATGTGTTAAAACACATTTTTTACAGAAATGTATCTCTCAAAATTTTTATGAAGGTTTCGGATAAAATAAATTTTAAAAATAAACCTTTATAAACTCTTCTCATTTATGGAGACATTTTATTCCCCATACCTCATGTTCATAATGAGGTTCCAGAATTGATCAGACTCATCATCAAAATTATAAAAATCTAATGAAATATTTTTTTACTTTTATAATAGTAAATTATAAAATATATTTTATGTAGTGTTGTTCAACATTATTGGAAATTAGTGAACTAGAGGACCCGTGAAAGGAGGGAAGAAATTACTTCATAAAGTACTCAATAGTGAGTTGTCCATTCCATTGATATATTTTGTGTTCATCATGATTTATGTTTTTATTCATATTTTATAGAGTTGGGTGGTAATATACATTATAGTTTTCATAAAATATCATATTCCATTTGGTTTCTCATTTTTACAATCATTTAATTATATATCATAATCATTTTTAACTTGTTTCCTCCAAGCTCTAAACACTGACTAAAATAAAATATGTTATTATGAATATTGTGAAATAATTAATGTAAACAACAATATGATAAGGAAATCCAAAACTATGATGTTCTATATTAGTAAACCTTAATATTAACATAATACGTTGTAGGTTCATCCATCATAACTTTTTGTACAACATACGTTCTTTTAAGTTATATCATTTTATGAATCATAATTAAATACCCCATAATAAGATCTAAACCCAACTAAGAAAACCTGAGGTTATCATACATATATAATTCATAATTTTACATGAATTTTCATTTCATATCATAATTAATCAACCTAATATACTATAGGTTTATTATCATTGGAGATTAGACAGATAAAAAACTTATTTTAAAACATTTTCAGCATCTCCGATATATGTTTTCCACACATGATAACCTTATATACATATAATAAAAAATATGGTTATTTATAACACGAAATATGGAAACATATAAAAGGTTGGTGTCAAAGGAATAGTAAAGGTAAATATAAAATATATCAAAATAAGATAACAAGTGAGTTTAAGATAAGAATATGGTTATGAGAACATAACTGAAGATCATGGTCATAAGATAAGACAATCAAACCCAATTATACATAGGTTATAAATCATTAATCATGTTATAAAGTGTACACATAATATAAATAATTAGTAATATCCATATAGAAATATGATTTAATTATCATGATGCATGAAATAATAATATAGTAATAAGAATGTGGAATAAGATTTTGGTACAAATATATGCATATAGAACTATTTATTTTGTCATGGGATATTAACAAGACCATCATCACATTGTGGATAAAATCCCTAGTGTATTAGGTTCACTCCACATTTACATTAAACATAATTATATCAGGTTCACTCCCTAATCTGTTTTAGGATATCTCATGATATATAAATTTTTTCCCAATGCATTAGAGGGATATTACATTTCAAAATAAGATATCAAATAATAAATTCCATATATATTTGTGGCACATGAACATGAAAAATTCATAATTCCATAATAGATTAATTAACCCATGGGAAACAAATATTCATCAAGAAAAATTATACAAAACATGATCATAATACATATAGATAAAGAAGGAATATGGTTTGAATAGAAGATAGCCCTTTTGAATCATAAGAAAAACTAAATTATGTTAACATAGTTGAAAAATAATTATACGATAATTTGAAAATTGATTTGAAGAATAAAAAATTTCCCATTTATAATTTTAATAAAATATAATTCAAAGGGAACATTTTTATCAATAATTACAATATAAATTACCTTGAAAAGCTATTAAAACATTTTTAGATCAAATGAGTTCTAGATAAAGCATGATTTTGTGGACTCAAATGGATTTGAATATGATCTGTTGATATTATTTCTTGTTTCTTAATCATGTATGGATTCAGATCCTCTATCTACATCAAATGCATAATTTCATAGGAATGATGTGAAGAATATAATGAATGGGATTTTTTGTGGAAGTCATGTCTATGAAGGTCTCATTAGATATTTTTTAACTTATATTTAAATCCATGTGAATCATGTTTCAAAAGTTACAAGGATGGAAATCCATCTATAATAGAAATAAAAATTCCCTATAGGGGTAGCTGAATATATGAAACTTTTATATTTTTAGAAGTCTCATTATTTCCAAGCGAGGGAAACCTCTGAATATCGAACAGATAAAAGAAACACTTAATATGATTTGGGGTTTTAAAAAACTGTGGAGCATTCCATTTTAAAATGGTTATTTTGAAATAATAATTCAGTCATAGAAACGAATATCTATAGTTTATAATTATATTTTATTCAAATTGAACAAAGGTATTTTTATAATTTTGAAATGGGATATCTCATTTAACCCATATCTTCATAAGAAAACCAACACATAGTTATGTGTAAAAATTCATAGCCTTTGTTTTTTCTTTGGCATCCAAAAATTATCAAGGAATTTTCCTATTTCTTTAGTTACCCTCTCCATGTTAATGAAAAAACTATTAAAGGAATGTATGGCTATAATACAAAGGATATATTTCATCATGACCTTCTTAATTAAAGTCATGATAATGCCACTTTTATTTTGAAGAGTGAAAATATTGTGAATTGATTTGAACGAGAATTAATTCATATATTCTATTATTTTGTCAAACATGTTGGGAATGATCTACCAAATTGTAGGTAAGTTCATAGTATTAGCATTAATAAATCATCCTCATTTAGAAATTCTTGGATGATAAAAGTGTCTTTTTGGGTTTATTCTCCCATCAAATAAATAATACCCCAGTCTAGTAGTTTGGAGATATAGGAGGGGAACCAAGATAACTAAAAAGAATTTGGAAATTAACTCAACAACCTAGTCAAAGGTAGTTCATTTTTATTATCTGTATTAATTTCAAATGGAAAAGTGGATATTGGAAAATAAGGTGCTTAGGAGGAGTGTCTTGCGGAATTTAAAACTATTGTTAATCTTCAGTCATTATTCATAATGTAATTGGTAGCTCCTAGGATGATTGTGTGGAGGGGGATAAAATTGATAGGTGAAAAAATGCTGAAGGGGATTTATTTATTAATCAGAATGATATTTTGAGTTGAATTAGTCCAATGGGGATTCCAATCATTAGAAGAATTTTTTTATATGATATCTAATCATGGTACAGAAAAAGTGTCTCACTTTAGGAATGAATTTCATGATTCTTACCATTATAAAGAGGGGACCCCTCTTAAATATTATTATGTTCATGAGGTAGTGGACCTTGCAGTGATAAAATAAGTCAAAAAAGGGGAGTATTAGTTTAAGGGTATGTTAGATCCTTTGAAAGCATGACCACAAATGTAGAAAATATGTAAAAAAGGGAATGTTAAGGGCTCATAAAGGGATAAAAAGACCTCTCTGAATGGTAGGAAATCATAAAAAAATAAAATTGAAAATAAATATCCATTATTGGAACATTCAAGGGTTGGAAATTCCATCCATATCCTCCACTCTTAGAAACATTTTCCTAAACCATAATCCCATGATTAAAGGAATTAATGAACCAAAAAAACATATTTGAATTTATTAAGGCCTCTATTTCAGATCTCTAGGTTATGATATTGTTGGGACAAGTTAATATTCAGCTGCTATGGAAACACTATGTGTACTAGTCTCAAAGTGGGTATTTGAATTCATCCTTTTCTGTTCTAGTTAGAAGAAATTCACTACAAAGATCACCTGTAAAGGGGGAATAATATTTCTTTATATATATATTATTTAAATATCATCGATGGTATAGGGGATTTTGGGAGGAATTTGGAGCTATTAGTTAGAGTATTCAATGATACTATTTATTAACCTATAATGCTAATATAGTTTTGGCCTCACAAGAAAAAATGTGGCACCAAAACCTCTTCCTTGAAAGTAAGAAGTTTAAAGATTATATGGATATAAATAATATTTAATATATATCTATACATGTGGATAAATTCATTTTTATATTATATATATAAATACGATTGTTTCCAGTAAGGTCGATATGAGTTTGTAAATTTTAGTGACATGGAGAAATGGGAGGAGGTCCAATCATATATTATAATAAAAAGATAATCAAACCACCAATACATTTTTAAAACCATAATTGTTATTAATAATAAGTTAATAATTCCATTTAGGTTCAATAATTTCTGGATAAATCATCCATACTATTGTAAGATTGTTAAGGAAGTGTGGGGAAATTCTGTGTTCAAAGATGGAAATTATTTCTCTCTAGACAAGATCAAGGATCTAAAGATTAAATTGAGAGCTAGGAGTAAGGAAACAATTTCTTGAATGGATAGGGAAGTGGTTTTATTAATAAAGGAAAATAAATATATTTTATATAGACATGAAGATGGGTTTGATTTGAACCAATTAAATATAGATGTTGAGTTTGAAGTTGATCTAAATTGGAGGATGAAATTAAAGGAGGTAGTATAAAAAGAGAATTCCAAAATTAGGTGTCTTAGAGAGGGGTAAATAAACACAGGAATGTTCAATTTTATGTATATGTTTAAAAACATTCTAATAGAATCAATTACTTTTGGAATGAGAATGATATTGTTTTAGAGAAGAGGGAGTTTGTTCTCACATTGAGCCATATTATAAATATATATTCAATAATGGATCTACATTTAATATTATCAAATTCATGGCTGTGAAAGAAAAATTGGTTGATCAAAGGGATAATATGTTACCAACATGGAATCATGATTTGGTAAAAGTCATTTTGGAAACCAGCTCTCTCAACCTAGGAAGTTCTCCTAGACCTGATGGTTTCACCAACCTCTTAATCTGGGACTATTGGGATTTTATTAAAAATGATCGTTATACGATTATTTTCATCTTTTGTATAATGGAATCATATATTAAGTGGTTAATTCTCTATTTGTCATACACATTCCAAAAACTAAGCAGTTTGATTCTCTTGGTGTATTCAGAACTATTTCTCTTTCCAACTTGGTATATAAATTTATGATAATGATATTGGGAAGAAGGCATAAAAGTATAATTGGAAAGATATCTCTCTTAGACAGTTTGGGTTCATTAATGAAATAAATATCTATGTATATCTTCTAACTGGTTATAAATGCATCAATATTTTGAAGAAACTACGTACAATTAGAGGAATTACTCTGAAAATTGATATTATGAAGGCCTATGACCTAATGAGTAGGGATTTCATGGGTAATTTCCAATACAGGTTTGGATTCAATGAATATTCTTTAATAAGATATTCTATTTTTAAAAAATATATCATAAATTTTATTTTTTGTATTGTAATTTTCCATGGTTACTATTCATTTTCTTGTGGTATTAGACAAGGTGACCCTCTATCAGTTTTCATTTTCAGCATTGTCAGGGATAGTCCTAGAAGGATCGTAATTTCCAGGATAGAAAATGGAATTATCAATCCCTATCATATAGGGACAGGGGTGATGGATCTTTCACATATTATATATGATGGTGATATAGTCATGTTTTGTAAGCAGGGTCTTCTAGAAATTATGGTTATCAAGGGGATTCTTAATCATTATTGTAAAATACCAAGATCTCATAGTATGTTATTTCATTAAAGTAATTTAATAGTTTGCGCTACATGAATCACCGAGTTCGAGAACACCACAAAATTACCAAAGTAGCCATAAAAAAAAAAGAGAGGTTATAAATAGTATTAAATGAATTTTTAATCTTATATACTCTATATAATTTTATCATCCATATTATTTGTTTCTTAAACATAATATAAGAACAAATTCATTTTTTCAGATAAAAAGTATTTTCCAAAAAATGCAATTTTACCACCGTTTAACGGAGAACCATTTTTAAATCAAATATTAGAAACTTTTATATATTCAATTTGACAAAATAAATATCTTATTTAGAATTAGGAAAAAAAAATTTTGTTACATTAAAGTATATGGGTTTTCTGATAACTTTCATATTTGGGTGAATATTGGCAAATTCTAAATTTCAACTGAAAACATCTTCTTTAATGAAAATAATTTATAGGATTCAATTATAAATTTGAATGGTTTGGAAGTATAATTTGATTATAATTTTACACTTTCATCCAATTTTGGTCATTGAATATAATTTCACATTGATATTGGACATAAACAATTGTCAACCATTTGATATTTATTATTTCATAACAATACGCGTTTTGGTTTTGAAAACGGGAATTAATTTTAAATTAATTAATGAAACTTATATGTTTTGAAATTTTTAAAATTTAATTAATTTTTTGTTTTGCAAGATCAAAATTATTTTATGGTTAATTTTTGGTACTTTTCTGAAAACTTTCATTTTTTGATGAATAGTTAAAAACACTGCGTTATTGTTTAAATTCGATAATTAAATAATTACTTATTTTATTTTAATTTATTTTAGGTAAAAATAGATACAAAATATCTATATATTTTCAATGTAATTAATTAGAGTCGTTTTATAATAATATTAGATATTTAAAATTTTATTGAACTTTTTACCGTCTTTTACCCACCTTCTTGGAGCATTTGAAAATTTTCATAAAACATAAATTTACCGCTTCTGTGAGTTGAATTTCCAAAATTATTTATGCACGTTTAACCACAGTCAGTTAAATGTGGTTCAATAAGATGAAAATAAATTTTTGATAAATAGTAACTTTTTACTTTTATTTACCTCGGTTAAAAGTAAAAAAGGTAATTATGGGTAAAAATGATATTATAATTAACATAAAACAAGTTGTAATTCTACTAGATAAGTGTAAATAGACAGAAACCAACCTCAAGAATAAAATATTATCATTTATGTCCACTTGGATTAGATTAGGACATTTATTATTATATAATTTAAAGAGGAGTTAAAAGTGTTAAATTACACGTTTATTAACTAATCCATTTTAATATAGCGTTTTACATAAGATAAATTCGAATATAAATATTCATTAGAAAGATAAAAATATTTATTACATCATGTTATTTTATTTATAATTTTTAGACATTAAATAGAAAAATTTATTTATGACACAATGATGATGCAGAAATTACCTTATTAATGAACGAATTGATAAAATGGGATTATATATATTAAAATAAATATAATTACAATGTTTTTATGACATATATGAATTTTACTGGTGAATATGAAATGTTAGGGATGATTCAATAAAATTTTTAGAAGGAATCAAGTTTTAATGACTTTCAAAAAAACAAAATACCAAATAGTGTCAAAATTGACATAAATTAATATTTAAAACAAATACTATATTATTGGTTGATATAATATTGTTAAAAAAGTAAGGTTCTGAAAAAGGTCTTAAATAATATTATATATGTCACTAATGAGCCACTTGAGATTCTCTTGGATGTTTACATTAAGTATATTAACCATAAAGAGTAAGAATACAATAAGTCCCGGTAAAAGTTAAAATATATAATTAAGAGTTAAATCTAAATGATAAGGTTAAAATGGTAAACTAAAATTTTATAAAAGCTATTGGTTGAGTGTATTTCGAACCATACCACCAATGTTTAGAAATTAATTCATTCAGAACCATTATAAACCGAATATTATTGTAAAATAAATTAATACTTTATTCTTTTCCTAAAGTGACTCTCACCCCTCTTATAAAAGGCACTTCCCCTTCTCTGAAAATCACACCTCGAAATCCATTTGGCTCCGAAAAAATCTGCCACAATAGCATCCCAAAATCAATAAATTGATCCTATAGGCCATAGTTTGATCATAAAGACATCCTATGGAGCCGTTTTGATCAAATGAAAAAGAAGAACCTGAAGAAGAGGTAAATATTTCATCACCTACTTCAAGTTATATTCTTCTTCCACTTCCCCTTTCAATGTTGCTTCCATTCTAAAACAATAAAACAAGTTTCTTATATATAATTTGATGTTATTTTAAATATTTTACATCTATATTCATTATTTTATCCATCATATGAATGACATGTCACCATACATGCATACGTACGGCTTACCGTATCCACGTCGTGGTGTAGTTGTTATTCAATACATTATTATTTGGATGATTATAATAATGATGTATAATTGATGTAAATAATAACTATAAAATTTAAATATTTATGTATTTATGATATACCATATATTTACATAATATTTTAAATCAGGAGTATGATATTGTCGCTCGTGCATACGTAGGGATTACCGTCTCCACGACCCGATGAGAGTCATTTCCATGTTCACCATTCAATGATGATTATAAAAATATAGATTATTAATAAGTATGTAATATATGAAAATATAATTATACGGAAGATATATATATGTATGTATGTATGTACTTATATAAATCATATTCACTTACTTCAGATCAATACGATGTGAAAACGGAAACAACGTTTATACGTACGTACGACCTACCGTCCCCATAAATGGTGCCTTCCGTTTCATATATAAATCTTTTATAAATATTTATATTCTAAATATATATGATATTTAAATCATGTTTTATATTCTATAATCATTTAAATCATAATCTAAATTATACGATCAAGAATAACATGTTAAAACACATTCGATAAAGAATGTGATTATTACCCAAAATGATAGATTAAATGGAAATAATTATTAAATGGGTTGTATAAAGTCATAAATGAATCATGTATGATGTAATAAATATATATATGGTTATTCTATAATTAATAACATACTATGGTCATTATACAGGAGGCTAAACATACCATCGACCAAAAGAAAGTGCAATGTAAGGGTTATTTTCACAATCTCTTTATTATCCGAGGTTATTTTTATGTAAGTATCTTTTGGGACATATTTATTATCAATGTCAATGTTTCATAAAATATTTTTCAATGGGATTATTTATAAGGGACCTTTTACTAAAAAATCATTTTAAATGTTTTAAATATTTATTCTTCTAAATCATTATCAATAATGTCCATGTTTTCAAAATGTGTTTTATGGATTTATTTATATGGACATGAATGTTTTTAAAATGTTAATTCCTTTAAAAAGTTTCAAAGTGGTATGGGAAACTTTGATTAAAAAAATGTCTTTAAATGTATTCCTTTCTAAATTTTGGGACATTTAAATGTTTTTATAATAATGGGATATTTCCCTGAAACAGTTTTTCAAAACATTTTCATCTATATCAACATCCCTTGATGGATTTTAAACTTGTTTGAAGTTGATTTATTATGATACAAATCATCTATATTATATTGAAGGTTTTGTGTTACGTTTGACTGTTGATGTGTTGTTTTTATACCATTCATGGTTTAGGGTTAAAGTAATGACATTCCATATGCTAGTTTTGATACAAATGTTTATGTTATGTTTCAACCTTTTTGTATGAGGAATGTATTGGACTTAGTATGCTACAGGTGGAGCCCACTATAACTCCTCAATGCATCGGTAGGTCTCATGATACAATTAGATGTGGAATTGGACAAGGACTTTCCTAATTTGATATACAGTTTTGGCTAAGGCTTAAATCATTTTTAGATGTCTTGGACGAGGATTTGAAAAAATGTTTTATAATGTCTGGCATTATACAATACCTCATTTTGAAAATAATATTGATGGTTCTTGTGGTTATTAGACTAATAGAATACCCATGATTGTGTTCTATTATGTCATTATTTACTCATCTCATATTTCTACCATAAAGTGTTCATGTTTATTATTTGTAAAGGAATGTGTTTTAAATTATCCAGGCATATTGTTTACGTTATCTTCTGCTAAATTATTTACCCATGCTGAGCATCTAAGATCACCCCTTTATTATGTTTTATTTTCCAAGGATCCAAATAAGTGTCTTATGTTTGAGAAACATGGTTAAGCTATGAAAAAATGGTGTTCTCAAAGGATTATTTTTGTTGTTATATGTTATAAAGTGTATTGTGACATTCATGTATGTAATATATTTTCCAAGACTACTAAACTTATCAGTCTTTTAGGACATGATTCATTTTAATCATGCCAATGTATTTAAATAATGCACTAACTCTGGGAATCTATGGTAGGGGCGTTACAAACGGCATCAGAGAAGTTTTAGAAACAACCATGGAAATAGATTTAGATAAACTCTGATTAAATAACATTACCCTAATATAGAATTTGAGTATTAGTATAGAAGAAATTCCTAGAATTTTTGTAATTTAGAGATTTTGTGAGTTTTCCAAGAAATACATCCCGTTACGAATACAAGCATGTAGAGGAAGATCCTGCACAGATGTACCTAGGGCTAAAACCCAAAAACATCGCTTTGAGCTAGACTCGAATGGGAACTGGTGCACAACAATGGGCCATGTTTCACTCTTGGTTATGACAATCCTAGGGGATAGGCTTAGGATAATTCTCATTTTCTTTATAAATCATTATGAAGGTTTTATGAGTATATACCTCTTCAATGAAAACATTTTTTTGATTATGGTTTATATCCATAAACTGTTCAATTTATGTTAGGTATTTAACATGTTTGGAATTATGTATTCTGATTCATAAACTGACCATGTGTATTCCATTATTTATAAATGGATCTGTGTAGAAGGAATGAAAACTCTAGCAAAACATATGATCCAAATATTAAGAAGGATCATATCATTCACATTATTATGCCAACATTTTGAAGGGAAATAGTCTCCCATGTATTATCAACATATGAAGAAATAATATCTTGTGTTAATAAGATAAGTAAATAATTCTTTGAGTCATATGGCTTTGAAGGGAAGAAAAAGAAGAAAATGATGGAAGAAAGAAAGATGGATAAAGGGAAGAGGGAAATGAAAGATTTTCCCATATGTGATTACTATGGAAAGAATCACCATGGTAAATTCTTGAAGGTAATGGGTTTTTTTATAAGTATGGAGAAAAAGGACACCAAGTACATGATTGCAAGGGTAAGAAAAATGATTCAAATGTAAATTGCTTCATTTGCAAGGCATTGGGATACTACGCGAATCAATGTCCTAGTCATCAGAGTATACCTGAATTGATGCTATTGGACAATAATAATGTTATGATAATACCTCATATGAAGAGTAATGACTAGTTTTCTTGTGTTGTTATTATATAATTATTCAATTTTAGTGTTGTATCAACAATATACTAGTTATATGAAATATGGAGATAAATAAGGATTGTACTGCAATACTATTTTATTAAGGATTTGAAATTATATGGTTCTATGAAAAGGTACATAATAGTAAGCTCCACAATTTGGAAAATACATGGATGAAGGAAATGTAATCCTTAATATGGTCTGAATAATGAGGTATTGATTTTGGAATAAGGGATGGTTGATTTGGATAAATTATATATGATATTCTTGACTTCCTTGGAACTGTTTAATAATTTGATTATTTCATCATTATTGGAATATTGAATATTTTTAGATATAATGAATATATCTAGTATTCTATAAATAATAAGGGATCATGAATATAATCAATATGGTTTTATGGTAATTCATGGTGTTACCATGTTTTAAAAGAATACACGATGAAGGTGTTAACATGTTATTACGTGGAAAAATGGATCTTCATTCCATTTAGCATCCTTATAAATTTTGGACTGTGAGTTTGAATAGAAGTATTCTGAATAATTCTAATGGTTGGTATTGATTAAGTTTGAAATTAGATACTATTGTTAAGGTTATTTTTCGATTTTTATAAAAAGGACAACACACAGACCGTGTGAAAACCAGTCAAGTTGGACAATGATGTAGGAATGGAACCCACAACCATAGTGCGATTGGGATTTATCACCTACCACTGGACTACGTGAAGTCCCTGGATTTAATAATGTAGTTTTTTTAAAGGGTATGGTAGGTGAATTATAAATTCATTTTTTATAACCCTATATTAATAGGATAAATTGAATATTTTTTTTAATGTTCTATTAACTTTTAAAGTG
Organism: Viscum album; assembly: GCA_963277665.1. Lineage (NCBI taxonomy): Eukaryota > Viridiplantae > Streptophyta > Magnoliopsida > Santalales > Viscaceae > Viscum > Viscum album. The sequence continues at coordinate 1,131,338,183 of OY728135.1, read as the reverse complement.
AAAGATGAGTTTGTCGTAGAAATTAGTTAAAGGATGGAACTCTACATGTCAAGTTATTTTTTTCTTTTCTTATTCTATGAAAAATTAATTATTGAACTTTAAATAAGGGATCTTAAAACTAAAAATGTGTTTTCCTAATACCTTAATTTTTTTTTGAGTCGATGATTTTTTAAATCATCATAGATTGATGGCTTTGAGGCCCTCATATCTACAATTTTTTGTGACGGATTAATGAAATAACTAACTATACATATATAAGCTTCCCATCCAATTATGTGTCTCTAATCTCCACCAATGTTCTTATAATTGAGATCATAATTTGGTGGTAAATTTTTTATTTCACTTTCCCTCTTATTAAGACTAAATTTTATTAACCCAATATCTGATGTGGGTTTTCCTCAAAGGTATTTCTCTATTTTTAATATTTTATTTTCGATGAAAAATTTAAAATTATGAGGAAGGAATTTGTTGAATTAGGGGAGAATGTAACACCCCAAGATCTCATACTACGTTATCTCATTAAAGTAATTTAATAGCCTGCTCTACATGCAACACCTTGTTCGAGCACACCACAATATTACCAAACTAGCCATAAAAAAGTGGTTATAAATAGTATTAACTGAATTTTGAATCTTATATACACTATATAATTTTAACATATATAATATGTGATTCCTAAACATAATATAAGAACAAATTCAATTTTCTCAGATAAAAGAAGTATTTTTTAAAAAATGAAATTTTACCACCATTTAATGGAGAACCCTTTTTAAATCCAATATTTGACACTTTTATATATTCAATTTGACCAAATATACATCTTTAAAAGCATGAAATAATTTTTTTTATAATGTTTTTTGGGTTTTTATGATAACTTTCATATTTGGTTGAATAATGAAAAATTCAAAATTTAAAATGAAAACAACTTTTTTAATCAAAATCATTTATAGTGTTCAACTATAAATTTGAATTTTTTGGAAGTAGAATTATATTATATTTTTACAATTTAATCCAATTTTGGTCATTGGATGTAATTTCACCTTGAAATTGGACAAAAACAAGTGTCAATCTTTTGATAGTTATTATTTCTTAAAAATACGCATTTTGGTTTGGACATTGGGAATTAATTTTAAATTAATTAATTCAACTTATAGGATTTTAAATTGAATAATTGGAATTCATTTTTTGTTTTCAAATATCAAAATTATCATAGGGTTAATTTTCTGTACATTTCTGAAAACATTCAATTTTTGATCAATAGTGAAAAACACTATGTTACTATTTAAAACTGAATTTTTATTTAAATATTTAATTATTTTATTTAAATTTATTTTAGGTCAAAATAGTTATATAATATCTATATATGTCCAATTTAAATCATTATATTCATTTTATAATAAATATAGATATATAAAATTTTATTGAAATTTTTACCGTCTTTTACCCACCTTTTAGGAGCATTTGAAAGTTTGCATAAAACATAATTTTACATCTTCTGTGAGTTGAATTTAAAAAATTTGAGAGACACAGTTATCCTCAGTAAGTAAAATGTTGTTTAATATGATGAAAATGATTTTTTGTGAATAATAACTTTTGACTTTTATTAACACGGTTAAAAGTAAATAGGGTAATTAAGTGTAAAAATGTTATTATAATTACCATAACACATGTCCTAATTCTATTGGATAAGTGTAATTCGACCAAAAACAACCTTTTAAATAATATATGATCCTTTAGGTCCACATGTATAAGATTAGGGCATTTATTATTATTTCATTTAAAGAAGATTTAAAAGTGTTAAATTAAATGTATTATTAACTAAACCATTTTTAATATAGGGTTTTACATAAGTTAAATTTGACTATAAATATTAATTAGAAATATAAAAATATTTCCTACATCATGGTATTTTATTTATAATTTTTATACATTAAATAATAAAATTTATTTATGACACAATGATGATGTAGTAATTAACTTATTATTGAAAAATCAAATAAATTGTATTATAAATATTAAAATAAATATAATTTCGATGTTTTATGACATACATGATTTTTTTTGGTGAATATGACATGTTAAGGCTGATTAAATGTATCATTTTCGAAGTAATCAAGTTGTGATGACTTTCAAAAAAACAAAATACCAAATAGTGTCAAAATTAACATAAATTAATATTTAAAAGAAATAATATATTATTGGTTGATATAATATTCCTAAAAATGTAAGGTTCAGACAATGGGATTAGATAATATTATATATGTCACTAATGAGCCACTTGTGGTTATCTTTAATGTTTAGAGTAATTTTATTAACCATATAGATTAAGAATATAAGAAGACACGGTAAAAGTTAAACTATTTAACAAAGAGTTAAATCTTAAAGATGCAGTTAATACGGTAACCTAAACTTGTCTAAAACATATTGGTTGAGTGGGGTTCAACCCATAAACACATAAGTCTTGGAATCAATTCATTTGGAACCATTATAAACTGAATATGATTTTATAAGAAATTAATACTTTAATCATTTCCTAAAGTGACCCTCACCCCCTTATAAAAGGGCACATCCAATTCTTTCTAAATCCCACCACCTAATTCAATTTTTTCGGCCAACCAATGCCAAAATGACCTCCCAAATACCCTCATTTAATCATAAAGCCCTTATTTTTAATATAAAGCCAACTTAAAGCGCATTTTGATCAAATCAATGGGAAGAACCTGAAGAAGAGGTAAATATTTCATCAACTCTTTCATGGTCTTTTCCTCTTCCACTTTATATTTTTTGATGTTTCCATTATAAAACAATACCTACAATATCTTCTATGTACTGAAATGTCATAATAAATATAGTACAACCATGTTAATTATTTTATCATTCCTATTAATGACATGTCACCATATGTGCATACGTACGACTTACTGTCTCCACATTGTGGTGTTGTTGTTATTAAATACATTATTATTTGGATGAGTATAATAATGATGTATAATTGATGTAAATATTAAATATAACATGTTAATTATTCTGTATTTATGATATACCATCTATTTACATACTATTTTAAATCAAAATTATGATATTGTCGCTCGTGCGTACGTAGGGATTAGCACCCCCATGACGCGAGGATAACCATTTTCATGTTCACCATTCAACGTTGATTATAAAAATATATATTGTTAATAAGTATGTAATATATTACAAAATAATTCTACTTGAGATATATATATATCTATGTATGTATGTATGTATGTATGTATGTACTTACATAAATCTTATTCACTTACTTCCATTCAATACGATGTGAAAACGAAAACATCCTTTATGCGTACATATGACCTACCATCTCCATAAATGGTGCCTTCCATTTGATATATACAACTATTATAAATAATTATATTCTAAATATATATGATATATAAATCAAATTTTATATTCTATAATCATTTAAATAATAATCTAAATCATATGATCAAGAATAACCAGATAAAACACATACGCTAAAGAAAGTTATTATTACCCAAATTGTTAATTAAACAAGGAAATAATTATTAAATGGGTAGAATAAAGTCATAAATTAATCATGTATGATGTAATAAATATGAATATGGTTGTGTTATAATTTAATAACATACTATTGTCCTTATATGGGAGGTTAAACAAACCCTTGACCAAAGGAACGTGCATGGTAAGGGTTAATCTCACAATATCTTTATTATCCGAGGTTGTTTTTATGTAAGAATATACAAGGGAATATTTATTATCCATGTACATGTTTCATATACTAGTTTTAAAAAGTATTATTTGTAATGTACTTTTTATGAAAACATCATTTTAAATGTTTTAAATATTTATTATTTTAAATCCTTCTCATTAATGTCCATGTTTTCATAATGGATTTTAAGGATTTATTTATAGGGACATGAATGTTTTAAAAAAATTAATTACATTAAAAAGATTCAAAGTGGTATGGGGAACTTTGAATAAAAAATGTCTTTAAATGATTTCCTTTATAAATTTTGTGACTTTTAAATATTTTCAGAAAAAAAGGGATATTTCCCTCAAAGAGTTTTACAAATATTTTTCATCTATGTCAACATCTGTTGATGGATTTTATAATTATTTGATGTTGATTTATTATGATAGAAATCATACATATTGTATTTAATGTTTTGTGATATATTTGACCATGGATGTGTTATTTTTATAACATTCATGATTTATGGTTAAAGTATTGACATTTCGTATGCTAGTTTCATTACTAATGATTATGTTATGTTTTAACCATTTCGTATGGGGAATGTATTGGAATTAGAATGTGACAGGTGGAGCCTGCTATATCTCCTCGATGCATCGGTAGGTTTCATGAGACAATTAGATGTTGAATTGGTCAAGGCCTTTCCCAATTTGATAGACGTTATTTTCCAAGGCCTTAATATTTTTTAGACGTCTTGGCCGAGGCATTGACAAAATGTTTCAGAATGTTTGGCGGTATACATTCCCTCATTATTAATATAATATTGATGGTTCATGTGGTTATTCAACTAGTAGAATACACATGACTATGTTTTATTATGTAATTATTTACTCAACTCATATTTCTGCCATAAATTGTTCATGAATATTATTTGTAAAGGCATGTGTTTTCAATTATTCACCATTCATATTGTTTATGTTATCTTCTGCTAAATTATTTACCCTTACTGAGAATCTGAGCTAACCCATTTCTTATGTTTTATTTTCCTAGTATCCCAAGAAGTGTTTTTTGTTTGAGATGCAAGGTTAAGCTAAGGGAACAATGGAATTCTCAAAGTATTAATTTTTTCTTTTATGTTAGAAAGTGTAATGTAACGTTCATCTATGTAATATATTTTCCAAGTCAGTGAAAATGACCATTCTTTCAAGACATGATTTCTTGTAATCATGCCAATGTATTGAAATAACGCATCTACTCTGAAAATCTAGTGTTGGGGTGTTACAATTATGGGTTTCTTATTAATCCTCACATTAATTGGAGTAAATTTAATACTTATTTCAAACACAATTTCAATGAATTTTTTATTCTATTAATCAGAATAAAATTATTCATTAGTGATGGATATTTTACTTTAAATTATTTGGGAATACATGTTTTATTGGGATGTCCCAATGATATACACATTAGTGCTACGGTGGAAAGAAATAATGATTTGATTATCACTTAGAAAAAAATCCCTCTCTCTTTCTTGAAGGAATACTCTTATTAGGGGAATGATTATTCTCTAGTTGGTCTACTCATTTATGGGTTATAAATGGCCTACTACAGTCATTGAATTTATTAACCAGCACTATAGTAACTTCATTTAGATATGCTCGATTTTCATGAATATAATAGAAAAATATTAAATGGAGTGTGTACTACAAGCCACTAAAAGTTGATGGTATAAGAATGAAGAATTTGGTAATAATTAATGAAGTATTGCAATCACAATTATTATGGATATTGATATCAAAAAATTCTATATATATTTAGTTTCTAATTGATATGTTTTATTATATAATGGTTCTTGTAAAGTACTACTATCTTTATTTCTATATTTGGTCTTATATTAAGTGGTCTAATGCAGAGGTGATGAAGCATTGAATGTGGGTAGTCTCCATGAACTCTAATTTTAATTTCTGGAAAACTAATTGGTAAGTATCTCCTATGATTGAAATCTTCCAAGAGGACATGAATAGCCTGAAAATCAATATCATGGATGTAACTTACCTTTCTCTTATTGACCTACCAACCTATATCATATATCATGAATATGTTTATACCATAATGAATCTTAATGATTATCTTGTATAGGAACTAGAGAGATATGGTATATTAATTTTTAAACTATACAAATTCTTTTATACTCGAAGGCCCTCAGATTATGATTCTATGTTTCACCCTCTCTTCATAGACTTGATTCCACCCTCCAGATCAGTGATTTTATGGAGATTTTATAGCATAGGGTACCAACCAATGATATGATAAGGAGAAATGGAATGAACCTCTTTATGTAGTTTTTTTTTATTTAAGGATGAGGAGGATAATATAAAACATATATTATTCTAGTGATCCTTTTCAAAATACCTCTGGATTATGGTTTCAAGACTCTTAGAGTTGAATTTACCCAATGCTGATAATATAAATTCCCTGCTTTAGTGTATCTTCAATCAATAGGATTATTCAAAGTTCTGTAACATTCATTGAGAAAATATTATAGAAGAATGGAATTTCATTGGGTGGATCCATCATGTAAAAAAAATCAATGGCCATTCCCCTGACCTAAACATGATCATGGAAAATTTATTTTTGGAAATTAAATTGTCTATATATATAAAGATCAGTCTAGTTGGAATAACCATAAAATAACTATTAATTTATAGAAGTTAATAATTTGGAAAACTTTTAGTGATTACAAAGGTTATCCACTTATGGTTTTGAAAACACCTATTAAAGTATAGATTAAAATTAAGATGAATGGAACTATGAACGGAAACCTGATGTCATCGGGTTGTGGTGGAATATTTAGAGATGAAAGGGGTGTCTTTCCCTCTTACATCATGAAGAACTATATAATGGTGGGGGCCTATGAGGTGGATATTGAATTGATCACCATGAATCTAAAATCATCAATATTAAAAAACAAAAACCCTATTTTTATTTAGATAGAATCATCTTTTATGTTCTAGGACATTCAGTTAAATGTTAATAATCATTCATGGATATTGGTAGTATTGTGGAAGGAATAATATCACTATTGTACGTAAATTAATTAAATAGGCTCTCATATTTATTTAGAGGTGAATGTTTTTGTGGAAAGACATGCATTTTTGGGGTTTGTTTCATTACGTTGCACATGGAATCTTGAAGTACCATAGTCAATTGAAGAGTGTATATTCTTGGAAATTTGTGAATGTCCATCTTGCCGATTTTATTCATTTTTGTGTCCTAGTGTTTTTCTTTATTGGAACTACTACTATTATTGAAAAACTTCTAAATAATTATTAATAATATTATTAAATTAATATGAAGGAGATTGAAGGAAATTTTCAAGTAAATAATGTCAAAAGGGAATATTCTTTTTACAATTTCAGAAATGGGATAAAATCAATAGAAAATGACATGTTTGTAAAATGTCTAAAATGGTACCTTACAAAACCACGCAAGGAGAATAAAATTCAACATATTTTCCCTTGATAAATCATTGATGTATATATTATGGTATTTATGAAACAACCCAAAGAACATGAACGGTCATAAAAGAGATAAGTGAATGAAAATAAGAGATAAGGTCGACCACACATACTTGTATCCTTTCGATTGAATTGTGAAGCAAATAGAAGTTAAATGATAAGACAAAATGTAAAGACATGAAAAAATTGGTGAATAATATATATATATATATATGTAGATAGATAAAATATAATTTATGACAACATAAATTTAATATAAAAAATATCAAATTTAATGTGAGTTTTAAAAATTAACCCTTTCCTCAGAATTATAGTCGGTAAGACATGCTCTAAATATGAGTATAAAAATCTTAGGTTTATTATTCATATGAAAAATATCATTAATTGTAGTTATTTTACTTAATTTTTTTTTACCAATTCTTTGTTACCCATATATTAGTGGTGTATAATTTAAGTTAATATCCCAGTGTTATTTGTTCTGATTTTCCATCCATGTTTTGGTTTGTTAGTTCTGGTCCTTTCTCCACGATAATGGGTTCTTCATCTCTAGTATGTTTGTGAATATGTAAAATAAAATTATATATTTCTATATCACATGTGTATTTCAGTGAACATATAGTACGGGGCATATGGAATTCTTAACAATATTCATTTGTGAACTTTAGTTCAATAGAAAGAATTCATTTTATTAATGAATATATATACATATATATTACCTTATGATTATTATTTAAAATACATAAATTTATCATTATTAAAACGTAGTACTAGTAATTATTTTTTACTAATAATTTATGATATAATATCTATATAATGGTTTATGTTGGTGGTATAAATGTGGAAAAAAGAACTTATTATAACGATTGATTGATTAAGATAATATCATTGTATATTAATAATATAACTTCCTCATAAACTTAATGATTAAAATACATGAATTTAACATGAAAAAAAATGTCTAAGAAGAGGTGTATGATGAATATAAATAATAATGATCAAGAATATGATGACCCAAACATTGAATACCCAATTCTCTTCTTAGAGACCCTCTTATAAAGGAGAGATTTTTGACTCCATATTAGAAATTTTTTTAAAAAATCGGAAATAGGATTGTGAGTGAAATAATATTTGAAAAAATTTAATATCAATTAAAATGAAATTTGTGTGTGTTTTTGGTAGATGAGGGTTCCTTTTATATTTGATGTGGAGTTAAATTTTCACAAATACCTAATACTTAAGGTATAAGGGTGTCATTTGTAAAAGAAAACTGGAGAAAAGTGAACAAATAATAGATAAGGTATGAGGGATGGTTGATAATTCCATCAAACATCCATTATGTGACAATTTTTTGCAACATTTTAGGAATGTATCCCATAATTTATCGATTGACTTATTTGAACCATTTCCACACTGACTAACATTTACATTAGTAACTTATTTTAATTTTTAAAAATTAAAATGTACTTATTAACGATTATAGGAATGTTGAATCAAAATAAAAAAACATTCTACTCAATTAAATTTCAAAATTTGATAATAATTAACATAATATAAATACACATAACACATTAAAAAAAATAAAATGATTGATATGGTACACACACACACATATATATAATTCATTGATTTTGTTCAATGAATTTTATTAATATATTTACTCAATATTAAATTTAAAAAATTCATAGTTCATATAAATAGTTTATATATAATTAATAGAATTTCACTAAATTAATTAAAAACAATTAATTTTAGAAAACATGTTTTCCCAATTATGATTCACTTAACTATCTTGTAATGTATTTCTCATTTTATTATATTAAAGCATTATTCACTTTGGTTTGGAATTGCATGTATCACAATCCATGGAATATAGTGGATTTATTCAAAGTTAAATACATATTGGAATCTGAAGGTGTTATAATGTACACTATGCACATGAATTGAAGGTAAAAATAATCATGTAATCAATTGATATAATTGTACAAAACAATTTATCATAGAATATTTCAGTGAATATTTCATAGGTTCTACTGCCAAATTGGGGATCTTTACCATTTTACTTGTCCATCTTTGATGTCGCTATGCACATCAGTCAAAACCGCCATTATGTTTAAAATATTATTTTTGATAGTTCATCAACATAGGATATCTAAACAATCCATTGAATTATTTCATTTAATATTACTAACAAAAGGTTTTATAAATGCCCATTTTATTGACTATATTGATTCCCCACATATCTTTACATGAATCAATATCTTTATAAAACTTAGGGGATGTAATTTGAAAGAAATCTAAAATGTGGATACATATCCCAAAATACTACAACACCAAATTATGTATTAACATTGATTTGATGAATTTAGTTACATGGAATGCACTATGTTAGGATTATACACCATGTACATACCTTTGTGTACATAATATTCGATGATCATGAAATTATTTGATATAATCTAGTTATTTATTATATTTTGCATGATATTCCTGTCATAAAAGTATAATGTGACGTGTGTTTAACTTTAGTTAATGAAAAAAATGAACTAAAATATATATAATGAATGAATTAGATTTATTTTAGACATAAAAAATGACCCTCCTCCCTCCACATCATGCCCTAATGTTTATGAGGATATGAATGTAGCATGTAAAAAATACAATGAACTATATGATTCTTTTATTTGGCCTTACGAGTATGTGTAAATATTGGATGTAATATCATTAGTATGGTAGACTTGTCGGTTCATTGACAGTTCATATTAGTTATACTGAATTTGGGATATCAGGAAAACAAAATTAAGGATTTTTCCTATGAATGTGAAGAAAAGGGAATCAACATGATAACATTCATGATGTTAATCTTTTGGATACATGTTTATGATGAATGTTATCTCACAGAATTCATAAAAATCATTAATAGAAGCAATGAAATTTATTTTATGATGGCCTAGAAAGGACTAAGTTATTGAAAAGTGTTCCAACATGAGATATATTAAGGCATTCTACTATAACAGTGAGGGGAGGGGGATGTACTATTATAAACATCCATCTATCTTCACATTTTATTTTTTAAAATTAAATTTCATATAATTTCTTAATACAGAAACTATAATGAAAAAATACATTATAAATTTTTGAAAAATTATCATAAAACATTATCTATGAATAAAATAATTGGTTCATTAATCCAAGATCCATTATTTCACCTTTTCTAATTCCAATTCTATATAGGCCCCCTTTCTCTTAAAATGTGAAAAATAAGTAGGGTTAGAGATTTAGTGAGTTATTTATAAGAAATGAGGCATTCTAGGGTTCTATTAAATAACAATTGAAAACATTACCTATAAGTGATACAAAATTCACAAAAAAATACAACATGAATTAATTTATATACAAGCTCAATTTTGAAAATTAATTACATTTTTCATAAGGTGAATATTTACTAAAATATATATTATTTAATATTAATTTATTTTATTAAATTAAATTATCATTATTAAAACGATACATAATATCATATATTAATAGTCAGATATCTAATAAGAACACAATTTAAGATGAAAATTTATTTTTAAAAAATGAAGAAATTTTCTAAATAAAGACCTCCCTTAAATTAAATTCCAAAATTAAATATAAAATTTTTAATGAGCTTAAAACCATTAAAAACATAACTAAGGACTTATTTAAGGGGTCGAATGTATGATAAATATTAAAAATAATATTATTAAAATTATCATGAATTAATAATCATATTTATAATGGATTAGAATGTGTTTTAAAAATAATGACTTCTAGGTGTGTTAAAAAATATTTTTTGTATACTATATGAGTCTAGAATGAAAAATTCTTTATCTCTTTTACCCCTAGTCTAAATTTATGAAAAAAATATTTTGAATCAATATTGATGGAATATAAAGATTACATGAACATAAGAAAAAAATTATAAATGATAGATATATGATACTTTTTATTATTAATTAATATCAACGTCAATTTAAAATTTAAACATATCCTCCATCCTCCATCCTCCATTTTGAAAATAAATATATTTTTCTAAAATATTTAAAAAATTGAAATTAGAAATGAAATAGAATTAAAAATAGGAATTTGATATGGTTTAGATATAATCCATATTATACTAGTGGTGATTAATTAAAGTTTTTTATTATTTTTGGTAAAAATACATTGTGGGAGTTCACTATTCCTCAACATTATAGTCTACTAGAATTATTGATTTAAATATAATAATTTGACTATATAATATCTTACTAGAATTGTTTTTGGTTTACTCTATCATATGATAATTTAAATGAAAAAAATTAATATTTATTATGATTCTAATGTATTTCATGTTTTTGGATAGTTGACTAATTTATGCCCAAATTGATAAAATTCAATAAATGTTGAACATATTTTGAAAACCCATAACATGTGTAATGTACTTTTCAAGTGAAGAAATTGAGCATACCATGAAGGTCAAGTGACCATATGGAAACTACTGCATGTTTTACTCTAACTGAAAACATGAATATTCCACTAACCAAGCGTCATATGTTAAAATATTTTCAAATTCCTGAACTAAACATGTATTGGCTTTTAATTAACTGCATGTGTACTAAATTTACCAAAAATTTATGATCAACCAACCATGTGTTCAAAAAAATCCTACCAATTGAACATCAATGTTACTTTGTGTTATGTTTCTAGAATTTCATCTATGTCTCAAACTGACTGTGTGACTGTATTATAGTGACCACAAGAACAGAGTATATACTTCATGAAAAATTTAACCTAGCATGTGAAGATATGATGTTACCCGATGTAGGAAATAACTTATTGGGAGAATAAATAATGTTACCATGCAGTAAAAAAATTATCCCATGATGGATTCTGGTTATCGTGTGATGTAGTGATATTACTATATAAAAAATATACATATGCTACTTGAATAGATCAAGTGACCATAATAACAAACCAACTGATCAGGATTTATAGTAACCATGCATTTTGTGAAGAAAACTAACCATGTATAACATATGTTGTGGGGTATTTTTAATTATTAAACAGCTATATTTTTGAGAATTATTTTCATTTCCAAAGTGTTGAATGATTTTGTGGATTATCTCCAAAGACTTCCTTGAGATGGAATTCTATTTAAAGAGAATCACTCATAGACATGTAATAGGTTACACATAGGTAATAATAGAGAAATACATGTGTATAACCACACATATTTATATACATAGAGGAATAACTCAAATAAAATACACAACATTATTTTTTCTTAAACATTATGTGCATACTCAGGTGAGCCCTTTAAAATATAGACACATGGAATCATGAATAACCAAAGACAATCCGACTGATTTGCATCAAATATTCACACTTTATATTTTTATCTCTTTCTGTTCTAGATAGAATTTTTGAATTTTGTTTTGTTTTACTCTATTAATTTGTAAACCTAGGCTGATATGATGATCTATAGATTTCTAGACCCTCTATTTCAATTATTTTCATTAATACTACCACATAATATTTTGGAAGAGGATTTGAAGCATATATTACCTACATGTAATTATTTTCCAGTTATTTATCCAATAAAAACGTAGAAGAGGCTCTATCTGTCCTAGCTAGAATTGTGCGTTGTGTCAATCTTGATCCAAGGTTTCAATCATATTATTAATTAATAATCTACTTAGTAGGGGATGAATTCCATGTTTAGGGGATTAAGACTTAGATTGAGATTAAACACCACTTTAAATTATGTTTCATTTTTTATTTGGTTTTCTCTATTTTAAAAATGAATGTCTTTTTATTTTATAAAAAATAAAAGAAAAAAACTACTTTGATAAATAATAATAATTTATATTTTATATATTATGTTTGATTCTGGTAAATATTTTTGAAATGTTAAATGATTTTCAATCTTATTTTAACTGGGTTGTCATCAAACATTTAAAAACCCTATTTAATGATAAAATTATATATATAAACTATTTAATTGAAATTAGTGTTTTAAGAAATTAGTAGATTCATTTTAACTCATTTTTAATGGAAATTTAACGTAGAACTCATTTCTCTCTCCCAGTTGAGTTGTCCACTCCCACACTCATTTGGGATCTAAGAAATTTTAAATTACTATTTAATATAATATAGTTTTAGAAGAAGTTATTATAATTTATGTTAAACCAATATTTCAGTATTTATGTATAATAATAGACCATAAGGTATAGATACTAACTGATAGAACTATTTTGGTGTATCAATGTATTCTAAATTTAAGATCAAAATCAAAATCCATATAAATATCATGGCTATTGATATTACGAAAATTATCAAGGGAAAATATAAAAACCCCAAAGAAGCTATATATGAGTGGATTGATTGAACTAAGGCTATGTATAACGATACTTATAATTATATAAACTCATTTTACTGTTACATATGAAAATATTAATTTAAATTCATATTTTCTTTTTCTTTTTATTTTGAAATCTAGGACACTCTGGTTGTTTCTCATTAATGAACTTCAAATGTCAAGGTGATTATATTAAATAATTATATTATTAAATATAATACATTTACGAGGAAACCTAAGGAAATTATTTATGATATGTATCGTAGGTTTAATGATATTTTGAACATAATGTATGCACATTAATATACAATATAGGAAAAATGTGAACTGATTAACTTTTTAAGAAGTATACCTTTTAGGTCGATAAGAACCTTTATTATTATTATATAATCATGATATATCATTAAAATATGAGTAAAATAGATTATAAAAAATATTATGACGTATGAGGAGGACCTCAGACTAAATGAAAAAATAAGAACATAAACCAAATAAGAAATCATTTATTTTCAAGTCACATGTCTCCAAAATTAAATAGATGATGAAAGACGATTGTTAGAGTGGTGATGAGTTTCCTTTGAATAGAGATAAGGAAATAGATCACCATTCCATGATGTTTATGATATTATATATGAAGAATAATATTTTTAAAAAGATAAATTATAGGGGAATGTATGATTGAAAAAGTAATTGGAAAACCGAGAATCATACAGGTGAAGTGACCTGATGTGAGTGCAAACGAAAAGGACACATCAAGGATAAATGTACTAAACTAAAATATAAGAAACGGTATGAGGAAAAAGGAAAAATTCTAAATAATACATTATAAGCCACATGGAGTGCCTATGAATATAGTTTATGTGACATTTACTGGAGAATATAAGATAAAAATGATAGTTCTGACATTGTCTTCATTAAAATAGATTCAAGGTATTAAATACTAATTCTACAATGTTTTCTAATATTCCAAATCATTATGAGAAATAAATCATTGATGAAAAATATATATTTTAGCATCTATTTGATTATTGTATCAAGATATAAGATACATTCAATGTTCATGGGGTTTTAGTCGTGTGTTGACCACTGGTTGTGCACCTCACTCTTTGTGGTAACTCGAACAAGCATAAGTCCCACCAGATTCGGAAATTATGCATATTATGAACATGGTGATTCAAATCTATTTCCTAGATGATAAATTTGTGACACACTCTGGGATTGGATAGGGCCCCCACCAGGAGTCAAGCATAACCCATACACGTGTTTTTATAGTTGGGGTTGTACATGAGTGGTAATCCCCATAATCCTGCGTCCAAACGATCATCATTCAAGTCATATAAATACCCTTGGGGATTTAACACACATGCACTGATGTAGGAATGAAATTGGTAGTTGATGACACAGGCATTTTGTAGGATAGTAGTGACTCTAACATGATGCGGGCCTAGTCACATAGGCTGGATGATGTAGGCATGACGCTGCACTGGGCTTTTTGGCAATGTTCATGGGCCACTTTTCATTGAGCCTACGGGCTATATAATGGGTATCCATCTATCCATTTATAAATAATACTTTCCTTTAATAATAAAAATATTATTCTTCCCCAAAAAAAACAATGGAACATTCTTTCATTGATTTAAATGGAAAATATAAATGTCTAAAGAAATATTATGCATTTTCTTCTCACCTTAAGTCCGACATTATAATATAACAATAAAAAAATGAAGAACTATTAAAGGAATAAAAAAACTCAAAATGAATAATTATAAAATTATAAGGGATAAATAATGATTCAAATATGGTTGATAAACCCTTAGAATGATCTTGGTAAATAAAACACACCCATGCATACCACTGGGATTTGTTACCATCCTAGATAGAGGAATATTTATAAAAACAATTTCATTCCCAGTTCATGTTCTTCTAATATTTTAAATAAATATTATTCATATAGGCATTATAATATTTTTATTTTTGAAATTATAATTTATTTTTATAGAATACCAACTAAACCAAATTGCAATCCTTAGTATTTTATCACTATCATTTCTACACATAAGAAAATAGGGGTACCAAAATCATTTCAGCTTAAATTTTTCTATAGAAAATATTCTTGATGAGTAATAGTAATAAATTATGGTATTTGGATAGTGGATGATCCTAATACATGACTATGGACTACTCAAGATTCAAGAATAATGAACTACTCATGTTTTAATAATGTGTTAATGATCAAAAATCAAGAAAATCCTAAAAATCTTGTAAATCCAATAAATCTTGTAAATCTTGTTTTATCTATGTCAAATCATGTATACAGGTGGTTGGCCTCTTAATGATTTAAATAAACATTAACTAAATCATGTTTGCCCTAAATCCTATGTGATTTTTAAAACCTATATTTAACATTGTTCAATAATATTTTCTTTTATGAATTACTTTGTCAAATTAATTCGATGAATATTACTCCTTAAGTCTGTAAATATATATTTGGCTATGTCTGAGAAACAGTGAGTCTACCACCAATTCCAGTTTTTTGGAAAAGTGACCCATAAACCATGACCCAGACACCATGACCCAAACACCGGGGCCCTGACACCATGACCCAGACACCGTGACCTAGACACCATGACTCTGACAATGTAACCCAGACACTGTGCCCACTTTCAGATCTCATGATGTATGTGACACCGGTTCTTTACTAGCATCACATAGACATTGTTCATAGTTTAAAAAATCACCAAACACTATGATTCTAACACCATATCTATGCTACCAGTTCCTAATTGTAACACAAATATGCCATCATGGTTGTCTCACTGCTCAAAGGTAAAGTTGAATACACCATTTCATAGTGACACCATTTCTAAGTGACACCATTTCGAGACAGGATTTGACAACATTATTTAATCTGTTTTTTCATTTTCAATATAATTTATAATGGTCATATTCGAGTCATTTAAATGCACTGACATAATTAAATTTTTATTTAGACATGTCACCTAAAAGTACAAGGTACGAGGTGATGAATACATGCATCTGGTCGCTCCCACACTTGTACTACAAAATAAAATGAAAAAATGGCACTGGAACATAGGGGATATATAAAAAAATGTGTAGTATAATCACAAGAAATTTTATGAAAAACAAAAGAGAACTAATACATGCGACATGAAACAACTAAAGAACAAACAAATCACTGTCGATCCAAAGGTTGAACTACCATAGATAAAAATCAAAAAATCATAATAGTATCAACCCCATGAAGAAAACAATAAAGATATTAGTCCAAAATAGAGCACCAGACTTATGATGCTCTGTTTTTCAGAAGAGGACTCAATACTTGAATCTGATTCATCCTAAAACTCCAGAGTTGCATAGAATAATACTCATATCACTTCTAAATTTTTCTCATCATCTTTTATATGTTGTGTATTTCTTTTATCTTTGAGATGTGTGTGTGTGTGTGTATTAAAACACACACTACCTCCTGCACAAAACATACAGATAAAATATATCCTTCCTCTCATATCTTTTTATGTATGTTTACTCCCACCGATAAGTTTGGAAAAGTTCCTTGTGTGACCTGGTAGTTTTTACCCATGAAGAACAGTGGAAGAGGTCATGTGACCTGGAAATTCTGGTGCACTATTATTTACACTGATATAGGGTGCGGATTATGTTTATTAATATAAACTGCTTGGTGTAAGGTAATCACCATGTTGACTAGATTAGGTCCCGTCTTGAGACTGATACACTTGTTTTATCTTATATGTATTTTAATTTATTTTTTTCTCTACTTTACTATGTAATTCCAAAAACAATAGATTTTACTTTGATAATATGTTTTTTATAGAATTTTTAATTGTGTTTCCTTATCAGAATAACATCAAAATTAGTATCAATAACTCATATTGATAATACTGAGAAATAGTCAATCTTTTGAGAGGTTATTTAAAATGTCAAACACTTATAACTGTATTACCTTAATTAACCAGGATGTATTCATTTTTATTAGGGAACCATTTTATGATATCTATTTGATCAAAATTTTGAAAATATACTCAATTCACCCCCCTCTTGGATACTCTACTCTGACCAATTTATGGTATCAGATGAGTTTTTATTCTTATTAAGACTATCTTTTTAAATCTATTCAAATGTGATTTTTGTTGTACATTAGAGATCTATAAATTTCTTTTAATTATAAATTTCATCCTCTTTAAAATTATTTCTCTATTTTGTATAAAATATTGGAAGCTGCGGAAACAAAAAGACAACTATTTTTTAATGTAACTAATTATGCGCAACAGAAAATTAAAATGAAAATGCATTCACAAAGTATGTGCTTTGATATTTGGTCTTCAATTGTATAAGTGTATAAGATTCCTTGTACTGATAGAATTACATGAGGTGAACCAGCCAAGAATTCTTACAATAACAATTGAAAAGCCATGAATTCTCTGTATTTCTCTTTAGGAGATGATGAATTTATCATAATATTTTCATGTAAAACTGCCCATGAAATTTGGGATACCTTGTCTATTTCACAAGAAGGAACTTTTAGTGTGAAATAAACGATACTCAATATAAACACTATTAAATATGATAACTTTAAAATGGAGCATGAGGAGCCTATTTCTAACATGCATCTCAGTTTCAACGAAATTGTAAACACAATGATTTATCTTGGAAGATAAGTTACTACCAAAGGAAAAATCAAGAGGATTCTTAGTTGCATTACTGATAGATAGAAAGGATCCTCTGTCTTTATTAGAGAGTGATGTGAATTCAGAAAAGTTCCCATCAAATAACTCATTGGGAAACTAATGATGTTTGAATAGTATATAAAAGAAATCAATGAAGAGGAGGATGAACCCAAAATAAAATATGTGGCATTTAAGACCACTGCCTCTAAACCAAATGAAAAGGAGAGACTACAAGTCTCTGTATAATGTTCTAGAAGTGAAAAATATTCACCATGGAGTGATAGGAGGAGGCTCAATTAGCTAGAAGGATTAAGAAATATTAAAAACGGAAGAAATTTTTTAGAAATCCTATCTTCAAAAAAATATATGATCCAAAGGGAAGCGGGAAGAATAATTGGAAAAGAAATGAAAAGTTATATGAGATAATATGTTATGAATGTAAGCGAAAGGGACATGTAAAGGTTGATTTTCCCATGCACAAGTATAAAAAGTAATATGAGTAAAAAGATAGAAAGTATAGAAAGGAAATAAATGTAACATGAAGTTTTTCTGAGGACAGTTTAGGTGACTCAGAATCTTCACATGATGAACATTTTATCAAATCCAAAATGTGTTTTATGAAAAACACATCTAAGGTAACACTGGAATCTCATGTACAAAACACCTATTATTCTGGATATGAAAGTGATTCTAAAAATACATATAAAGAATAAATGTTTGAGTATTTCAATAGGCTTGAAGTGACAAAAATTAACTAAATTATAAATAAAAGTATTTAAAGAAATAGTATGATCTTACCTCAACTATTAAACCTGAACTTACTGTGGGAAGGGAGAAATTAGTCAATTACTCAATGAAAATAATGAAATAGAACTATCTAATGAGAAATTTAAAAGGTACCTTGAAAGGTTTACTAATGGTAAATATACTTTGGTAAAAATTTTATGTAAACAGATAACCCTGAAATACACTACTGATAGAGGTTATCAACCTGGTAAAATAAATTTTGGAAATACCAAATTTTTTTCTAAATCTAGAGCCTAAAGCTTTACTCATAGTTCATGAAAACATTCTTCTAGTTCAAATTATTATTCAACCTCTACTATTTCTATTTTTTCTTGACCATATAGAGTTTATTTCTCAATTATTTTACATAATGCTTATAGGAATCTTATGAGGACGATTTGGGTTCTTAAAGCACGAGTTAATAATTTTACTAAACCCAAACAAATATGGGTACCAAAGTATTTTTTTATTTGACTATTTTGTAGGAAGATTGTTTAATGAGATCCTACAAAATAGTTTTTTATTTGGACAGTGGGTGTTTAAGATACATAACTAGAGACTATTCATGCTTCAAGAACTTAATAAAAATAGATGGTGTACATGTCACTTTTGGTGACAATGCAAAAGGAAAAATCATTAGCCTTGGCCAAATCGATAACTCTAACTCAGTTTTAATCTCTAATGTACTTTTTTTGATGGATTTAAATATAATATACATAGTATTTCAAACAAATGTGATGATGGATTTTAGGTAAAATTTAAAAATGATGCTTGTATTGTTTTTAATTCTAAAAATGAATTAGTAGTTTTTTCCTTGAGAAGTGAAATGTATATTATGTTATTTTAGATCATTTAGTTTCATAAAATGATTCATGTTTACATGTATTTCACAAAGAGTATTGTCTTTATAATAGAAGACTAGGACACTGTAATATTAAATCCCTTAGAAAGATAACTATAAAACGATTAGTCAATGTCCTAAACAAACATGAGTTTCCAAATAATAATGTATGTAATCAATGTCAAAAGATAAAGGAACACAAAATTTCTTTCAAACCAAATAAATAAGTGTCAAATTCTCAATTGCTTGAGTTGGTTCACATGGATTTGTTTGAACCATCTGGATTTTATAGTTTAAATAGGAAGTACTATGTTTTTGTTCATATAGATGACTATTCTAGATATACATGGACAAATTTATTTGCTCAAATAAGTGAAGCCTGCTCTAATTTCACCAAATATGCTAAAATTTTAGAAATCCACAGTGGAATTAGAATTAAATCCTTAAGAAGTGATCATGGCTGTGAGTTTGGAAATCATGAATTTGAATCCTTTTGCTCAAAAAATGGTTATAGTCATACTTTATCATCCCCTATAACACCTCTACAAAATGGAGTTATTGAAAGAATAAATAATACTATTCAAGAGATTACTATATCTATGCTTTGTGAAACTGGTTAACCTATTTATTTTGTGAATGAAGCTGTAAATACAACATGCTATATTATTAGGAGATTTTTTATTAGACCTATTCTTAAAATAACTCCATATAATTTATGGAACAATATAAAACCCAATGTACTCTACTTCAATGTTTTTGGATACGAAGTCTTTGCCCTTAATACTAAGGAATGTCTTGATAAGTTTTCATCCAAATGTGATGAAGGAATATTTCTAGGATCTTCATTCTCTAGTAAAGAATATATTGTGTTTAACAAAAGAACTAAATGTGTGGAAGAATTTGTTCATGTCATGTTTGATGAGACAGATCCACATGAGCCTAAGACCTCTCTAGAGAACATGGATAATGATATGTCGAATCTGGGAATTAATGAAAAATCCTATATCCATCCTGTAATGGAATCTATGAAAACATCTAGTTCTAGAGATTCCCCACATTCAAGTAATAATGAACCCGAACCTCTTAAAGAACCTGAAATCACTAGCCTTTCTTTTTATAAAACTTTTAGAACCATTAAGAACCATCCTTTAGAGGTTATTGTAATAGATATCAAAAAAGGAACTCAAACTAGAGCTTCTCATAGTAATCAAATTGAACATCACGTTTTTTTATTAAAACATGAACCTAAAACATCAATGATGCTATCAATGATGAATTTTGGGTGATGGATATGCAAGAAGATTGTAATCAGTTTGAAAAGAACAATGTTTGGAATCTTTTTGACATACACAATTACATATTTACCATAGGTAATAAGTCATATTTTATAAATGAAGTAGATGAATCTGGAAATATAGATAGAAAAAAGGACAGATTTGTTTCACAAGGCTATAGTCAAGGTAAAGGAATTGACTATGAGGAGACCTTTGAAATAGTATCAATTCCCGAAGCCATCAGAATCCTACTTTCTTATGATACAAATATTAATTTAAAACTATATCAAATGGATGTCAAGAGTTCATTCCTTCATGGGTATTTAGTTAAGGATGTCTTTGTTGAACAACCCCTAGTTTCACGAATCCTCACTTTCCAAATCAAGTTTTCTAATTATCATAATCATTGTATGGTTTAAAACAAGCTCCACAAGATTTGTATGACAGATTAAGTACTTTTCTTATTTACAAAGGTTTTATAAAAGGTATAACTTATACAACCCTTTTTATAAAATGAATTTCCAATGATGTTTTAGTACTTCAAATTTTTTTTGATGATATTATTTTTGGATCTTCAAAGTATTCATTGTGTATTGAATTTTCTAAAATGATGCAAAATGAGTTTGAAATGATTTTTTGGGGTGAACTATAATTCTTTCTTGGAATTAAAATCTTTTTAAAATAAAGATGATATTATTTTAAGTCAAGAAAAATATACTAAATATCATCTAAAGTAGTTTGTCGTGGATAGCACTAAAAGTAGTGATACTCCAATGAGTACTACTTGTAAGTTAGATCTTGATGAAGATGGAAAATCTGTTGATCAAACCACATATAGAGGTATGATTAGAAGATTAGAATTCATAACTTCTATCCAACCTGACATTATGTTTAGTGTATGCAGATGTTCTAGTTTTCAATCAAACCCTATGTAATCTCATTTAAATGTTGTTAAAAGTATTTTCAAATACCTCCAACAAACACCCAATCTATGACGGTTCTATCACAGAGGAAAATAATTTGAGTTAGTTAGTTATTATGATGCTGATTTTTGGGTTGTAAATTATATAGAAAAAGAAACATCAGAACAAGTCACTGTTTATGAAAGTATCTATTATCAGTGTGTAGTAAGAAACAAAACCCTGTTGATTTATCTACTACTGAACCTGAATACAAAGCAGCAGGTAGTTGTTGTGAAAAACATTGGTTGATGAAACACACCTTACTAGATTATGGATATCAATTTAGGCATGTACCTATAAATTGTGACAATACAAGTGCTATTAAAATTTCAAGGAATCCAACTTCACATTGGAGGGAAAAACATATTAATTTAAGACCTATATTTTTGAGATATCATTATCAAAAAGGTTATACCACTTTGGATTTCATTGGAACTGACTATCAGATTACTGATATATTCACCAAACCATTAAATTTTGAAAGGATAGATTACATCATACCCGAATTAGGAATGAAAAATATTTTATAGAAAGTGTACTATTTAAACACATACTATTTCACAGCTAACTGTTTCATAGATTATGGTATCATGAGTTCACTATCCTAGAGCTACAGTATCACTCTCATAGTTCTATATATTACTATCTTGAAGTTATTGTTTCATGTTTAGAATCTCACATTTACTGTCTCTCATATACTGTCTTGCACTTTCTATATCAAATAATAATTTTTCACCTTGTGTATACACATTGTAAACATGACACTGTTAGAACTAGTTCCAGATCACCATGAAAACCTATCCGAGTCTGACTATGATAACCTGTTCTGGTCTCGCAATAATAAATCATTTTCTATTTTATTTTTATTTCATTACCCGTATATATGTAATTGATTATTTTATTATTTTTCATATCCAGCGCTTTTGAATTTACGATGCTTTATGTCCCTAAATGATTAAAACGAAATATGTATCACTCTTTTATTCAATCGAGTTCTCTTCCCTTAAACAGTAAGTACTCCTTCAACCATTCATTTATTAAACTATCTCTCTATCCCCTTTTAAGATGCCTAGAATGAATCTCCCATAATCATCTACTCTTGAGAAGTGTATATCTTGGAAGAAAGTGAAATGAACACTAAAGATAACGCCCAGAAGACCATTAAACCCAAATCATATTGACAGAATAGTTGTACCAAAAAAGGAAATCTACCCAAAGTGGTTAATGCAAGTAATTATTTAATTCTGAAAGTATTCAAAGATAAAGGATGGTTGGACTGGTTCAAGAAAGAGAAAATGCTGATTTATCCAAATCTTATTACTCAGTTCTCTCTGTTTGTTCAGTTTTCAATCAATGTTGATGATGTTTTTGTTGTGAGGAGTTGGATTAATGAAAAAATATTCACCTTTTCCATGGAGTTATGGGCTTCTTTCCTAGGGATACCCCATGAAGTAATTTTTTAGGTATACTTGATAGGTCATCCTCATACTAGTGATATCTTTATTTTTGAAGATGCTTTGGGTACTCTGGTTCCTCCCCTCCTCGGCCATTCCCAACCGAGGGGGGGGGAGAAGAGTCTCTTTCCTCCTCCCGCATGCCATCATCCCCCGACTTTCATTCCATTAACAGATCCCTCCTCGCTCCCCCTTTTCCCCTCCATTTACATCATCCCTAAAGTCCACTCGCTCATCGATGTCCTTCCAATAGCTTCGATTTCTCCTTTATAGTTCACTAATGCATCCACGTTGAGGAATATTTTGTTAGTCACTCATTTCGGTAAGAGACATCCCGCAGTTGAAGATTTCGACAGGTTCATCTCCAACCAGTGGAAGCTTCAGGCCCGGGTGATTGTTAGGCTACTGGATTCCGGGAACCTCCTGGTTCGCTTCTCATCGGAAGAAGATCTCACCTATGTGTGGACTAGCGCTCTAGGAGGTTTCTCAGGTATGCTATTTTTTCTCTATCGGTGGTCTTTTTATTTCCATCTGAGAAGAGACCCTCCTACCATGTCGATTTGGATATCACTCCCCAGCCACCCTCTCCTGTTTTTGAATCCTAAGATTCTACACTTGATTGAAAAACTATTGGGATGATTTCTATCTGCGGACCAGCAAACGAACGTCCTAAGCCACCCGATCTCCACTTGAATCTGCATCAAAGTTGAACTATCTAAGGACCAGTTGAAAATCATTGGCATAGAGATTGAAGGTGATATTCGGTGGTTTCAAAAAGTCATCTATGAATCTTGGGTAGTCTTCTGTTCATCCTGCTATCATCTCGGACATGATGTTTTGAGTTGCCAGAATCGATCGACAGGGCTCATTGGGGCGGCATTAGACGGGGTTACTCTTTTTCAGGCCATGAGGGATGGTGGAAAGTCCTTCTTGGTTTTCGAATTTTCAGGCCACTATATTGAGGAGGATCACCCAGGTGGTGTGAGTGCGTTTTTTCCCTTGGGTACTGTATAAGGATCGTAGGAAAGATATTTGCAGTCTATGACTCAGTTCTGGCGAAGGGTGTTCATCGGGAGGCCATAGAGAGAAATCCCCTAGTTTCAGATGTTGTCAACCATTTGAAGAGTGACTTAGGTATGTCCTCTCCTATTTTGAAAATGAGACAAGTGGAATATGGTTTGGATTGTCTCGCTACTGCAGTTGTCCGGGACCCTGTAGTTGGCTTTAATACAGCTTGTGAAGCTCCAATGGGAAATGAGGATGGTCCTGAGGGCCCTAGGGAAGCTTCTTATATGGAAGCTATGCTTTTAGGAATTGAGAACAAGGGATCGGTGGGTCCTCTGGTTGATCCATATCTAGTTAACATATATCACATGAGGAAATAGGTTCCATCTATTAAGATATGTAACTGATTTGAGAGTTTAGAGGACGTCGGGCATGTCAAGGAGGATAATCAAATAGAACGTCATAATGAAGAAAAGGGTATCCCACAGGAGGAGTCTGGTGATGACTCTTCTGGACAGCTATCAAGAGTCAGTGCTCATGGGTTCTATGGAAGTGACACCGGTAGTCCGAGGAAGAGGAAAGGTTAGAGTGGTGGGAAGAAAGGACATAAGTGTTATTCCTACCTACCTTAACTGATGGAAACTCCATCTGCCCAGAAAGTGAAGGCCCAAGAAGGGGATCTCATCTTCAAAGGAAATGCAGTGCGGGCAGGGGATGCTGCAACTGCAGTTGAGGGGGTTGTTCCTATTAGGAATGTACTGCAGCTTTCATGCATGGAAGATGAGCAACCTGTGGAGCTCATATTTCATTTTGGAGAAGAAATGGATTTAGAGTCTTCTATGACCAGTGCTTCAACAGATGAGGCTTCTATAAAGATGGAAAGGACTGTTTGGGTGGACATCAATATAGAACATAGGGACTGGATTTACAAGGAAAATTATATCCTAGTAAGAGGTCTCAAGGAAGGGAAAATCAACAATGAAAAATACTAGAAAATTGGGGACAATCTGGTTCATCGATTTGAAGACCTCATAAAGGATGATCTAGAAACACTAGTAATCGATTTGTTCTAGGAACTTATTAAGGATAAACATGTCAATAATCTTAAATTTTCCTTTAACAACTTTGTGTTTTCTTCAGGTTTCTCACTTTTTCATTAAAAGTGTGTCTGGTTATAATAACAAAATGATTTGGAGGAAGAGGCTTTGGGAAGCTTGAATGTCAATAAAAAGAAAAGAAAAGTTATTGCTGCTGAGTTAGATGGTAAAACTAGATTTCTGTTTTCCAGAATCGTATTAATCCAAGAAAATGAGAATTTTATAACATCAAATATCAAGATGTATTTTGCATAGATCTTATGAAAAATGGACACAAGATTAACCTGTGCATGTATGTTATACTTCATATGAATGATTTGATTAAAAAACCTCAAAGTCTACCTTCTTGTTATACTCATGGGTAATCACTATTATGTAGTATGCTAAAGGAATTGTTAGACTAAATGAAGAAGTCATCAAGGACTTTGGATTCTATAACTCAAAGGTACCAGTCAAAAGGAAGAAAATTATTTGGAATTTGTGTAAAAAGGAACAGGTGGAGGATAATGATAGGGTATATGAAAAGTTTAATATGATTGATAATCCTTCAGGACCTAAGAATATATCTGAACATGGTTTGGAACCAGATGAAATTCTTGACTACCCTGTTGAAGAGGAAAAAGAGCTAGTTGTTTTACCTCTAGAAGAAACTTTCATGGATAAGGAAGATAGTGAACTTGTTCCACAAGACATAATTGATAAGGAAGCACCTATTTCTAAAAAATTTATTGGTTTTGAAGAATAACATGCCCATGGAAAATAATATGTTGTTAATGTAATATTAGAGGTTGTTCCTGGGGAGCATTTAGAAAAATATATTTCACTAGTGAATGAAGCTGTGGTTGAGGAACATTTATGAAGAACATGGTAATCCTAATGTTATTTTATTTGCAGAGGAAACAATGGAAGAGGCCTCTTAGAAAACTAGAATAGAAATGGGTGAGAGTTTTAGAGGTGATATTTTAGAACCAGATCAAGGAACTGGATCTATTAGTCCTAAGATAAATGAATTTTATGAGTGGGGGCATGATCCTAGTATAGAAAGTATTTATTTTCCTAATCATATTGATAAAATAACTTTAAATATATGGTATATTTTTCTAAGATACATTGATGTGGATGATACACATGAAGCCTCAGTTATGGAATAAAACTGTCTACTGTGATTCAATTGAATCCTGCCTCTTCTATTGAATTATCTCTACAAGGGAACCTGAGCCTGTCTCACCTCCTATTACTAAACATTAACAAGAATCTCTTAATTCCATGAGTTAGAGTGATTTGAATGCCTCTATAGCTACTTTATTAGTTATAGTTGAAAAGCTCATTAATATCCAACCTAATCTCATATCAAACATATGTGAAAGAGATGTTTTATTTATATTAGAGAAGATCATCTAGAAGATTCAGCCAAAAAATGATTCATGAAATTATAGAAGTCATAATTAAGAACAAACAACAAAGTGATAGAGTGAATTCTCTCAAAGATATGTTTGAATATATGTAGAAATTCTTGCAATCAGGACAAGCTCATGTGGCTCATCCTATTGAGGAAGTCATTGGTCAAATTTTATAGGATTTTTCCTCTATGATTCAACCAAACTTGGAATCATTAACTAACAATGTTGTTGAGAGAAATAAAATAGTAGTCCACGAGATGTGTGAGCTTGTTACTGGTCTCAAAAAACTGACTTCTGAGCACAATGGTTATCTATAAAAAGTTCTCAATCAGCTCAAGTTCCTCACATCAGCTATTACAATGTCCAGTGCCTCTGGACAGTCATCTCTACTTCTTGATAGAGATATTCTCAGAACAGTTGTGAAATATGAACTTCAATCAATTCTATGTGGCTTTGAAATAGAGATTTTGTCTATGGGTTTCAAGAATAGTGACCGAGTACTTGATTTTTTAAGGATCCATTCAATGATTGCGAATGAAACTAAGAAATAAATTACTAAGAAAGTGGATTTTTAATTTAATTTGATGTTCTCTAAGCATGATATAACAAATAATTTCAAGTATCTTATAGATAATTGAAAAATTCCTCCTATCACTCAAGATTTTATGACTAATGTTCAATCGCTGAAAGATTTAAATCCTTTGTTGGGAAAATTCGAGGAGAACAATGATTATTTTGATAAAGAAATGCAGTATGGTGGAGATATTATTACTGAATTCATTCACTTGTTGAAGCCTTGTCTTTATGTGTATATAACTTCTATTGTGGCCCCTAGAACTATACCTTTATTGCCTGGTTTTACTTCTTTGACATCGACTACCTTATCCTCTACCTCAATGTCTATATCTCAGGATCTGAGCCAGATCAAACTTGTTATCCTTGATCAAACCCTTCCTCGGTATTTCACTTAACATATATTGGAAACTTTTGTTTTTGAATGACACCCTATTACTTATATAACAGTTGGCTCACTCACTTCCTCAACTTCTACTTCTACTCCAGCGAATCTTTTTGATTATATTACAAATGGAATATAGAAGATAGATTGGCTGAAGGAAAGTGAAACTAGTATTTAGATAGGGATGTTTTGTATTTTTTTACTACTATTTGAAATGAAACACCCTTTTCCATCTACTTCAATGAGAACTATACTTATCTATTCTCATATTTACTTTTGTTCGTTCTTTTTCTCTTTTTGATAATCCAAAAAGGGGTAGAAATATTTGTACAATAAGAATGGTTATCTAGTTCATCTGATGTGTGAACATTAATAATGGGGGTATTGTTGGAATATTTATATTTTAATCAATTTTTAATGATAAAAAATCCTTCATATCCTATGAATCCTATAAATCAAATAAAACCTATAAATGTTTTTTATAATGTTTAATATATATTGAATCATGTGTAGATATGGTTATATCTCTATGATTTAAATAAACTTCAACTAAATATTGTTAATTCTAAATCATATGTGATTATTATGAACAATATTTAACTTTTCTCTATAATGTGTTCTTTAATGAATGATTATTTCTATTTCATTATATGAATATTAATGCTTAAGTCTATATAGATATATTTGGATATGTCTGAGAAACTGTGAGTCTTCCACTAGTTCATGTTTTTTGGAAAAGTCAACCTGACACCGTGACCCATACACGGTGACCCAGATACCATGACCCAGATACCATTACCAATACACTGTTACCCAGACACCGTGACACAAACAACGTAACCCAGACACTATGACCAGTTTTAGATCTCATGATGTCTGTTACACCAGTTTCGTACTACCATAACTTAGACAATGTTCGATGTTTGGAAAAGCACCAGACACTGTGACATTAACACCACATCTATGCTTTCAGTTTATTATGATAACTCAACTATTCCATCATGACAATCTCACTGCTCAAAAGAAAAGAAGAAATAATCATTTCATGGTGACACCTTGTCCAAGTGACACCATTTCAAGAAAGACTACGACACCATTATTTAATTTGTTTTGTTGTTTTCAATTTAATTTCAAACAGTCATATTTGAGTCATTTAAATGCACTGACATAATTAATATTTCATTGTAGACATGACAAATGATTGTATGAGGTACGAGGTGCAGAATACATGTATCTTATAGGCGCCAACACATTCGATCTAAATTAAAATGAATGTGTGGAATCAGAATGAAGGGGATATATATAGAAGTGTGTAGAAGGATTGTGAGTCAGTTTATGAAAAAAAGATAATTGATACATGAAACAAAAAAATGAAGAAAAAATGAAGCACTTTTGATTAAAAGCTGAACTACCATAGATCAGAATCAAAATAATCTTTGCAGTATCAACTCTGTAAAGAGCACGAGCTAGATCTTACTGCAAACCAAAGCACCAGATTTGCGATACTCTGTTATTCACAAGAGGACTCAATACATTCATCTACTTTATCCTAAAAGTCCAGATCTATATAGAACAACACTCAGGTCACTTCTAATATTTTATCATCATCTTTTCTATGTAGTGTGTTATTTTTATCTTTTGAGTAGTTTTTTATGTCTGTATTAAAAAAACAATGTCTCATACAAAAAACTGAAAAAATACAAATTATTTTTCCTCTCATATATTTTTACGCTTGTTTACTGAAACAAATAAGTGTGGAAGAGGTCCTTGTTTGACCTGGTAGTTTTTTACCCACAATGAATAGTGGAAGAGGTTGTGTGACCTAGATAGTTCTATGACTTGATTTTCACCCTGATCCAGGGTGTGAATCAAGTTTATTAATATAAACTTCTTGGTGGAAGTCGATCACAAAGTGGAGTGGAATAGGTATCTTCTTGAGACTGAACCACTTGACTTATCTGTAGTGTCTTCTAATTTATTTTTTCTCTGCATTACTGTGTATTTTAGAAAACAATAGATTTTAATTTGATAGTTAGTTTTGGGTAAAATTTATAATTGTGTTTCCTTATTATAATAACATCAAAAGTAGTATCAATAACTAATATTGATATTATTGAGAATTAATTAATCCTTTGAAAGGTTCTTTGAATATTCACCCATTTACAATTTTATTACCTTAATTGATTGGGTTGTATTCATTTTTATTAGGGATCCTTTTTAAGAAAAATTTTTAACAGAAATTTTGAATAGATACTCAATTCACCGCCCACTTGAGTAATTTACTCTGACCAAAATTAAACTTTATCAAATTTAATGGTGGACATGTGAGTTTTGGTGACAACATTAAAGGAAAGAAAATTGGTCTTTTTCAAATAGTTATTTCTAATATTGTTTATGTGTATAATGTTTTATATATAGATGGATTAAAATTATAATATCCCAAGAATATCAATTTTATATGATGAAAGTTATCATGTTAAATATGAGAACAATTTTTTAGTAATTTATGATCCCAAGAATGATTTGGTGTTTATTACCTTCAGAATGACTATATTTATGTTTTTGATTTGAGTTCATTATGTTTTCTAAATATATCTTTCTTAACAACCTTTCACAAAGTGTATTTTCTTTGGAATAAGAGACTAAACCACTTTAGTCACATAAAATAATTACAAAAAAATTATTATTCAATGGTCTACCTAAAGAAGAATTCCTAGTAGATATTTTTTCTAACCAGTATCAAAAATTGACATAGCATAAGATATCGTTAAATTCAAAGAAAGATGTTTCCACTTATCAACCACTATAGTTGTTTCACATGGACCTTTTTGGAACCTCTACTGTTTCTAGATTAAATGGGATGAACTATTATTATATTATAGTAGATGAATTTTCCAGATACACCAGGGAATTATTATATCTCGTAAAATTGAATCTTGTTATAATTTTACAAATATGAAAAATATATAGAAAAAAATAGTGGGATTTAAATTAAGACCTTAATAAGTGATCATGGACATGTGTTTGCAAATATGGATATTAAATTGATATTCTCACAATATTACTATGATGATAAATTTTCTTCTCCCATAACCCCAAAGTTCAATGGTGTAATATATAGAAGAAGCATAACTTTTAACGCAATTTCATGGACCATGATCAATTAGTAAGATATACCTTTTTAGTTTTGGAAAGAGGCTATAAATACATCAATCTATATTATTAATAGATTTATTATTAGACTTATTTGAAAAAACCCATATGAGTTATGGAATTGGAGAAAAATTAGTTAATTACATTACAATTTTCGTTAAAATGTATTTATAGTAAATAAAGATGATAATTTATAAAAACTATCATTAGAAAGTCCTTGTAATTTTCCTTCGATATTATAGATCTAGTAAATCATATAATGTATTTAAAAAAATAATTTTTTTTTGGAAGAATCTATACATCTCAAACATGTTGAGACATATCCACCTGAGCCTATGAACCCTTTAAAAACCTTTATTAAGACTTTTAATATTTAAATATCAACTCCAAACCTGATGAGAATTCATTGAACCTATTGTATAAAAATCACTCACCTCTATGGAATAATTTGAACCCAATCATGTATAAAAAATGAATTAAAAAAAAATAGTTCAATATTTTTATGTTAAAATAATATTTGATAATATACCTTATATTTAATAGTAAGAGATATATATATTGAAGAACAAATTATAGAGATTCTCTTATAAATTATGTTGAACACCAAAAATTCTTGTCACAACATGAAACTACGAACATTACATAAGAAATTGATGATGAATTCTGGGTAATGAAAATGGAAGAAGTGATGAATAAATTTGAGAGGAATAAATTCTAGGAACTATTAGAAACACTTAATGACTTCCAACCCATTTCCTATAAGTGGGTTCTTTTGAAACAAGGTATATGAATCAGGAACTATAATAATAAAAGAAGAAATATTTCTATCTTAAAGATATGGTTAAGTGGATGTTATTGACTATAATGAAACTATTTCACAATTATCTAGACGTGAAGAAAACAATATTATTATTTCTTATGCAACACATTTCATTTTTAAATTATATCATATTAATTTCAATAGTGGATTCTTAAATTTTTTTTATAATTGCGGTTTTTTTAATAATAACCCTCTATTATTGGAAATACTCATTTTAAAAATCAGGTTTTTTAATTTAAAAATGGCTTATATAGTTTAGAATATGATCTTACAGCTTGGTATGATAAGATCAACTAATTTTCTATTTTTAATGGTTTTAATAATGTAATAGTTTACCATATGTTTTTTATTAAATAGTTTCAAATAATGTTTTGCTAGTAAAAAACAATTTTGATGATATACATTTATGATCATCCAAAATTTCAATTGGTAATGAAATTTAAGAAATGAATAAAAATAAATTTTGAATTATTTTTATGGGTGAATTAAAAATTTTCCTTGGGTTTTTAATTTTTATGAATAAGGATGCAATAATTTTAAATGAAATCAAGTGCACTAAAGAAATTTTAAAATGTTTTGGTATAGATAAAACCACATGTCGTGATACTCAAATGGTTAAAATATATAAACTGTATCTTGGTGAAACTAGGAGACTAGTTGATCACACTCGTTATAGAGGTATGATTGTAATTTCATTATTCTTAACTGTTATCCAACATGATATTATTTTTGCAGTGTTCACGTGTACAAATATCCAATAAAATCCAAAAAAATCATATTTACATGCTCTGAATGTAATTAAAAAATTCCTTAAAAATAAAACCAATTTAGGATTGTTTTTTTTAGAGGAATGTCATATTATTTATTGAGTTATACATATTCATGTTTTGGTGGTTGAAAGTTAGATTGAAAGATAACTTCATAGAGATGTCACTTTTTGGGAAAGTATCTAGTTTCATAGTGTGGTAAAAAGTAAAACATTTTTTCATTATCTATTCTATAGTTGAGAATATATCTTCATGATTTTTTAGTTCATAGATTCTATAGATTAAAAACTATTAATTATACTTTAAAATATCGATTTTGACATTTCCCTCTACATTTTCATAATAAAAGATTCATAAATTTCTCTAAGAATTTTTTTATCTCATTCAACGATAAAACATATAGATACATGACATCACATTTTTAGAGAATATACTAAAAATAGATTTATACTATTTAAATCAATATAACAAAACATCATATTGCTAATATATTTACAAAAAATCTGAATATTGAGAGATTTAATTATATCAAACATGAAGTAGGTATAAAAAACTTTGTATAAATGTTACAATTTGGTTTTAAACATAGAATTTATTTATAATTTTTAAATTATTAATTTCAATTATTTGACCCTTTTTTAAGTAACCATGAGGTTTTGTTCACATCGTCAGTTATGTAACCATGAGTTTTTTTCTATATGGTTAGTAAAGTAATTGTGACTATATGGTCATGTAGTCATTATACCTACAATGAATATTTACTCAAATGGTCACTATACCTACCATGATGGTTAACTAACATGGTCACTAAAAAATATATTATGTGAAATAAATTTTATATTTGGTATATAAACCATGAATCCAAGATTAGTAGACCTATTATGCATAAGCTTTCAATAAAAAACAATTATATTACATACCATTCCTGATCAATATTATAATTATTCATTAGTAATTTTGGTTGGATATTGTTTACATTTAAAACGGTATAATCCAAATATTATTGATTTGATTTTCAAATTAGAATCTGAATCAACTCATAACTTTTCCCAAAACTCATTTATTCCATTCCAATATTTAACTACCCTTGAAACCTTATTTTTGAAACCTCTCCACTGAAGCCAAAAAATCTGATTTAAAATCAAAATAAAAAGATAATCAGTATGATGTTTTCATCCAATGTCGCACCTACTTCCAAAGCGACTCATGTAATAAAGTCAACGAAAATAAACGTTGGAACTGGTTATATCAAAATTCCACACATCCCAAATTTTATTGATCAATATTAATAGAGAAAGAAGTTGATAAAAAATGTCTATAGTAAAGAAGATTTATAGTTTGGAATGGGATTTCGAGTTCCTGATGCGATAGATGGTTTAAGGAGAACTACCAATCCTTCTTTTCAAATTCATGTGGTGTAGTTCTTGGTTAATTTGGAGTTTATTCTTGGAGAGAAAAGTGGCCCCATTCATATGATGATGAACTGGGAAGTTATTGAGTATTCCAAAAAAGAAATATGGGAATTTCATAGGTTTCCCTCATATGGGTGAATTATAATATTATTATATTTTTTATCTAATAAAAAAACAATTTTTGAATTTCAAAGAGCTTTGGAAGAGCTAACTAGGAATGGAACCCTAGAAAGGCCAACTATAACACCCCCGAATGATAAAGGGGTTAAAAGACTAAATGATATGACTAATGTCAATAAGGTGAACCTTCCTTTTTGGGAGCCTACCTGATTAGAACTCCACCATTAAGTGTGCTTGTCCTGGAGTAGTGATCAGGATGGGTGACCTTTTCGGATATTTCCTAGGGTGTGTGTGAGTGAGGACAAAGCAAACTATAAAAGACATGTATTGGCCTATGGGGACAGTCATTAGTCCGATGACCTGTTTGGGAACATTGGTGGGCCTCAGGGTGGGGACCACGTGTCTTCGGGGAAACTAGTGGTACGTGGTAGGACAGGACCTGACAACCATGTTAAGGAGGGGTGTCTGTGCTTTCACCAAGACCCGGTTGTCACATTTATTATCAGAGTAGGAACCCAACCCTAAGTACATATCAGGTGAGGAACCCAACCTTAAGTGTAGTGCACTTCCTAGGTTGAGATGTATGGTCCACAAAGAGGACTTTGTGCTCTAGGGGGTGATTTTAACATCCCCTAATGAAAAATGGTTAAATGACTAAATGATATAACTCATTTCATCTAGGTGCACCTTCTTTTTCTCAATCCTACTTGATTGGAAATCCACAATTAAGCGTGCTTGTCCCGAAGTAGTGATTAGGATGGGTGACCTTCTGGGATGTTTTCTAGGGTGTGTGTGAGTGAGGAAAGAGCACACTGGAAGGGACTTCTGTTGGACTGTGGGGACATTCATTAGTCAGATGACCTGTTCGAGCACATGGGTGCGACCCAGGGTGGGGACCATGTGTCTGCGGGGGAACAAGTTGTACCTGGCAGGCCAGGACCCAAAGACCATGTTAAGGCAGGGTTTATGTGATGTCATTGGGATCTAGTTGTGATCGGGGGGGGGGGGGGGGGTGATTGTAACAGCCCTTAATGATCAATGGTTAAATGACTTAATGATATGACTTATGTCAACAAGGTGCAAATTCTTATTCTGAAACCTACTTGATTAGAACTCCATAATTAAGTGTGTTGGTCCTGGAGTAGTGATTAGGAGGGGTGACTGTAACGACCCGGAATTTTGAATAAATATTGCTTCCAAATTTTGTGTGTTATTTTATTTGATACTCAACAAAACTGTTTCATTGGATAACATGAGTATAATCAAAATGAGACCATTGGGTTTCGACTGTTATATGACCGTTGGTCAAAATGACCACTGAAAACTAAACATTTCAATTATTGTCTCTAAATACAAGTGATCTTGGATAATTAATATAGAATGAATATTCGATGGACTCATCTAGCTGTCTCAGGCTAATCGAAGATCATCTAATGGAACATGGGAATGAGGTAGCACCACTGGGCTTTGCTCTGGACCAAACCCAAGACAAAATTCATCATTTGAATCTAGAATGGAATGGCCTTCGCGAGAAGTTCAAACTAATAGAGATTACTACTCGTGCAATGTTGGCCGAGCCGCCCTCAGATTCTCTCACCTTAGCACACCTTCACTTATGTATTATGATAGGGTTATAAGGGGCTATGTAAGGAGACCGTAGCTGCCTTGTGTAATCCTTTGACTTAAATAAAAATTGTGATTTATTCTTATGATGAAATTTGTGAATTTTCAAATGTACGGATAAATATAGTATTCATATTTTTTTGATGAATTTTAAAAAAGGATATTTTAAAAATGTTTATGTAAACATTAAATAAATAAAAATTTGTAATGATTTTCAAAAAATGGTCACCTATAATTATGTTTAGTGAGAAATTTAGAGTCTAATAAGATCAACATAATTTTTGATGAATAGTAAATTATGAATAGTGATTTTACGCTTTGGATTAGTAATGTGACCAAATGGGTTAGTAATCTCACTTAAAGAAAGTATTAATATAATCTATGAAACTTGATTAATTAATGAGATTCAATAAAATTGGTAAATAACTGTTTCGGAAATTATTAGTCATGTTTTAGATTTTTTGGGTGAATAGTATTTTTTAAATAAAAATTAAATTAAAACCATTTAGAATTTTTTTTATAAAATAGACTTTATTTTTGAATTTAGAACATTGATATTATGCTAAGGTAATTTTTGGGGATTTTTTGGAAAAAAATGAATTTTTGGTGAATAGTGTATTTATTTAAAAATTAAATTAATAATATTGAGAATTTTTTTTTATAAAATGGAGTTCATTTTTGAAATCAGAGCATTGATATTTAGTTAAGGTGAAATTTTAGGATTTTTTGGAGAAAGTTGATTTTTCGATTAATAGTGAAAATACAGTTTTTAAGTTACGGGTGTTTAATGACATCATTAAATGATGTATTAAGTATATAATCAATATTTTAGACTTATGAATAGTAAGATAAGGTATGAGGTGTCCCAAGTGGACAATACCTTGGGAAAATACCATGGGCAAGCCCATGGTTTTGCCAAAACCATCAATGAGGTGTCCCTTAGCCATTAATGCCTTGTCCCCTCACTTTCCATATAAATACCCTCCCTTCCCTCCTTTAGTTTTGACTACCATCTCTCCGCCAATGAATCTATGGTCTCATTACCTCCCAAAGAGTCCTCTCAAGGTGCCCCCAAGCCCTTAAGGTCCCAACCTTCGTGTTTTAAGAGTTACGTTTAAGGTAAGGGATCCTACATCTCTCTTTCTTTTCAAGTAATCTCTTTTATGTCATTTCTTTTATGCTCCATGATATTATATTGGAGTATGTTCTTTTATATTCCTCTTACATCCCTTTTCATGTTCATATTATTAGAGACCCCCTATTTCTCTCATCAATTCATTTTATGAATGTTTATGTGGCGCCGTTAGGGTGCCGAATTTTTAAGGGATTCGTTCACATTTCTCATTTATAAAATTTCTACTTTCATGTCAAGTATTTAAAATTACTTTTTATTTTTTTGGGTTTATGATATCTATATCTATAATAATGATATTTTATATTCATAGTATGAGAGACCCTATTTGGTCTCGTCAATTCATTTTTGTTTAAGTTTAAGTGGCGTCGTTAGGCTGCCGAATTTTTTAGGGATTCTTTCACCTTTCTCATTTTTCAATGTTCTACTATCATGTCAAGTATTTCAAGTTACTTTTTATTATGTTGTTGTATGATCTCTATATCTATCAATCTGATATTTTATGTTCATATGATTAGAGAACCTATTTGATCTCGTCAATTCATTTTTTTTGAAGTTTAAGTGACGCCATTATGCTGCTGAATTTTCATAAGAGAAATCTTATTTTTCTCTTCCTTCCATTTTTTTCATTTCATATGGTATATCATTCAAATTTCATTACCATGATCCTATAAAATTTATATTTTTTCCCTCTACAATTTTATGGATCATTTATGAGTGGGGGACCCATGTCCCCTCTCTTTTAAATGTGCTCTAAAACCCCAAAACATAGCCGTTATGCTGCAGAATTTCCATCTCAAAATGTCTATCTCTTATCCTCAAATTCATTTATTTTATTAAGTGAATACTCAAAGCTCTTTCTTCTAAACGGGTATTCCCATATATACCAAAATGTCCTATTTTAAATTCTGAGATTTACATAAATGAGAACCGCTTTCCCTTTCCGTGGGTGTAAAATGACATAAAGATCCTATCATTAAAGCAATTTTTAAAACGTTATGAATATGAAATGAAACCTATTACTTTTGTGCTATATGGGTTTTTTATTAAATTATTGATGATGATATATGTGGCTCACATGATAATAAAGGAAAATTAAGGGTGCGCCCTGATAGTGCTCCAATGCATTGGGTAAAGACTTAATATCTAGAGATGACCATTTCTAACGACACCTTGGTGAATAACCATGGTAATATTTAATGAAACCATGGGGATGGACCTTGGTAAAACAGAAATGATTGTCTATGTTAAATGTTTTAGCCACATCTTCAAGTTATGAAACATGTTATTTTTATTATGATATTCCTCATGAACTTGTTCTCATTCCTTAAAGTTATTTTTCATGACTTTTGATGTATCTCAAGTTCTCATGTAAAATGTTTCCCTTGTTTCCCTTACTGGGCCTTCTGCTCACCCATTCCTTTGATGTACGCCCCCAAGTTATGAGATGTTGTAATGAACATAGGATGAACAAATTAAGAAGCCTTTCAATTTTTTAAGAAGAATGTTTTTTTGTCATGTATTATGTTCCTGGTTTCCAAGATACTAAACCTTAAAGGTCTTCGGTTTTGTGAAATATAATAAAGGTTTATGTGATAAAAAGGCGAGATTCCATAGTTTGTATCAAGGGTTGGTTGAGTTATTTTTGGAAATTAAGATATCAAAACAGTAGGAAGAACCCTATAAATAATTTTAAATATATAAAATATTCTTGGTATTTGGGTGAGTATTGAGTAATGTGTTTCCAAGCAAATACATCCCTGTCTAGATACGAGTAGGTAGAGGAGGCTCTAGCACATATGTATATAGGTGTAAAACCCGAAAACACCGCTTTGAGCTAGACTCGAATGGGAACAGGTACACGAAAACGGGCCTTGCTGCACTCTTGGTTATGACACTCTCGGGGGATATGCTTTGGTAAATTAGTAATCCTAGTATGAACCATGATTAATGTATCAAAGATAAAATAAAGATTCACATAAGATTATATGATCATGGATATCCTAGATTGGATCCTAGGGGATCACAAGTTAGGATATACTTTTTTTCTACAAGTTTATCCTATTATTCTTAAAGTTTCCTTTTCATGATTATTGTCCATTATTTAAGCCCCTAATTATAGTTTATTTTCATAGTTAATGGAGGGAAATGGAAGAACTTATCCCATCAACCGAGGTGATAGGAAATGTGATGATTTCCCTATTAATGTTACATAGATGACGAAATATCAAGTTGAACATATTGTGATTATGCCAAACCAGCTATCAAAAATCACAATTAATAATTGGTACCTAGTTGAATGCCCAAATTCCTCAAGGAAGAAGAAGACAAAGTCGCAAGGATGTTCATCTGATATAGTTGATAAGGGAATGAATAACAAATTTAATTTTTGCAAAAAGTGTGGGAAGAGGCACCAAGGAGAATGTCACAAAGGAACCAGGAGATGTTTTAAGTGTGAGAAGATAGGGAATTAAGTATCCAATTACTTTAAAAAATGGATAATGTGATGAATGGAGATAATGTTCGATCTAATGTAGCTTATACATTTCGATGTAGTAATTGTGGAGAAATTAGACATTATCCAAGGCAATGATCTCTTAGAATGGGTGAGAAGCATGATGAGCATCAACAATCTTCGAGGACAGGGGAACAATGCATGTCCTATGCTGAGATAGATAATAATTACTGAAGTACAGGTAACTTCTTCGCAATAATTGTCTATGTCATGTTGTATTTTTTTCGTGCTCTATGAGTATATCTTTTATATTTTCTAAGATCATCGAGTCACTACCTAAGATGATTTTGTATCATTAATGAAAATATCTATTGTTATGTACCACATGTTGTTGTAGTGAAGCTGTTATTGTTAAAAAAAGGTGATTAGGGGATTAAAAGATGGTTATTATTTTGGAATACGTCCACTATTTTGGGAACCCTATTCGATCGAGGTAAATAGATTACTATGATATTTTTATTTGGGTAGTAAAGGTTGGCTTATATTTTGAATAATCGGTGAATTTAAGGTGAACTTATAGTAATTTAGGTTACATATGTAAATGATTAATCTATCTTGCGGAAAATGTGATTTGGTTAGTTACTTTTGTTATAAGATGATAAGAGTGGTTGATGTTGTTTGGAGATGAATGATAAAGTCTATCTTGGAAGACAATGTTATGAGATTGTTCTTATAATTGGGTATCAATATTAGTTTGGTTTATTTTGAGGAATTTTACGGACAGTTATTTATGGAATGGTCTATGATGAACTTTGGGTAGTACCATGAAACTTTGAATATTTAAAAGTAGTTTCCACTTCTATGGGATTCTTTCTTTTTGAGGAGTTGTTTTATCTTACCCTTTCTGTATTTGGGATAATGTTTAACGATAGATGAAATAGATAGTTAATCTTCTGTGGATTATGCGATTCTCGACAAGATGATTCTTATGCTTTGATGAGACAAAGTAGTTTTGGAATTCTCATCTTTTGGAGAAAATATTAGTTTTGGTAGAAACTTATTAAAGAATGAAACTCTACTTGAAGGTAGGTATATTTCCTTATGTTTTTATTCTATAATTCCTCAAAATTATTAAAAGGAACGTAAAACAAAAATGTTATTGGTTTAAGTTTCATAATGGGTAATCAAAGACCATTAACACACATCATAATTTTGTGATTTTCTTGTGGTTTAATTTCACCTAATCATGTTTTCTATCACTCTCCCGCAAAACTTAACCCTTTGTTTTTTTATTCCATATCCATGTTTTCCTATATGGAATCCTAGTATGGGTTATGTTGGGTACCATTGTACTTCCCTTTAATTATTTTAAAGTAATATTTTTATATACACTTTTTCCGATGTGGGACTTTCAATGAAATTTCCTAGAACAATTTAAAAAATTGCAAGGACGCAATTTCTTAAGGGGGGAGATTGTATCGACCCAAAATTTTGAATAAATATTGTTTCCTAATTTTGTGTGTTATTTTATTTGATACTCAACAAAACTATTTCATGGGATAACATGAGTATAATCAAAATGAGACCATTGGGTTTCAACTATTATATTACCATTGGTAAATATGACCGCTGGAAACTAAACATTTCAATTATTGTCTCTAAATACAAGTGATATTGGTTAATTAATATAGAAAGAAGATTCGATGGCCTCATCCAGTAGACTCGGGCCAATCAAATCCCATCTAACGGAACGTGGGAAGGAGGTAGCACCACTTGGCTTTGCTCTGGACCAAACCCAAGCTGAACTTCATCATGTGAAGCAAGAAAAAATTCTCCTTCGTGAGAACTTCAAACTAGTTGAGATTATTACTCGTGCGATGTTGGTTGAGCCGTCCTCATATTCTCTCACCTTAGCACACCTTACACTCAGGTCCTATAATGGGGTTATAAGGGGCTATGTAAGTTGACTATAGTTTCATTGTGTAATACTTTGACTTAAATAAAAATTGTGATTTCTTCTTATGATGAAGTTTGTGAATTTTCTAATGTCTGGATAAATATAGTATTCATATTTTATTGATGAATTTTATAGAAAATAAAATTTTAAAAATGTTTTTGTAAATCTAAAATAATTAAAAATGTTTAATGATTTTCAAAAAATGGTCTTCTACAATTATTTTCAGTACAAAATTTAGAGTCTAATAAGATCAACTTAATTTTTGATAAATAGTAAATTATGTATAGTGATTTTATGCTTAGGATTAGTAATGTGACCAAATGTTTTAGTAATATCACTTAAAAAAAGTATTAATATAATCTAGGCACCTTGATTAAGTAATGAGATTCAATAAAATAGGTAAATAACTGTTTCATAAATTATTAGTCAAGTATTAGTTTTTTCAGGTGAATAGTGTATTTTAATTAAAAATTAAATTAAAAACTTTTAGAAAATTATTTATATAAAATGGAATTTATTTTTGAATTCAGAACATCGATATTATTCTAAGTTAATTTTTGAGGATTTTTCTGAAAAAAATAAATTTTCGATGAATAGTGTATTTATTTAAAAAATTAAATTAAAAAAATTTACAAAAATATTTTTATAAAATAGAGTTCATTTTTGAAATAAGAACATCAATATTTGGTTAAAGTGAAATTTTGGGATTTTTCTGAGAAAGTTGAATTTTTGATGAACAGTGAAAATACAGTTTTTAAGTTACGGGTGTTTAATGTCATCATTAAATGATGTATTAAGTATATAATCAATATGGTCGACTTATGAATAGTAATATAAGGTATGAGGTGTCCCAAGTGGCCAATACCATGGGCAAATACCATGGGAAAGCCTATGGTTTTTCCAAAAACCACAAATGAGGTGTCCTTTGGCCATTAATGCCTTGTCCCCTCACTTTCCCTATAAATACCCTCCATTCCCTCCTTTAGTTTTGACTCCCAACTCCCCCCCAACGAAGATCTGGTCTCATTACCTCCCAAGGAGTCCTACCAAGGTTCCCCCAATCCCTCGAGGTCCCAACCATCGATTTTTAAGAGTTACGTTTAAGGAAAGGGATCATACCTCTCTCTTTCTTTTCAAGTAATCTCTTTTATGTCATTTCTTTTATGCTCCATGATATTATGTTGGAGGATGTTATTTTATATTTCTCTTATTTCCCTTTTCATGTTCATATGATTAGAGAGCCCATATTTCTCTCATCAATGGATTTTATGAATGTTTAAGTGGTGCCGTTAGGCTGCCGAATTTTTAAGAGATTCGTTCACCTTTCTACCTTTTCAAAGTTCTACTTTCATGTCAAGTCTTTCAAGTTACTTTTTATTTCATGAGTGTATGATATATATATCTATAATACTGATCTTTCTTTTTCATATGATGAGATACCCTATTTGTTCTTGTCAATTCAATTTTTTTGATCTTTATGTGGCGCTGTTAGGCTGCCGAATTTTTAATGGATTCTTTCACCATTCTCATTTTTCAATGTTCTACTTTCATGTCAAGTATTTCAAGTTCCTTTTTATTAAGTTGGGGTATGATATCTATATCTATCATTATGATCTTATATGTTCATATGATGAGAGACCCTATTTTATCTCGTCAATTCATTTTTGTTGAAGTTTAAGTGACGCCGTTAGGCTGCTGAATTTTCATAAGAGAAATCTTATTTTTGTCTTCCTTCCATGTTATTCATTTCATATGGTATATCTTTAAAATTTCATTACCATGTCCTTACACCCTTTATATTTTGACCCTCTACTGTTTTGTGTATCATTTATTAGTGAGTGACCCATGTCCCCTCTCTTTTCAATGTTTTATAGAACCCCGAAACATAGCCGTTATGTTGCAGAATTTCCATCTCAAATGTCTCTCTATTATCCTCAAATTCATTTATTTTATTATGTGAATACTCAAATCTCTTTCTTCTAAAGGGGTATTCACATATATACCAAAATGTTCTATTTTAAATTCTGTGATTTACATAAATGAGACCCTCTTTCTGTTTCTGTGGGTTTAAAGTTACATAAAGATCATATCTTTAAATCAGTTTTTAAAACGTTATGATTATGAAATGAATCCCATTTCATTTATGATATATGGGTTGTTTATGAAAGTATTGATGATGATATATGTGGCTCAATGATAATAAATACAAATTAAGGGTTCTCCCTGGTAGCGCTCCAATGCATTGGGTTAAGACTTAATCTCTAGAGATGACCATTTTTAATGACGCCTTGGTGAATAACCTTGGTAATTATTAATGACACCTTTGGGATGGACCGTGGTAAAACAGAAATGATTGTCTATATTAAATGTTGTAGCCACATCTTCAAGTTATGAAACACGTTATTACTATTATGATATGCCTCATGAACTCTTTCTCATGCCTTAAAGTTATTTTTCATGACTTTTGATGTATCTCAAGTTCTAATGTAAAATGTATCCCTTGTTTCCCTTACTGGGCCTTCTGCTCAACCTTTCCATTGATGTATTCCCCCAGTTTATGAGATGCTGTAATGGACTTAGGATGAACAAATGAAGAAGAATTTCAAGTGTTTAAGAAGAATGTTATTTTTTTTTTGTCATGTATTATGTTCCAGGTTTCCAAGACAGTAAACCTTAAAGATCCTCAGTTTTGTAAAATATAATGAAAGATTATGTGATAAAAAGGCGGGATGTTGTAGTTGGTATCAAATGATGGTTTAGTTATTTCTGGAAATTAGGATATGAAAACTCTAGGAAGAAACCTATATAAAAGTTTAAATATAAGTAATCTTCCTGGTATTTTGGTGAGTACTGAGTAAGGTGTTGCCAAGAAAATACATCCCTGTCTAGATACGAGCATGTAGAGGTGGCTCCGGAACAGATATACATAGCGGTAAAACCCGAAAACACCACTTTGATATAGACTCGAATGTGAACTGGTACACGATAATGGGTCTTGCCGCACTCTTGGCTATGACACTCCCGGTGGATATGCTTTTGTAAATTCATAATCATAGTATGAACCCTTATAAAAGGAACAATGATAAAATAATGATTCACATAAGAATATATGATCATGGATAACCTAGATTGGAACCTAGGGGATCAAAAGTTTGAATATAATTTTCTTCTGCAAGTTTATCCTATTATGCTTAATG
Source organism: Viscum album (assembly GCA_963277665.1). Lineage (NCBI taxonomy): Eukaryota > Viridiplantae > Streptophyta > Magnoliopsida > Santalales > Viscaceae > Viscum > Viscum album. The sequence continues at coordinate 1,131,293,494 of OY728135.1, read as the reverse complement.
TTTCCTTTTCATGATTATTGGATAAGTATTTAAGACCCCAATTATACTTTATTTTCATAGTTAATGGCGGGAAATGGAAGAACAAGTCCCATCAACCGAGGTGATAGGAAATTTGACGATTTCCCTATTAATGTGACAAAGATTACGAAATATCTTGTTGAACATATTGTGATTATTCCAAACCAGCTATCAAAAATCCCAATTAATAATTGGTCCCTAGTTGAATGCCCAAATTCATCAAGGAAGAAGAAGAAAAAACCTCAAGGATGTTCATCTGATAAAGTTGATAAGGGAAAGAAGACCCAATTTAATTTTCGAAAAAAGTGTGGGAAGAGGCACCAAGGAGAATGTCACAAATGAACCGAGAGATGTTTTAAGTGTGGGAAGATAGGGCATAAAAAAATGGATAATGTGATGAATGGAGATAAGGTTCAATCTAATATACCTTCTACATTTGGATGTAGTAAATGTGGAGAATTTAGACATTATCCAAGGCAATGCTCTCTTAGAATGGGTGAGAAGCATGATGAGCATCAACAATATTTTAGGACAAGGGAACAATACAAGTCCTATGCTGATATGGATCATGATGAATGAAGTACAAGTAAATTCTTCACAATAATTGTCTATGTCATGTTGTATTTTAGTTCGTTCTCTATGAGCATATCTTTTATGTTTTCTAAGATCATTGAGTAACTAACTAAGATGATTTTATATCATTAAGGAAAACATTTATTGTTATGTACCACACGTTGATGTAGTGAAGCTATTCTTCTTAAAAAAGGTGATTAGGGGATTAAAAGATTATTATTATTTTGGAAGACGCCAACTATTTTGGAACCCTATTTGATCGAGGTAAATAAATTACTATGATATTTTTCTTTGATGAGTAAATGTTGACTTATATTTTGATGAATCGATGAATTTAAGGTGAACTTATAGTAATTTAGTTTACATATGGAAATGATTAATATATATTGGGGAGAATGTGATTAGGTTAGTTACTTTTGTTATAAGATGATAAGAGTGGTTGATGTTCTTTGGAGATGAATGATAAAGTCTATCTTGGAAGACTTTGTTTTGAGATCGTTATTATAATTGGGTTTCAATCTTAGTTTGTTTTATTTTGAGGAATTTTACAGACAGTTATTTATGGAATGGTCTATGATGAACTTTGGGTAGTACCATGCAACTTTGAAGATTTAAATGTAGATTCCCTTTCTATGGGATTCTTTCTTTTTGAGGAGTTGTTTTATCTTACCCTTTCTGTATATGGGATAATGTTTAAAGATAGAAGAAATATATAGTTAATCTTTTGTGGATTATGTGATTCTAGAGAAGATGATTCTTGTGCATTGATGAGACCAAGTAGTTTTGAATGCTCATATTTTGGTGAAAATATTAGTTTTGGTAGAAACTTATTAATGGATGAAACTCTACTTGAAGGTAGGTATATTTCCTTATGTTTTTATTCTATAATTCATCAAAATTATTAAAAAGAGCGTAAAACAAAAATGGTGTTGGTTTAAGTTTCCTACGGGGTAACCAATGACCGTTTACACACATCATAAATTTGTGATTTTCCTGTGGTTAACTTTCACCTAATCATGTTTTCTATCACTCTCCCTCAAAACATGACCCTTTGTTTTTTTCTTCCATATCCATGTTTTCCTATATGGAATCCTTGTATGGGTTAAGTCGAGTGACCTTTGTACTTCACTTTCTTTCTTTTAAAGTAATATTGTTACTGACTTTTTTTCCAATGTGGGACTTTCAATGAAATTTCCTAGCACAATTTTAAAAATTGCAAGGACGCAATTTCCTAAGGGGGAAGATTGTAACGACCCAAAATTTTGAATAAAACTTGTTTCCTAATTTTGTGTGTTATTTTATTTGATACTCAACAAAACTATTTCATGGGATAACATGAGTATAATCAAAATGAGACCATTGGGTTTCGACTATTATATGACCATAGGTCAATATGACCGCTGGAAACTAAAAATTTCTATTATTGTCTCTAAATACAAGTGATATTGGTTAATTAATATAGAAAGAAGATTCGGTGGCCTCATCCAATAGTATCAGGCCAATCGAAGCCCATGTAACGAAACTTGGGAAGGAGGTAGCACCACTGGGCTTTGCTATGCACCAAACCCAAGCTGAAATTCATCGTGTGAAGCTAGAATGGGATCTCCTTCGTGAGAAGTTCAAACTAATAGAGATTATTACTCGTGCAATGTTGGCCAAGCCGCCATCATATTCTCTCACCTTATCACACCTTACACTTATGTCCTATGATGGGGTTATAAGGGGCTATGTAAGGTGACCATAGCTGCCTTGTGTAATCCTTTGACATAAATAAAAATTGTGATTTCTTATTATGATGTAGTGTGTGAATTTTCAAATATCTTGATAAATATAGTATACATATTTTTTTGAATAATTTTAGAAAAAAGATATTTTAAAAATGTTTATGTAAACCTTAAATAATTAAAAATGTGTAATGATTTTCAAAAAATGGTCTTCTTCAATTATGTTTAGTACGAATTTTAGATTCTAATACGATCAACATAATTCTTGATGAATAGTAAATTATGAATAGTGATTTTACGCTTAGGATTAGTAATGTGACCAAATTGTTTTGTAATCTCACTTAATGAAAGTATTAATATAATCTAGGCACCTTGATTAAGTAATGAGATTCAAAAAAATATGTAAATAACTGTTTCAGAAATTATTAGTCAAGTGTTAGTTTTTTCACGTGAATATTGTTTTTTAATTAAAAATTTAATTAAAAATTTTTAGAATTTTTTTTATGAAATGGATTTTATTTTTGAATTCAGAACATCGATATTATTCTAATGTAATTTTTGAGGATTTTTCTTAAAAAAATAAATTTTAGGTGTATAGTTTATTTATTTAAAAATTAAAATAAAAATATTTCGAAATATATTTTTATAAAATAGAGTTCATTTTTTAAATCAGAGCGTCGATATTTGGTTAAGGTGACATTTTGGGATTTTTCTGAAAATGTTGAATTTTTGATGAATAGTGAAAATACAGTTTTTACGTTACGTGTGTTTAATCACATCATTAAATGTTGTATTAAGTATAGAATCAATATGGTCGACCTATGAATAGTAATATAAGGTATTAGGTGTCCCATTTGGCCAATACCATGGGTAGATACCATGGGAAAGCCCATGGTTTTTCCAAAAACCACCAATGAGGTGTCCCTTGTCCATTAATGCCTTGTCCCCTCACTTTCCCTATAAATACCCTACCTTCCCTCCTTTAGTTTTGACTCCCATATCTCCACCAAAAAATCTATGCTCTCATTACCTCCCAAGGTTCCCCCAATCCCTCAAGGCCACAACCATCGAGTTTTAAGAGTTACGTTTAAGGAAAGGGATCCTACCTCCCTCTTTCTTTTCAAGTAATCTCTTTTATGTCCTTTCTTTTATGCTCCATGATATTATGTTAGAGGATGTTATTTTATATTCCTATTAATTCCCATTTCATGTTCATATGATTAGAGACCCCCTCTTTCTCTCATCAATGGATTTTAAGAAAGTTTAATTCGCGTCGTTAGGCTGCCGAATTTTTAATGGATTTGTTCACCTTTATCATTTTTCAAAGTTCAACTTTCATGTCAAATCTTTCAAGTTACTTTTTATTTTTTGGGGGTATAATCTCTATATCTATCATACTTATATTTTTTTTCATATGATGAGAGACCCTATTTGATCTCGTCAATTATTTTTTGTTGAAGTTTAAGTGGCGCCGTTAAGCTGCCGAATTTTTAAAGGATTCTTTCACCTTTCTCATTTTTCAAAGTTCTACTTTCATTTAAAGTATTTCAAGTTCCTTTATATTATATTGGGGTATGATCTCTATATCTATAATTCTTTTCTATTATTTTCATATGATAGGAGACCCTATTTGATCTAATCAATTCATTTTTGTTGAAGTTTAAGTGACGTCATTAGGCTGCTGAATTTTCATAAGAGAAATCTTATTTTTTTCTTCCATCCTTGTTTTTCATTTCATATGGTATATCTTTCAAATTTCATTACATTGTTCTTATACCCTTTATATTTTGTCCCTATACTGTTTTATTGATCATTTATTAGTGGGTGACCCATGTTCCCTCTCTTTTCAATGTTTTCTAAAACCCCGAAACATAGCCCTTATGCTGCAGAATTTCCGTCTCAAATTGTCTATCTCTTATCCTCAAATTCATTTATTTTATTAAGTGAATACTCAAAGATATTTCTTCTAAAGGGGTATTCACATATATACCAAAATTTTGTATTTTAAATTATGGTATTTACATAAATGAGACCCGCTTTCCCTTTCTGTGGGTATAAAGTGACATAAAGATCATGTCTTTAAAATAGTTTTTAAAACGTTATGATTATGAAATGAAACCCATTTCATTTATGATATATGGGTTGTTTATGAAATTATTGATGATTATATATGTGGATAACATGATAATAAAGACAAATTAAGGGTGTGCCCTGATATCTCTCCAATTAATTGGGTAAAGACTTAATCTCTAGAGATGACCATTTTTAACGACAGCTTGGTGAATAACCTTGGTAATTTTTAATGACACCTTGGGGATGGACCTTGGTCAAACGGAAATGATTGTCTTTGTTAAATTTTGTAGACACATCTTCAAGTTATGAAACACATTATTTCTATTATGATATTCCACATGATCTCATTCTCATGCCTTAAAGTCATTTTTCATGACTTTTGATGTATCTCATGTTCTCATGTAAAATGTATCCCTTGTTTCCCTTACTGGGCCTTTTCCTCACCCTTTCCTTTTATGTATTCCCCCAGGTTATGAGATGCTGTAATGAACTTTGGATGAAAAAATGAAGAATCCTTTCAAGTGTTTAAGAAGATTGATATTTTTTGTTGTCGTGTATTAGGTTTCAGGTTTCCAAGACACTAAACATTAAAGATCCTCAGTTTTGTAAAATATAATGAAAGTTTATGTGATAAAAAGGTGGGATTCCATAGTTGGTATCAAAGGATGGTTTAGTTATTTGTGTAAATAAGGATATGAAAACTCTAGGAAGAAACCTATAGAAATGTTTAAATATAGGAAATCTTCATGGTATTTTGGTGAGTATTGAGTAAGGTGTTGCCAAGAAAATACATCCATGTCTGGATACAAGCAAGTAGAGGTGGCTTTGGCACAGATTTACATAGGGGTAAAACCTGAAAACACCACTTTGAGATAGACTCGAATGTGAACTGGTACACGACAATGGGCCTTTCTGCACTCTTGGCCATGACACTCCCAGGGGATATTCTTTGGTAAATTATTAAGCTTAGTATTAACCATTATAAAAGGAACAAAGATAAAATAAAGATTCACATAAGAATATATGATCATGGATAACCTAGATTGGAACCTAGGGGATCACAAGTTAGGATATACTTTTCTTCTACAAGTTTATCCTGTTATGCTTAATGTTTCCTTTTTATGATTATTTGCTAAGTATTTAAGCCCCTAATTATACTTTATTTTCTTAGTTAATGGAGGGAAATGGAAGAACATGTCTCATCAACCGAGGTGATAGGAAATGTGAAGATTTACCTATTAATGTGACAATGATGACGAAATATCAAGATGAACATATTGTGATTATGCCAAAATAGCTATCAAAAATCACAATTAATAATTGGTACCTAGTTGAATGCCCAAATTCAACAAGGAAGAAGAAGAAAAAGTCTCAAGGATGTTCATCTGATAAAGTTGATATGGGAATGAAGACCCAGTTAAATTTTTGCAAAAAGTGTGGTAAGAGTCACCAAGGAGAATGTCACAAAGGAACCAGGAGATGTTTTACGTGTGGGATGATAGGGAAAAAAGTATCCAATTGATTTAAAAAATGGATAATGTGATGAATGGAGATAAGGTTCGATCTAATGTACCTTATACATTTAAATGTAGTAAATGTGGAGAAATTAGACATTATCCAAGGAAATGCTCTCTTAGAATGGGTGAGAAGCATGATGAGCATCAACAATCTTTAAGGACAAGGGAACAATGCAAGTCTTATGCTGAGATGGATCATGATGACTAACGTACAAGTAACTTCTTCGCAATAATTGTCTATGTCATGTTGTATTTTAGTTCGTGCTCTATGAGCATATCTTTTATGTTTTCTAAGATCATAAAGTCACTACCTAAGATGATTTTATATCATTAAGGAAAACATCTATTGATATGTACCACATGTTGATGTAGTGAAGCTGTTCTTAAAAAAGGTGATTAGGGGATTAAATGATGATTATTATTATGGAAGACGTCCACTATTTTGGGAACCCTATTTGATCGAGGTAAATAGATTACTATGATATTTTTATTTGAGGAGTACATGTTGACTTATATTTTGAATAATCGATGAATTTATGGTGAACTTATAGTAATTTATTTTACGTATAGAAATGATTAATCTATATTGGCGAAAATTTGATTAGGTTAGTTACTTTTGTTATAAGATGATAAGAGTGGTTGATTTTGTTTGGAGATGAATGATAAAGTATATCTTGGAAGACTATGTTATGAGATCATTCTTTTAATTTGGTTTCAATCATAGTTTGGTTTATTTTGAGGAATTTTACGGACAGTTATTTATGGAATGGTCTATGATGAACTTTGGGTAGTACCATGAAACTTTGAAGAATTAAAAGTAGTTTCCCTTTCTATGGAATTTTTGTTTTTGAGGAGTTGTTTTATCTTACATTTTATGTATTTGGGATAATGTTTAAAGATAGAATAAATAGATAGTTAATATTTTATGGATTATGTTAATCTCGAGAAAATGATTCTTGTGCTTTGATCAGACCATGTAGTTTTGAATGCTCATCTTTTGTAGAAAAGATTAGTTTTGGTAAAAACTTATTAAAGGATGAAACTCTACTTGAAGGTAGGTATATTTCCTTATGTTTTTATTCAATAATTACTCAAAATTATTAAAAGGAATGTAAAACAAAAAACAGTGTTGGTTTTAGTTTCCTACTGGGTTATCAAAGACCACTTACACACATCATAAGTTTGTGATTTTCTTATGGTTAACTTTCACCTAATCATGTTTTTTATCACTCTCTCTCAAAACTTGACCCCATGTTTTTTCATCCATATCCATGTTTTCCTATATAGAATAATAGTATGGGTTAAGTTGGGTGATCATTGTACTTCCCTTTCTTTATATTAATGTAATAGTGTTACTGACTCTTTTTCCGATGTGGGATATTCAATGAAATTTCCTAGCACAATTTTAAAAATTGCAAGGACGCAATTTCTTAAGGGGGAAGATTGTAATGACCCGAAATTTTGAATAAATCTTGTATCCTAATTTTGTGTGTTATTTTATTTGATACTCAACAAAAATATTTCAAGGGATAACATGAGTATAATCAAAATGAGACTGTTGGGTTTCAACAGTTATATGACCGTTGGTCAATATAACCGCTGGAAACTAAACATTTCGATTATTGTCATTAAATACATGTGATATTGGTTAATTAATATAGAAAGAAGATTTGATTGCCTCATCCAGCAGTCTCAGGCCAATCGAAGCCCATCTAACAGAACATGGGACGGAGGTAGCACCACTGGGCTTTGCTCTGGATCAAACCCAAGCTGAACTTCATCTTGTGAAGCTAGAACGGAATCGCCTTCTTGAGAAGTTCAAACTAATAAAGATTATTACTCGTGCAATGTTGGCCGAGCCTCCCTCAAATTCTCTCACCATAGAACACCTTACACTTAGGTCCTATGCTGGGGTTATAAGGGGCTTTGTAAGGTGACCATAGCTGCCTTAGGTAATCCTTCGACTTTAATAATAATTGTTATTTCTTCCTATGATGAAATTTTTGAATTTTCAAATGTCCGGATAAATATAGTATTAATATTTTTTGATGAATTTTTGAAAAAGGATATTTTAAAAATGTTTATGTAAACATTAAATAAATAAAAATGTGTAATGATTTTCAAAAAATGGTCTCCTATAATTATGTTCAGTGTGAAATTTAGAGTCTAATTAGATCAACATAATTTTTGATGATTAGTAAATTATGAATAGTGATTTTACGCTTAGGATTAGTAATGTGACCAAATGGGTAAGTAATCTCAATTAAAGAAAGTATTAATATAATATAGGAAACTTAATTAACTAATGAGATTCAATAAAATTGGTAAATAACTGTTTCAGAAATTATTAGTCAAGTATTAGCTTTTTTGGGTGAATAGTGTTTTTTAATTAAAAATTAAATTAAAAATATTTAGATTTTTTTTTGTAAAATGGACTCTATTTTTGAATTCAGAACATTGATATTATACTATGGTAATTTTTGGAAAAAATGAATTTTTGGTGAATAGTGTGTATGTTTAAAAATTAAATTAAAAATATTTAGAAAATTATATTTATAAAATGGAGTTAATTTTTGAAATCAGAGCATTGATATTTGGTTAAGGTGAAATTTTGGGATTTTTCTGAGAAAGTTGATTTTTCGATTGATAGTGAAAATATAGTTTTTAAATTACGGGTGTTTAATGACATCATTAAATGATGTATTAAGTATATAATAAATATGTTCGACTTATGAATAGTAAGATAAGGTATGAGGTGTCCCAAGTGGACAATACCATGGGGAAATACCATGGGAAAGCCCATGGTTTTTCCAAAACCATCAATGAGGTGTCCCTTGGCCATTAATGCCTTGTCCCCTCATTTTCCCTATAAATATCCACCCTTCCTTACTTTAGTTTTGACTCCCAACTCTCCGCCAATGAATCTATAGTCTCATTACCTCCAAAATAGTCCTCTCAAGGTGCCCCCAAGCCATGATGGTCCCAACTGTCGTGTTTTAAGAGTTACGTTTAAGGTAAGGGATCCTACCTCTCTCTTTCTTTTCAAGTAATCTATTTTATGTCATTTCTTTTATGCTCCATGCTATTATATTGGAGGATGTTCTTTTATATTCCTCTTACATCCCTTTTCATGTTAATATTATTAGAGACCCCCTCTTTCTCTCATCAATTCATTTTATGAATGTTTAAGTGGCACCGTTAGGCTGCCGAATTTTTAAGGGATTCGTTCACATTTCTCATTTATAAAAGTTCTACATTCATGTCAAGTATTTCAAGTTACTTTTTATTTTTTGGGAGGTATGATCTCTATATCTATCATACTGATCTTTTTTGATCATATGATGAGAGACCCTATTTGATCTCATCAATTCATTTTTGTTGATGTTTAAGTGGCGTCGTTAGGCTGCCGAATTTTGAAGGGATTATTTCACCTTTCTCATTTATCAAAGTTCTACTTTCATGTATGTATTTCATGTTCTTTTATATTCTGTTGGGTTATGATCTCTATATCTATCATTCTGATATTTTATGTTCATATTATGAGAGACCCTATTTGATCTCGTCAATTCATTTTTGTTGAAGATTAAGTGAAGTCATTAGGCTGCTGAATTTTCATAATAGAAATCTTATTTTTGTCTTCCTTCCATGTTTTTTATTTCATATGGTATATCTTTAAAATTTAATTAACATCTTCTTATAACCTTTATATTTTGTCCCTTTAATGTTTTATGGATCATTTATGAGTGGGTGACCCATGTCCCCTCTCTTTTCAATGTTTTCTAAAATCCCGAAACATATCGGTTATGCTGCAGAATTTCCGTCTCAAAATGTCTCTCTCTTATCCTCAAATTCATTTATATTATTATGTGAATACTCAAAGCTCTTTATTCTAAAGGGGTATTCACATATATACCAAAATGTTATATTTTATATTCTGGGATTTACATAAATGAGACCCGCTTTCCCTTTCCGTGGGTTTAAAGTGACATAAAGATCCTGTCTTTAAAGCAGTTTTTAAAAAGTTATGATTATCAAATGAAACCCTTTCATTTATGATATATGGGTTGTTTATAAAATTATTGATGATGATATATGTGTCTCACATGATAATAAAGACAAATTTAAGGGTGCACCCTAATAGCGCTCCAATGCATTGGGTAAATATTTAATCTCTAGAGATGACCATTTTTAACGACGCCTTGGTGAATAACCTTGGTAATTTTTAATGACACCTTGGGGATGGACCTTGGTAAAAAGGAAATGATTGTCTATGTTAAATGTTGTATCCACATATTCAAGTTATGAAACATTTTATTTCTATTATGATATGCCTCATGAACTATTTCTCATGCCTTAATGTTATTTTTCATGACTTTTGATATATCTCAAGTTCTCATGTAAAATGTATCCCTTGTTTCCCTTACTAGGCCTTCAGATCACCCTTTACTTTGATGTATTCCCCCAGGTTATGAGATGCTGTAATGAACATAGGATGAACAAATGAAGAAGCATTTCATGTTTTTAAGAAGAATGATATTTTTTGTTGTCATGTATTATGTTCCAGGTATCCAAGACACTAAACCATAAAGATACTCAGTTTTGTAAAATATAATGAAAGTTTATGTGATAAAAAGGTGGGATGCCATAGTTGGTATCAATGTATGGTTTAGTTATTTGTGGAAATTTGGATATGAAAACTCTAGGAAGAAACCTATAGAAAAATTTATATATAGGAAATATTCCTGGTATTTTGGTGAGTATTGAGTAAGGTGTTTCCATGAAAATAAATCCCTTTCTGGATATGATCATGTAGAGGTGGCTCTGGAACAGATGTACATAGGGGTAAAACCCGATAATAGCACTTTGAGATAGAATCGAATGTGAACTGGTACACTACAATGGTCCTTGCTGCACTCTTGGGAATGACACTCTCGGGGTATATGCTTTGGTAAATTCTTAAGGTTAGTATGAACTGTTATAAAAGGAACAAAGATAAAATAAAGATTCACATAATAATATATGATCATGGATAACCTATATTGGAACCTATGGGATCACAAGTTAGGATATACTTTTCTTCTACAAGTTTATCCTGTTATGCTAAATGGTGCCTTTTCATGATTATTGGCTATGTATTTAAGCCCCTAATTATACTTTCTTTTCTTAGTTAATGGAGGGAAATGGAAGAACATGTCCCATCAACCAAGGTGATAGGAAATGTGACAATTCCCAAATTAATGTGATAGAGATGACGAAATTTCTAGTTGAACATATTGTGATTATGCCAAACTAGCTATCAAAAATCACAATTAATAATTGGTACCTAGTTGAATGCCCAAATTCATCAAGGAAGAAGAAGACAAAGTATCAAGGATGTTCGTCTGATAAAGTTGATAAGGGAAAGAAGACCCAATTTATTTTTTGCAAAAAGTGTGGGAAGAGGCACCAATGAGAATGTCACAAGGGAACCGAGAGATGTTTTAATTGTGGGAAGATAGTGCATAAAGTAGCCAATTGCTTTAAAAAAATGGATAATGTGATGAATGGAGATAAGGTTCGATCTAATGTACCGTAAACATTTCGATGTTGTAAATGTGGAGAAGTTAGACATTATCCAAGGCAATGCTCTCTTGGAATGGGTGAGAAACATGATGATAATCAACAATCTTCGAGGACAAGGGAACAATGCATGTCCTATGCTGAGATGGATCATGACGACTGATGTACATGTGACTTCTTCTCAATAATTGTCTATGTCATGTTGTATTGTAGTTCGTGCTCTATGAGCATATCATTTATGTTTTCTAAGATCATAGAGTCACTGCCTAAGAAGATTTTATATCATTATGGAAAACATCTATTGTTATGTACCACATGTTGATGTAGTGAAGCTGTTCTTCTTAAAAAAAGGTGATTAGGGGATTAAAAGATTATTATTATTTTGGAAGACGTCCACTTTTTTGGAACCCTATTTGATCGAGGTAAATAGATTACTATAGTATTTTTCTTTGAGGAGTAAATTTTGACTTATATTTTGACGAATTGATCCATTTAAGGCGAACTTATAATAATTTAGGTTACATATAGAAATGATTAACCTATCCTGGGGAAAATGTTATTAGGTTAGTTACTTTTGTTATAAGATGATAAGAGTGGTTGATGTTGTTTGGAGATGAATGATAAAGTCTATCTTAGAAGACTATTTTATGAGATCATTCTTATAATTGGGTTTCAATCCTAGTTTGGTTTATTTTGAGGAATTGTACGGAAAGTTATTTATGGAATGGTCTATGATGAACTTTGGGTAGTACCATGGAACTTTAAATATTTAAAAGTAGTTTCCCTTTATATGGGATTCTTTTTTTGAGGAGTTGTTTTATCTTACCATTTCTGTTTTTGGGATAATGTTTAAAGATAGAATAAATAGATAGTTAATATTTTGTGGATTATGTGATTCTCTAGAAGATAATTCTTGTGATTTGATGAGACCAAGTAGATTTTAATGCACATCTTATGGAGAAAAGATTAGTTTTGGTAGAAACTTATTAAAGGATGAAACTCTACTTGATGGTAGGTATATTTTCTTATGTTTTTATTCTATAATTCCTCAAAATTATTAAAAGGAACGTAAATAAAAAACAGTGTTAGTTTATGTTTCTTACTGGTTAATCAATGATCGTTTACACACATCATAAGTTTGTGATTTTCTTGTGGTTAACTCTATGTTAATCATGTTTTCTATCACTCTCCCTCAAAACATGACCTTTTTTTTCTTCCATATCCATGTTTTCCTATATGGAATCCTAGTATGGGTTAACTCAGGTGACCTTTGTACTTCCCTTTCTTTCTTTTAAAGCAATAGTGTTACTGACTCTTTTTCCAATGTGGGACTTTCAATGAAATTTCCAAGCCAAATTTTAAAAATTGTGAAGACGTAATTTCATAAGGGGGAAGATTATAACGACCCGAAATATTGAATGAATCTTGTTTCCTAATTTTGGGTGTTATTTTATTTTATACTCAAGAAAACTATTTCATTGGATACCATGAGTATAATCAAAATGAGACCGTTGGGTTTCGACTATTGTATGACCATTGGTCAATATGACAGCTGGAAACTAAACAATTCGATTATTGTCTCTAAATACAAGTTATATTTTTTAATTAATATAGAAAGAAGATTTTATGGCCTCATCTAGTAGTCTCGGGCCAATCGAATCCCATCTAATGGAACTTGGGAAAGAGGTACCACCACTGGGCTTTTCACAGGGCCAAACCCAATCCGAACTTCATTGTGTGAAGCTAGAATGAAATCACCTTCGTGAGAAGTTCAAACTAATAGAGATTACTACTCGTGCAATGCTGGACGTGACAACATTAGATTCTCTCACCTTAGCACACCTTACACTTAGGTCCTATGCTTGGGTTATAAGGGGCTGTGTAAGGTGACCGTAGCTGCCTTGTGTAATCCTTTGACTTAAATAATAATTGTGATTTCTTCTTATGATGATGTTTGTGAATTTTCAAATGTTCGGATAAATATAGTATGCACATTTTTTTGATAAATTTAAGAAAAAAAGATATTTTAAAAATGTTTATGTAAACACTAAATAATTAAAAATGTGTAATGATTTTCAGAAAATGGTCTTCTACAATTATGTTCAGTACAAAATTAGAGTCTAATAAGATCAATGAAATTTTTGAATAATAGTAAATTATGAATAGTAATTTTACGCTTAGGATTAGTAATGTGACCAAATGGATTAGTAATATCACTTAAAGAACGTATTAATATAATCTAGGCACCTTGATTAAGTAATGAGATTTAATAAAATAGTTAAATAACTATTTCAGAAATTATTAGTCAAGAATTAGTTTTTTTTGGGTGAATAGTGTTTTTTAATTAAAAATTAAATTTAAAATATTTAGAAAACTATTTTTATAAAATGGACATTATTTTTGAATTCAGAACATCTATATTATGCTAAGGTAATTTTTGGGGATTTTTATGAAAAAATGAATTTTCGGTGAATAATGCATTTATTTAAAAATTAAATTAAAAATAGTTTGAAAATTATTTTTATAAAATGGAGTTCATTTTTGAAATCAGATCATAGTTATTTGGTTATGATGAATATTTGGGATTTTTCCGAGAATGTTGAATTTTCGATGAATAAAGAAAATACAGTTTTTAATTTACCGGTGTTTCATGACATCATTAAATGATGTATTAAATATGTAATCAATATGGTCAACATATGAATTGTAAGATAAGTTATGAAGTGTCCCATGTGGCCAGTACCATGGGCAAATACCAGGGGCAAGCCCATGGTTTTTCCAAAACCACCAATGAGGTGTCCCTTGGCCATTAATGCCTTGTCCCCTCAGTTTCTCTATAAATACCCACCCTTCCCTCCTTTTTTTCCCTCCCAACACTCCCCCAAGGAAGCTCTGGTCTCATTCCCCCCAAATGAGTCATCCCATGGTGCCCCCAAGCCCTCAAGGTCCCAACCTTTGAGTTTTAAGAGTTACGTTTAAGGTAAGGGATCCTACCTCTCTCTTTCTTTTCAAGTAATCTCTTTTATGTCATTTCTTTTATCCTTCATGCTCTTATGTTGGAGGATGTTCTTTTATATTAATCTTACTTCCCTTTTCATGTTCATATTATTAGATACCCCCTCTTGCTATCATCAATTCATTTTAATAATGTTTAAGTGGTGCCGTTATGCTGCCGAATGTTTTAGGGATTCATTCACCTTTCTCATTTTTCAAAGTTCTACTTTCATGTCATGTCGTTCAAGTTCATTTTTATTTTTTTGGGGTATGATCTCTATATAAATTATAATTATCTCTTATGTTCATATGATTAGATACCCTATTTGATCTCTTCAATTCATTTTTGTTGAAGTTTAAGTGGCGACGTTAGACTACCGAATTTTTAATGGATTCTTTCACCTTTCTCATTTTTCAAAGTTCTACTTTCATTATAGTCTTTCAAGTTCCTTTTTATTATATTGGGGTATGATCTCTATATCTATAATATGGATATTTTATGTTCATATTATGAGAGACCCTATTTGATCTCGTCAATTCATTTTTTTGACCTTTAAGTGACGTCGTTATGCTGCTGAATATAATAAGAAAAATCTTATTTTTGTATTCCTTCCATGTTGATCATTTCATATGGTATATCTTTCAAATTTCATTACCATGTTCTTATAACCATTATATTCTGACCCTCTACATCATTATGGATCATTTATGAGTGGGTTACCCATGTCCCCTCTCTTTTCAATGTTTTCTAAAACCCTGAAGCATAGCCGTTATGCTGCACAATTTCAGTCTCAAAATGTATCTCTCTTATACTCAAATTTATTTATTTTATTAAGTGAATAATCAATGATCATTCTTCTAAAGGGGTATTCACATATATACCAAACTGTTCTATTTTAAATTCTGGGATTTAAATACATGATATTCGCTTTCCCTTTCCGTTGGATTAATGTGACATAAAGATCATGTCTTTAAAGCAGTTTTTAAAACGTTATAATTATGAAATGAAACCCATTTCTTTTATGATATTTGGGTTTTTTATGAAATGAAAGATGATGATATATGTGGATCACTTTATAATAAAGTCAAATTAAGGGTGTGCCCGGATATCTCTCTAATGCATTGGGTAAAGACTTAATCTCTAGAGATGACCATTTTTAACGACGCCTTGGTGAATACCCTTGGTAATTTTTAATGACACCATGGGGATGGACCTTGGTAAAACAGAAATGATTGTCTATGTTAAATGTTGTAGAAACATAATCATGTTATGAAACATGTTATTTTTATTATGATATTCCTCATGAACTCATTCTCATTCCTTAAAGTTATTTTTCATGACATTTGATGTATCTCAAGTTATCATGTAAAATGTTTCCCTTGTTTCCCTTACTGGGCCTTCTACAAACCCTTTCCTTTGATGTATTCCCCTAGGTTTTGAGATATTGTAATGAACATAGGATGAAAAAATGAAGAATCCTTTCAAGTTCTTAAGAATAATTTTTTTTCATGTATTATGTTCTTGGTTTCCAAGGCACTAAACCTTAAATATCTTCAGTTTTGTAAAATGTAATGAAAGTTTATGTCATAAAAAGGAGGGATGCCATAGTGAACTTCTGGGATGTATCCTAGGCTATGCGTGAGTGAGGAAAAAGAACACTATAAATGATATTTGTTGGCTTTTGGGGACATTCATTAGTCAGATGACCCGTTTGAGCACATGGGTGGGACCCAGGGTGGGGACCATGTGTCTGCAGGGAAACAAGTGGTACCTGGTGTGCCAGGACCTAATGACCATGTTAAGGCAGTGTGTATGTGCTGTCAGTGGGAACCAGTTGATACACAAAAATTTTTAGAACTGAGTAGAAAGTGTAGAATATTAGATAAATTCATCAAACAACTAATATATTAAAGAAAGGTATATTTTATTATCTTGATATATTAGGACTTATTATTCTTTTTTAAGTAAATATGGATTTCAGATAATTTTTTTGGATATGTGATGGTGAACATATATATTTTTTGTAATTCCTCATAAAATTATATCTATATAACTTATTCAAAACTCATATAATAATTTTTATATTATAAATTATGAGTTTATCATGAGTAGTAATGAAGAAATCTTCATATAGTCATTTCCTCACTCATAAAATATATAAGAAGATAATAGTGAATTTGAATCCAGGGAAAATGGAATGGGTGACAATCCATGATAAATGTATGAGAAATTTTTCCATATTATATATCTTATTCGACCAAGGGATTGGGAGGATCTCGGTCTTGAGTCCAAAGAGGTTTTTGATTACTCATATAATAAAGAAATTATTGATGTGGATTAAGTGGATGAAATGAAATGAATGTTGAGGAATTTGAGGAATTAAAAGAATAAGAAGAATGTAAATAATGTTTTTGATATTGTTTCGGAATCAAGTAATCCCATGAGGATAATGCGAGACTCTCTCCTATTGTGTATTTTGGACCACCAAACTATCCTCTACACTTTACAAATAATTATGAAGAGCTACAATATATGGAACTTATTGAAAATGTGGCATCTGTCATTTATTATATGGATAAAAATGAATTGGATGGGTCAAGTGACACTGATAAAGATGTAATTAGTTTAGAGAAATATTCTATGATAGGAATCAAACCATGAAAGTTTATAACAGATGTACACAATTAGGGTAATAAGTCCCTAGGATCATTTTTTTCAATATTAGCCTCTTCAGAGTATGATGATGATGATGGGGGAAGTGCACCTCTAGATGGCGGCCCTGCTATTCCCTCTTGTCATAGAGCATTGTAAGGATATTTGATTGATATGATATATTCTCATAATACACTACAGGTATCTATTAACTCTTATATAGAACAAATATTAGATGAATTATTTGTCCCTAATCCATCATATATAGTTGGAGAACTTATGAAAAGATATGATTCATTACATATTGAATTAGTCTATACTATTTTTCATGTGGATAATGAGGATGTAGATGATGAGTAATCAAATAATTATTTATGATCTAGGTATGAAGACTTTATGTATGATGGTAGGAAGCTGTATTATGATCTATATCGTTTGTTTCCTTTTGCGAACCCTTATGTTCATTCCACATTTCATGCCTCTAAATATGGTTTGGATGAGTTCAATTCAAATCTTATGGGTGTGTTGAAAGAGTTATTTATTTCTTTGGTAAATTCAATGGAGTTAATATAAGAAGAAAATATATCCATGTTAGTGATTCTACCCATTTCGAATTTTCTATCCAAAATGTATCTCTAGATGGACCAAAGAATAACGATAATGTGGATTTGAAAGAACAAATATGTGATTTGTAGGATATCCTTATTGAATTAAATTTTATTTGGACCATGAATATATTAATTTAGTGTTTCATGACTTTATATATATTACTACACATCATACACCTCATGTCACTTATATTTAGGAATTAATAATTAGAGAATTGATCAGGGGAGAGTAAAAGGTTGAGATTGATGAGATTTTGAAAACAAGGGATAAAGTGTTTGAATGATTTCCAAAACATGATGATAAGACTTATTAAGTTGTGAAAAATGATGCTAAAAAGGATATAAAAGATTGAAAAAAAATCACAAATGAAATTAAATAATAAATTAATTGATTTTTCACAAATCTATGTCTCAAAGCTATATTTAGATATTTGGATACAAATTTGAAGATGAATCTATTAACCCAATCCTTTAAGTCACAGGATTAAAATCTAAAAATCCTTACTCTTGTTCTCAAATACTTAAAGGAAAATAAATAATATTATTTAAAATCAATGGACCATGGCTCCAGAGATGTTAATTCCTGTACATAGTCGATTGAATCATGCTTATACACTTCCAATAAAACTATTTTTACATACTTCCATAAAAATTAACTTAACCCCTTCTATGTTAACCTCATCCATAATCACCTTTTTTTTGTCTCCAATAAAATAAGTCCAACATCTCAGAATTGTTTCATAATGTGTGGTAACTTGTGACCCTACTATAACTTCTGTACCACAACTGTAACGCCCCGACCCCAGTTACCCAGAGTCGGTGCATTATTACATAACATTGGCATGATCACAAGAAAGATCAAATCTCGAAAGACCGATTGGTTTAGTAGCCTTGGAAACACTAGATATATTCATAAGTTTTACATTACATCATAAAATGAAAAACTAATACAACAACATAATGTTTCTACAATCCACACTATTAACCCCTCATAAAATCCCTGCAGGTCATTCATAACTTACTTCTTCACATCCTGGGAAAAATAAAACATAAAAAAAAGGGGTGAGCTAAAATGCCCAATAAGGATAACAATAAAGTGGAAACTTTCATAAATAAGAATAAACATTTAAGGCAATGTATAACTAAAACAAAAGCCTTTTAAATAAGAACTTTCAACATGGTATGGAATAAATAAAATGAAATAATTCCATTTACTTATTCACATGGATATTCTACTAAATTAATAATCACATGCAAAAATCTATAACCACTTTCATAATGTTGGAATGCATAATGCCAGACTATCATAACCACATAGTCAAGGCCTCGTGCCAAGACTACAAATAAGATTTTGTCAAGGCCTTGTGCCAAGACACTAGTTTGTCTCATGAGACCTACCGATGCATCGAGGAGCTATAGCGGGCTCCACCCGTCACTTATTAAGTCCAATGCATTCCCATATGAAAAGGTTTAAACATAACATAAACATTCATATTAAAACTAGCATACGAAATGTCAATACTTTCACAATAAACTACGAATGGTATAAAAATAGCACATCCACAGTCAAACATATCACAAAACCTTCAATACAATATAGAAGTTTTGTATCATAATAAATCAACTTCAAATAATCTTAAAATCCATCAAAGGATGTTGACATAGATGAAATAAAAATTCTTTTTAAAGAAATATCTCCTTTTATTTTGAAATCATTTAAGATGCATATAAAATAAAACATTTTCTTTGAAAATATTCTTATAAGCTTGTAAGGAAAGCTTTGAAGATTTTATAACGGTGTAAAATAACCGCACCCGCCGTATAAGTTAAAAAAAACATTCTTACCTCAATTCTGTCGAAAAGGTTAAAAAGGACCTTGTTTTGAAAACGACGGAAAGATTCCTTTATAAACCTCTTATAAAAATTCAAAAAAAGGGTATAAATGACTTTAACCCATTTTCTTGTAAATAGTAAAAATGTTTTGAAATACATTTTTAAGAAACATGGATGTGGATGATAAAGAGATCCCAGTAGATTATTACATATAAACAACCTCGGATAATGAAGAGATTGTGAAATAACCCTTACCTTGTACTTTTCCTTGTTTGGGGTAGGTTAACCTCCTGTATAATGGTGAAATAATTGTTATTAAATTATACAAGAATCATATATATTAATATGATATCATATATGATCTTTTAACATTGATTTGTTAATAATATCTTAGAATTATCGTCGTTTCGGGTGTTAACTTACTCATTTTCTTTATATGTTTTGTTACATAAGCCATGGTTGTTGTATCTTATTCATATCCAGAATGATATCTAGTCCTTAACCATAATTTTTAAATCATCAAATGATAATTATACTTGAATGGTTACGATGGAGAATGAATCTCATCGCGTTCGTGGAGACGGTAGTCCGTACGTACGCACGAGCGACAATATCATTCTTTTGATATTAAAATAATATATAAATGAATGGTATATCATATATACAGAATCATTAACATGTTATATTTATTATTTACATGAGTTACACATCATTATTATACCCATCCAAATAATATTATATTGAATAACAATTACACCACGACGTGGAGACGGTAAGCCGTACGTACGCACGTATGGTGACATGTTATTCAAAGGGTGGATAGAATACTGAATATGGTTGTACCATACTTATAATAACATCACAGTATATGTGAGATACTGGAGTTATTATTTTAGAATGGTAAGAACAAAGGAAGAATAAGTGGAAGAAGAAATGAACTTAGAAAAGGGTGGTGAAATCATTACCTCTTCTTCGGGTTCTTCCTTTTGATTTGATCAAAAGGGCTCCTTAGGTTGGCATTATGACCAAACTAAGGCCTCTAGGTTGTAGTGAGGGATGTTGGGAGATTATTTGGGCAGAGTTTGGCCGAACCAAAAGGCTTTGAAGGTGTGAAGAAATGAGAAGGAGGAGTGCCCTTTCATAAGAGGGGTGAGGGGCACCTTTGGAAAAGCTAGAAATATTAATTTATAATAAATTAATATTCGGTTTCCAAAGGCTCCAAAGTTGACTATTCAAAGGATGAGGTGGGGATAGGTCGAAAACAACTCATCCAATAGAATTTAGATAGGTTTGGGTACTTATATTAACCTTATCTTTAAGTATTAACTCTAAGTTAATTAGTTTCACTTTTACAATGTCTCTTTGTTTTTTTATATAATATGGTTAATAAACATACTATATACATCCAAGAGACCCCCAAGTGGTCCATTAATTATTAACCTATCATAATATAAGTCTCTTGGCCGAACCTTAGATGTTTAGGAATTTAAAATCAATTAATAATATAATATTTGTTTTAAGAACTCTTTTATGTCAATTTTGACACTATTCAATAGTTGATTTTTGTGAAACTCATAACAGATTGATTACTTCGAACAAAGTCCATTAAATCAATTCTAATATATCATATTAGCCTAGAAAATTAGTTTAATTCATTAAAAGTTTCATATTATATTTATTTGGGTATTTATAATATCAATTATTTTAATTTTTCACTATTTTAGTAATTACTGCATCATCATTGTGTCATAAATAAAATAAATTATTTAATGTCTAAAAATTATAAATAAAATATCATTATGTAGGAAATCGTTTTAGATTTCTAATGAATATTTATAATCTAAAATCCAACATATATAACCCTATGTAAAAATTGTTGTTCTAAAAGATATATGCTTGTGTCATTTTTGTATTCATTTTAACTAAATTAAAATAAAGTGTCATTATCACTTACAAGTGGATCCATGGGGTCCCGAAATAGACCCAAAGATTCCCATGGTCGACCATCTATCAACCAATAGGGTTAAGACACGTTTTTAGGGTAATTTAGTATTATTATAATATTATTTTTTTAACCCTTATTTACCGGATTTACCCTTAACCATGGTAAATAAAATATTTACCGCAGTAATTATTCAAAATGTCTAAAAATAAAAGTTACCTATGTACACAATTTGAACATCCTGATTCCAAATATGGAATCCATTTTCCTAAATTCAAAACACAGAAGTGGCAGAAATTAATTTAAAATTAATTCCCGCTGTCAAAACAAAAAGCGTGTTTTTAAGAGATAATAACTATCAAAAGATTGACACTTGTTTATGTTCGGTTTAATTGTAAAATTATGTCCAATGACCAACATTATATTAAATAGTAAAAATATATTCTAAATATACTTTAAAACTACTAAAATTCATAATTTATCACTATTAATTATTTTGATTAAAAAAGTTGTTTTTAATTAAAATTTAGTATTTTTCACTATTCATCAAAATATGAAAGTTATCTGAAAAGTACCAAAATTTCACCTTAGGCTAAATTCGATATTCCGAGTCCAAAAATGAAGTCCATTTTCAAATATAAAATATATATAATTCCAAAAATTAGGTATTACTATTCACAACGGCTAGTTTAATTAGTTGTGGTGTGTGTTAGAACTCGAGGTTGCGTACAACACACGCTATCGCATTATTCGAAGGGAAACGTACCGTGAAATCTTGGGGTGTTACATTCTCCCCTCCTTCAAATAATTGCGTCCTCGCAATTTCTAGGGTATTACTGTATAAAAAGACTCGGGTGGTTCTTCATCATAAGTTCCTCGGGTTCCCACGTTGCCTCTTCCATCTTATGATTCCTCCACAAAACTTTTACCAGACGCGTCGTACGGTTTCTCAGCACTTGTTCTCTCGTATCAAGAATCTTGATGGGCTCTTCGCAATAAGACAGATCGGGTTCCAGTTCTAAATCTTCATAGGTGAGTACATGCGTTGGGTCAGGCATGAATTTCCTCAACAGAGATACGTGGAACACATCGTGAACTTTGGAGAGACTTGGCGGAATTGCCAATCGGTAAGCTACAGCCCCAATTCGTTCTAGAATTTCGAAAGGTCCGATGTACCTGGGACTCAATTTACCTTTCTTACCAAAACGTATGACTCCCTTCCACGGAGATACCTTCAGGAAAACATGATCACTGACTTGAAATTCCAAATCCTTCCTTCGATTATCGGCATAGCTCTTCTGCCTACTTTGAGCTGCTTTAATGTGATTTTGGATTACCTTCACCTTTTCCACCATTTCCTCCACCAGTTCTGGGCCTACAAGTTTTCTTTCACCAACGTCATCCCAACAGGTTGGTGTACGACATCTCTTTCCGTATAACGCTTCATATGGTGCCATCTGAATACTCGAATGGAAGCTATTGTTATAGGAAAATTCTACTAGTGGTAAATATTGATCCCACATACCCTGAAAATCAAGTGAGCAAGATCTCAACATGTCTTCTAAGGTCTGAATAGTCCGTTCTGATTGTCCGTCTGTCTGAGGGTGGTAAGCAGTGCTCAAATGAAGTTCAGTATCCAGGGATTTCTGAAGACTTTTCCAAAATATTGAAGTAAAACGGGGGTCACGATCAGAAACAATCGATAGGGGTACTCCATGAAGTCTCAAAACTTCATTAATATATAGTCTTGCTAGACGTTCCAGGGGTAGATCTTCTCTTATAGCAAGAAAATGTGCTGACTTGGTAAGACGATCAACAATAACCCATATTGCATCGTTCCTTCTAGGAGTCTTTGGTAGCCCCATGACAAAGTCCATTGTAATATTGTCCCATTTCCACTCCGGTATGGGAAGAGGTTGCATGACTCCTCCAGGCTGTTGCCTTCCAGCTTTCACTTGTTGACAAACCATACATCTTGACACAAAATCAGCAATCTCCCTCTTCATGTTGTCCCACCAAAAATGTTCCTTCAAATCTCTATACATTTTGGTGCTCCCAGGGTGTATAGAGAAATTGGAACTATGAGCATCATCCAGCAATTCCCTTTTTAGATAAGGTATATTGGGAACACAAAGTCTCTTCCCGAATTTCAAAATTCCACCTTCATACGCAAAGTCTCTCAATCTCCCATCATTCACAGCTTTAATCTTCTTTTGGAATTCTTCATCATCAGTCTGAGAACTCTTAATCCTTTCTAGTAAAGATGGTTTGGCAACCATTTGAAAAAGCATTGATGTTTCACCTTCCCTTGTTATTCCCATGTCCATCTTCACTAGCTCCATGAAAATTGGATCCCTTTCAATTCTCATATTGTTCAAAACTCCATGGTCTTTTCTACTCAAAGCATCTGCCACCTTGTTTGCCTTCCCTGGGTGGTAGTGTATCGTACAATCATAATCCTTGAGTAATTCAAGCCATCTCCTTTGCCTCATGTTGAGTTCTTTTTGTGAGAAAATATACTTCAAACTCTTGTGATCAGTATAAATCTCACATTTTTCACCATAGAGGTAGTGCCTCCATATTTTCAAAGCAAAGATCACTGCTGCTAACTCGAGATCATGAGTAGGATAGTTTTGTTCATGAATTTTCAACTGTCGTGATGCATAGGCAATAACTCTATCATTCTGCATAAGGACACAGCCAAGTCCTTTCTTTGATGCATCACTATAAATAACGAACCCATCATTCCCCGATGGTAGAGTCAATATAGGAGCATTGACTAATCTTCTCTTCAGTTCTTCGAAACATTCTTCACACTCTTTTGTCCAAACAAATTTAACCCCTTTACGTGTGAGCTTCGTTAATGGGTTAGCCAATCGGGCAAAATTCTGGACGAAACGTCGATAATAACCTGCCAAACCAATAAAACTACGTACCTCAGTTATACTCGTAGGTGCTGGCCATTCTTGGATTGCCTTGGTCTTAGAAGGATCAACAGAGATTCCATCTTTAGAGACAATATGGCCAAGAAAAGAAATCTCCGGAAGCCAGAATTCACACTTGCTAAACTTTCCATATAATTCATGCCTCCTCAGAGTCTTCAAGATAATGCGCAAGTGATTTTCATGATCTTCATAGGTTTTGGAGTATACCAATATATCATCAATAAATACTACCACAAATTCATCGAGATACTCCTTGAAAATTCTATTCTTCAGATCCATGAATACAGATGGTGCATTAGTCAATCCAAACGGCATTACAGTAAACTCGTAATGCCCATACCTGGTTCGAAATGCTGTTTTTGGAATGTCTTCCTTCTTCACACACAACTGATGGTATCCAGATCGAAAGTCAATCTTTGAAAAGTATTGAGCTCCATGCAGTTGGTCAAATAAATCATCAATACGAGGTAGGGGATACTTGTTCTTTATTGTTATAGCATTGAGCTCCCTGTAGTCGATACATAACCTCATAGATCCATCTTTCTTTTTAACAAAAAGAACAGGGGCTCCCCATGGAGAAACACTAGGGCGAATAAATCCCTTATTACTCAATTCCTCTAGTTGTTTCTTTAGTTCGACTAGCTCTACAATGGCCATTCTATAAGGGGTCTTCGATATAGGCCTTGATCCAGGAATCAAATCAATAGAAAACTCAACTTCTCGTTCTGGAGGATGTCCAGGTAAATCTTCCCGAAATACATCTACAAATTCTTTCACAATAGGTACATCCTCCATTTGAACATTCCTTTCCTCACCGACAGTTATTTCATTCTCTTCCTCCCCGATAATTGAATTAAGTTGAGCTACAAGGGGTGGATCTAAATAAGAATTAGGTGGTGACGATTCTGCTCTAAAAATAAGGTGTTCCTTACCATTATCATCAAGAATTGTAACCTCTTTCTTCTTACAATAAATCTTCGCATCATAGTCCGAAAGCCAGTCCATACCGAGGATTATATCAAACTCAATCATAGGTATGACGATGAAATCAGCAGATAAAGAAAATTTATGTGCTCTAATGGGGACTGATTCAAAAAACTTTGTTGCAACGATACTTCCCTTAGGAGTTTTAACTGACAACTCCCTTATTAAATCAAATTGGAAATATCTAATTTTCTTAGCAAACAGGGAAGATATGAAACAATGTGATGATCCAGAATCAAATAATGCATTTGCTAAACTTGAGGAAACCATTAAATTACCTGCCACCACGTCTTTCGGGGCTTCTACCTCAGCAGTAGTGATAGCATAAGCCTGGCCTTGATCCCTTGGCCTTTTCTGAGGTAAGTTCTCCTGACGCTTAGGACATGCATTTGCATAATGCCCCATCTCCCTGCAATTGTAGCACTGAACGTTGGTAGCTTCCTTCTTCCCCTTGCAATCATGAGCTTGGTGGCCTTTTTCACCACACTTGTAACAGACTCCCATTCCCTTCAGGCAAGCACCAGGATGTTTCTTCCCGCATTTACCACAAGATAGATATTCAACCTTTCCCTTCTTCCCCTTATTTCTATTCCCAGATTGATCAGCAGGTCTCTTCTTCTCTTGCTTCGCTTTAAAGTCATAAGACTTAGAGAATTCTTTTCCGGTCTTGATAGCACATGAGACAATGTCTTCGTACGACGAAAAGGATTGTGAGACTAATGCTCTACGGAGAAATGGTTTTAACGCATCAAAGAAACGATCAATCTTACTTCTTGAGTTGCGAATATAATCACCAGCGTACCTCGCTAACCTTGTAAAGTTAGCCTCATACTTTGTGACATTCTCATCCTCCTTTTGTCTCAGACTCAGAAATTGTCTTTCCATATCTGCTCGATGGTCGCGAGGAAAGTATTTTTCTAAAAACAGATCTTTGAACTCCCTCCATTCCATGTTTGATACTTCATCATCTTCCTTCATGTTTTGAATCAATGACCACCATTGATCAGCATCTCCAGTGAGGCGGTAAACTGCCATGGTAACTTTTTCCCTCTCACTACTCCCCAAAGCCTGAAATATTTTCTCTAGGGAAAATATCCATTGCTCAGCTACTAAGGGATTTGTACTCCCATTGAACGTTGGTGGTTGTTGTCTCATGAATCGATCTAACATTGATCCTCCACGCTGCGGATCAGGGTGCTCCATACGGGTAAGGATATTATTCATAACCTGAGTAAGTTGTCCCAGTACGGTGATTAGCTGATCAGCACCAGTTGCATCACCAGCCCCACTATAATTATCTTGAGCAGGAGGGCAATCCCTACATGGAGTGTGTGCATTGATACGGTTTCCATTTCTTCCACTAGGCGCCATTTCTAAACAATGGCATAAACTAGATCAGTTTATGAATCAAAATACATAATCCCATACTTATAAAACACTAAACATAAATTGAACTATTTATGGATATAATCCATAATCATAAAAATGTTTTCTTTGAGGAAGTATATACTCATAAACCCTTCATAATGATTTGTAAAGAAAATGAGAGTTATCCTAAGCATATCCCCCGGGAGTGTCATAACCAAGAGTGCAGCAAGGCCCGTTGTCGTGCACCAGTTCCCGTTCGAGTCTAGCTCAAAGCGGTGTTTTTGGGTTTTACCCCTAGGTACATCTGTGCCAGAGCCACCTCTACCTGCTCGTATCCAGAAAGGGATGTATTGCTCGGAAAACTCACAAAATCTCTATAATACCAAAATTCTAGGAAGTTCTTCTATACTAATCCTCAAAGTTCATCTTAGGTCTACGTGATCTAATCAGAGTTTATCTAAATCTAGTTTCCAAGGTTTGTACTAAACTTCCTCTGATACCAACTGTAACGCCCCGACCCCAGTTACCCAGAGTCGGTGCATTATTACATAACATTGGCATGATCACAAGAAAGATCAAATCTCGAAAGACCGATTGGTTTAGTAGCCTTGGAAATACTAGATATATTCATAAGTTTTACATTACATCATAAAATGAAAAACTAATACAACAACATAATGTTTCCACAATCCACACTATTAACCCCTCATAAAATCCCTGCAGGTCATTCATAACTTACTTCTTCACATCCTGGGAAAAATAAAAGATAAAAAAAGGGGTGAGCTCAAATGCCCAGTAAGGATAACAATAAAGTGGAAACTTTCATAAATAAGAATAAGCATTTAAGGAAATGTATAACTAAAACAAAAGCCTTTTAAATACGAACTTTCAACATGGTATGGCATAAATAAAATGAAATAATTCCATTTACTTATTCACATGGATATTCTACTAAATGAATAATCACATGAAAAAATCAATAACCACTTTCATAATGTTGGAATGCATAATGCCAGACTATCATAACCACATTGTCAAGGCCTCGTGCCAAGACTACAAATAAGATTTTGTCAAGGCCTTGTGCCAAGACACTAGTTTGTCTCATGAGACCTACCGATGCATCGAGGAGCTATAGCGGGCTCCACCCGTCACTTATTAAGTCCAATGCATTCCCATATGAAAAGGTTTAAACATAACATAAACATTCGTATTAAAACTAGCATACGAAATGTCAATACTTTCACAATAAACTATGAATGGTATAAAAATAGCACATCCACAGTCAAACATATCACAAAACCTTCAATACAATATAGAAGTTTTGTATCATAATAAATCAACTTCAAATAATCTTAAAATCCATCAAAGGATGTTGACATTGATGAAATCAAAATTCTTTTTAAAGAAATATCTCCTTTTATTTTGAAATCATTTAAGATCCATATAAAATAAAACATTTTCTTTGAAAATATTATTATAAGCTTGTAAGGAAAGCTTTGAAGATTTTATAACGGTGTAAAATAACCGCACCCGCCGTATAAGTTAAAAAAAACATTCTTACCTCAATTCTGTCGAAAAGGTTAAAAAGGACCTTGTTTTGAAAACGACGGAAAGATTCCTTTATAAACCTATTATAAAAAGTCAAAAAAAGGGTATAAATGACTTTAACCCATTTTCTTGTAAATAGTAAAAATGTTTTGAAATACATTTTTATGAAACATGGATGTGGATGATAAAGAGATCCCAGTAGATTATTACATATAAACAACCTCGGATAATGAAGAGATTGTGAAATAACCCTTACCTTGTACTTTTCCTTGTTTGGGGTAGGTTAACCTCCTGTATAATGGTGAAATAATTGTTATTAAATTATACAAGAATCATATATATTAATATGATATCATATATGATCTTTTAACATTGATTTGTTAATAATATCTTAGAATTATCGTCGTTTCGGGTGTTAACTTACTCATTTTCTTTATATGTTTTGTTACATAAGCCATGGTTGTTGTATCTTATTCATATCCAGAATGATATCTAGTCCTTAACCATAATTTTTAAATCATCAAATGATAATTATACTTGAATGGTTACGATGGAGAATGAATCTCATCGCGTTCGTGGAGACGGTAGTCCGTACGTACGCACGAGCGACAATATCATTCTTTTGATATTAAAATAATATATAAATGAATGGTATATCATATATACAGAATCATTAACATGTTATATTTATTATTTACATTAGTTACACATCATTATTATACCCATCCAAATAATATTATATTGAATAACAATTACACCACGATGTGGAGACGGTAAGCCGTACGTACGCACGTATGGTGACATGTTATTCAAAGGGTGGATAGAATACTGAATATGGTTGTACCATACTTATAATAACATCACATTATATGTGAGATACTGGAGTTATTATTTTAGAATGTTAAGAACAAAGGAAGAAGAAGTGGAAGAAGAAATGAACTTAGAAAAGGGTGGTGAAATCATTACCTCTTCTTCGGGTTCTTCCTTTTGATTTGATCAAAAGGTCTCCTTAGGATGGCTTTATGATCAAACTAAGGCCTCTAGGTTGTAGTGAGGGATGTTGGGAGATTATTTGTGCAGATTTTGGCCGAACCAAAAGGCTTTGAAGGTGTGAAGAAATGAGAAGGAGGAGTGCCCTTTTATAAGAGGGGTGAGGGGCACCTTTGGAAAAGCTAGAAATATTAATTTATAATAAATTCATATTCGGTTTCCAAAGGCTCCAAAGTTGACTATTAAAAGGATGAGGTGGGGATAGGTCGAAAACAACTCATC
Organism: Viscum album; assembly: GCA_963277665.1. Classification (NCBI taxonomy): domain Eukaryota; kingdom Viridiplantae; phylum Streptophyta; class Magnoliopsida; order Santalales; family Viscaceae; genus Viscum; species Viscum album. The sequence continues at coordinate 1,131,263,883 of OY728135.1, read as the reverse complement.
CAATAGAATTTAGACAGGTTTGGGTACTTATATTAACCTTATCTTTAAGTATTAACTCTAAGTTAATTAGTTTCACTTTTACAATGTCTCTTTGTATTTTTATATAATATGGTTAATAAACATACTATATACATCCAAGAGACCCCCAAGTGGTCCATTAATGATTAAACTATCATAATATAAGTCTCTTGGCCGAACCTTAGATTTTTAGGAATTTAATATCAATTAATAATATAATATTTGTTTTAAGAACTCTTTTATGTCAATTTTGACACTATTCAATAGTTGATTTTTGTGAAACTCATAAAAGATTGATTACTTCGAACAAAGTCCATTAAATAAATCCTAATATATCATATTAGCCTAGAAAATTAGTTTAATTCATTTAAAGTTTAATATTATATTTATTTGGGTATTTATAATATCAATTATTTTAATTTTTCACTATTTTAGTAATTACTGCATCATCATTGTGTCATAAATAAAATACATTATTTAATGTCTAAAAATTATAAATAAAATATCATTATGTAGGAAATCTTTTTAGCTTTCTAATGAATATTTATAATCTAAAATCCAACATATATAACCCTATGTAAAAATTGTTGTTCTAAAAGATATATGCTTGTGTCATTTTTGTATTCATTTTAACTAAATTAAAATAAAGTGTCATTATCACTTACAAGTGGATCCATGGGGTCCCAAAATAGACCCAAAGATTCCCAT